>SSNR01000010.1:3301109-3432264 GCA_006937965.1 Callopanchax toddi | reverse complement strand
GGTTTGTTCTAAGGAGCCATGTGATTGGCTGAAAGGGAACAGACCGGGTGGAATCATATATTTGATTGACAGATTCATTAGCCAATGAGGACGTTTGTTGACCTGCCATGTTAGAAGAGTCTCAAAATGACTCGCACAGAATATTCTCACAAATGAGGATCAGTTTTGAATGCACCACACAGTTTTGAACGCACCACACAGAATTTTCTCACAAATGCAGGGACTTTCACAAATGAGAATCAGTTTTTAAATGCACCACACAGAATTTTCTCACAAATATAGGGATTTTCACAAATGAGAAACAGTTTTTAAATGCACATTAAACAATTTGTAAGATGTGTTAGTTTATACTACAAGTGTTCCTCCAAATTATATTTGTGAACCACAGCGTGTGAGTTTCTGAACTCCAAATTATATTTGTGAACCACAGCGTGTGAGTTTCTGAATGAGCATTGTATTTTTGTGGAAAACATTGCGTGAGTTTATTCTTAATGAGACTCATCTGATTCCATAGACTTGTCCCGTCCGTCTGTCCCAAAAAAAGTGGAACATTTGGTAGAATTTGATGGAATTGGTCGATCCATCCATCCATATGTATTTTAAACATTCCTGTATCCTGTTTATAATAATCAATAGGGATGGGTATCGGTATTTCGATAATATCGGCTGATATTGGCAATATCGGTATCGGTTTTTGTAATGATGACACACATGACCTTCACATACCGTGTACATATTATACATCAAACTGTTCGGCTACTTCTCCTCTCTCCCAAAATGTCAAAATATAACAAATCTGATGTATAGTTTTAGAGATATTTTTTATTTATTTGCCACACCTTGCATTAAACACTGCGTTTGCCTTTTTTTTTATGAGACCTATCCCGCTTATATCGGTTTTGGAAATTAAGAGTTAGACAATATCGGATATCGGTGAAAAAGCCAATATCGAGCATCCCTAATAATCAACCAGTTCACATAAAATATTCCTCTAGATATTATTAATCAGGCAGTTCATCACTTGAATGTTCTTGTAAGAATATAAAAGAAAAATGAAGCTGACTGAATTCCCATCCTGCTCAGTCTCAAGTCTTTTCCTCGCTCCCTGCATATCTGTGATGGTCATTTTTCTTTTCATCCCTTTGCTTCTGTAACCGACTCCATAACACCGAGAAACACGGTCACCCCTCTCTAACCTCTGGAGTGAAAATGAAGGTTAATCAATGAGTGTTGTCGTTTTCTGCTGCTGCAGATGTCTGGCTGCACCTCCAGAAAATCCCTTGCTTTTTGAGGTTAATACGGCTCCATTCAGGGCTGAGCTGGCCTCCGACAGACCGCTGTCAGGTACAGTAATGGATTTCACTGTAAGGAAGGTAAAGAAATGAAGCCATAGAGACCAGAGTGAGGAGTAATAAAGGAGACCGCGAACGATGGAAGAATGGTTGAAATTCTGTCAGCTTTTGAGTTAAAACTCCGAACATGGACTGAATAAAGGAGGCGTTTGTGTGGAAATAAAAGACGTGAAGGGTTGAGCTGTTTCCTGGTGACTACGGCTCCTTTACGACTGGATAAAAACCCACAAACTCCATCGATCAGGAGGCACCGATTCCTTTGACATATTGTTATTTCTAATCATCGTTTTCTTGCTCGTCTGATGGACGACAGCGGACCTAAAAGGAGGAGACTCTAAATGGTTCCCAGCTGTATCTGAGATTTATTCCTCCTCCGTCCTGGTCGGATGGCTGTTGAAGCCCTTTAGAGGCAGCTTAACATTCAGAGTCTGTCCTCGGAGGAAGAAGAGGCTCTTTGTCAGTTTAGATGCTCATCCAATCACTCGCTCTTCAAACGCAGCTCTGATTACACTTCAGAAACTGGAATCTTCAGTCGGACTCACACAAACTCCAAGTGTCAACTTGAGAATCTTTTCCAAAGAGTCTGATTAGAACAATTCCAACTTATCATCATCTTTAAGAGGAGTAGAATTAGTGCGCGCTCTGTGTGTGTGTGTGTGTGTGTGTGTGTGTGTGTGTGTGTGTGTGTGTGTGTGTGTGTGTGTGTGTGTGTGTGTGTGTGTGTGTGTGTCTTTAGAGGACGTTACATTGACTTAATTTCTCTGAAACTCTATCCTTGAAGATGCGATTCGCCACAGTGGGAGTCACATCAGAGAGACGGCATCTTAAACCAAAACAAATTAAACCCTGAAACCAGAATCAGCTCTGAGGCAGTGAGCAGCTCACTGATCCCCCCCAACGTCAGAACACACACACACACACACACACACACACACACACACACACACACACACACACACTGAACAAAATGTGATAAAGTCAACTTTCTACCATAACTCCCATCTACCTATGTGAATCCTACATGAATATGCTCAGTCCTAAAGGTTGTTTTTATTTTTAAACATCAAGTACTTTTGAAAATGTAAGTTATTATCAGTGTTTCCAGATTGGAAATGTTAAAGTATCGTACCAGGATCTTAAAATTATCGTATTTTAAGAAAAATGATCGTACACTAAGTTACAGCCTTAACCCAGGTTTTAATATCAGTAAATCAAACACTGTGCAAAATTATAATCTTTAAAGTAGTTTTAGCTTTAAAGATAACAGTGATTAAAACAAGCATCTCTTACAGAAATTCCACACCACAATGGGCTCAAATGATCGTATTTATGGAATTATTGATCGTACAGAATGCTAAATTATCCAACAAATACGATAATTATCATACATCTGGCAACATTGGTTATTATAGTGTGCGATATTATTTTGTTAAAAGGGGTAGAAAATACTCCACCACACCCTTGAGTCGGGAGAGAGTTCCTACCCCTGGGGGAGGAGTTAAATATCTCGGGAGTTTTGTTCACGAATGAGGGAAGGAGGGAGATCAGCGTCTGCAGTGATACACAGTCTGCTACACTGTAAAAAAAAAAAAAACATACAATTTTTACAGTAAAAAACTGGCAGCTGTGGTTGCCAGAATAATTCCGTAAAAAATGTTACTGAACAAATCCTAATTAGATGAAATAATCCAGATGAAAAGCCAAAGGAGGCAGAGCCTTTTCTTCTGTAGCTCCAAGGCGTCTGTATTACTGTGGGAAACACGGTTTGTTCAGTAGAAATGTTTACGGTTCACAGGATTTTTTACTGTATTTTTCTGGCGACCACAGCTGCCAGTTTTTTACTGTAAAAATTACAATTTTTTTATCTACATAGTCAATGTGAGTATTTTATGAAATATGAACTCAAATACATTTTGTAATATTTTACAAATACCAGACTGCAAAATTCAAACTATAAAGACTCCAGTTTGCAATAATAAAAATACACCAGTGTGATTTTAGGTCATAAAACTGAGTCTGACAGAAATATGTGAATATTAAAGTTTTGTTTGTACAAAGGTTTGAAACATTTGTTGGCTAATGTTTAATTAATTTTATTTTACATTTATTGTGCTATTACATAACTATTCAACAAAAAATAAAATAACATAAACTTGACAGATGTTGTACCTAAATCTTCCACCAGAGGGCAGAAAACCTGATTCAATGCAGCAGCTTTTAGAGGAAAATACAAACCCTGCTATAGAGCTAGAGCTCCTAGAAACTGTAGATGTGTTACGTTTGGTGTTAAAGGGCTAAATCTGGTTTTTATTAAGGTAAATTTATTTTGTATTTAACAGGTTACTTTTAATACGTTTATTTTTCCCTGTGAAGAAGTGAACAACCTGAATAACAATGATGATTTTTGAAAAGCAGGATCACTGTTCGCAGACACACTCATACACATGATGGGCTCCATGGGAGGAGATTTGATGTAGTTTTAATTAATGATTTGATAACTGATGAGGCATTAAACCGAGAGCGGGGAAAGGAGACGATCCCTGGTGAGAAGTGAGCAGAATGAACTGGTGATCTGATCTGAAGTGTTTCCACTTGCTGGAACACACATTTCTCTCCCTGGTTTGAATCCCTCTCTCCCTCAGCTCCTCCATCTCTTCTTCTGTGGTTGATCTGAGGCTCAGCTGTGCGCAGCAGGACGCCTGCAGCGCGCTGCTGGTGACACGGTTAAAGTGGAAGAGGAGAGGAGAGCTCTCTCTCTGCAGACTCTGCTCTCTGCGGCCGCTGTTTCATTAAAAAGCAGCAGAGAGTCCTTTCACCTGGACAGGGTCAGATTTTTAATGAAATCATCTGAGTGGGAAACTTCAAAGAAAAGCTCAGCGTGCAGTTTCACAGGGGGAAGGGCCAGGCTGGGATTACTGGTGCTGGGAGCTGGTTTGTACTGGTTTTAGGGGTTAAAGTAGTAAAAAGATTTGTCATTTGAGGGGGGGGGGGGGGGGGGGGGGGGGGGAGAGAATGCATATAATTTAGTGTAATGTTATTGAGGTGATAGTTGGTGTTCTGAGCTGCAACTGATTTCCTGATAGTCGTCAGGTGGTTCTTTTACCGCTACAAAACAAAGTCTCAACCCTAAAGGATTTAAAATCATACAGAAAAGCACTTGGATCCATCAGGAGTCAGACGTCACTCTGTCTCAAGAAACTTTGGATTTTTATGTTAAATTTACAATTTAGGGCTTCATTTATAAAACCAGGCATAGAATACTGACAGTCTGAAGCTCAGGAGTTTACTTACCTAGCCAACACTGCGTACGCACAGCTGCACCCCCTTCCCTAGAATTGCACTCAGCTGTTTTTTGATCAGAACATGAATATCCTGCAGATACATATGCTGCTGATTTCTGGCGTTTCACAGTTAATCGTGACAACGTCGAGGTCCAGAAAACGCCGTTTCACAGAGACTGAAATGGAGGGGCTTGTGAGCGAGTTGGAAGAACAGAAAAGTGATACAGCAATACTGTCTGAGTGAGCATCAGAAAATAAAATCCAGGAAGAGTCAAAAGAAGCTCTTCATGAAGAATTTTAACTCGTATATTGAACACCTTTGTGCTACAAGATCCGTTAACTGTATTAATATGGTGACTTATGAGCTTCCTGCTGTGAAGCGACGTGTTTGATGGAATGATTAAACGCCAGGCGCTGGAGCTGCAGTCTGTCAGCGAGGGTCTTCATCCTCCAGGATCCCCCGTCCTCCAGGATCCCCCGTCCTCCAGGATCCCCCGTCCTCCAGGATCCCCCGTCCTCCAGGATCCCCCGTCCTCCAGGATCCCCCGTCCTCCAGGATCCCCCGTCCTCAGTCTGACTCTGTGCTTCTGAACTTATTAACAACCTGGCTGCAGCTCTGTTCCGCTCTCTGAGCTGCAGGCAAAGTCAGCTAATAAAGAAAAGGGACAATTACACACTTAATGAACGCTGCCAGGAGGAGAAATTAAATTTTAAACTGGGCCAGGTGTACCGGCGCTGAACGAGCGTCACACAGGGTTATGAAATCAGACAAACTAGATCAGGACGGAATAAATAATCAGAGTCTGTTGAACGCTTTCAGATCAGACGGAGAGCCTGATGGATTTTAGTTGAAGCTTCAAGTTTTACTAAAGGTTTTAAACTAATTTAATATGAATTTAGCAAATCTGACCAAAGTTTTTATTTGTTGACTTTAATCCTGGTCTGATGGAGGACCATGAGCGACCTTTACGATGAGAGGGCTGAACTCCTCTTCTCCTGCAGAGCTCTCTCACCCTTCACTTCTCTATTCTTCCTCTCACCCGCCTCCCCTTTTATTTCATCCTGATGAAGAGGGCGAACAAGAAGATGGAAACGCACACAAAAAATTGTTTATAAATGCTTTCATCTGAAGTTTTTGTACATTTTGCTGAACATGAGTTCCCAGCAGGAAGGGAAAAAACCCAGAAGAGAACTATAACGGAGCCTGAGCTGCAGCTGCACACAGCCAGTTTAATTACATTTAATATACGCTTTCCTTAAAGAATGTAGAAATGTGATTTATGCATCGACTCCTGCAGGATCACAAGTTTAAACTCTGATTTGCCGTTTTATAAATGTTTCTTTATTTGCCGTACAATTTAAAATGTAGGCAGGTAAATTCTGACGAGGTAATAAAAGTACCCAGACACCTACAGCCAAAAGTTTTAAGAGTCACATTTAGTTAGACACGTTTTTCCTCCTGTTAAAATTTGCTGCTCGGTTCTGAGGTTAAATCCTGAGTGAGTTCACTTCCAGAAACAACTCCACACAGGATGGTCTGACTGTGACTGCTGGCAGGACACAAACTTCCTGCTCTCCTCCAGACAAGCCTTCACCTACAGGCCCTCAATTTAAATGAAAACATTGAGAACTTCAGCAGGATTTCCTGTCAAATATGTTCAAATCAATATAAAAAGGAAAGCAACTCAAATAAACACAGAATCTGAAGGACTAAGAGAAAAAACATGACTAGCTCGGAGTCGACGCCTGACGCTGCAGATTAGAGACGTCATTCAGTGTAATGATGAGTCGTCTTAGAAAGGAAGTGTTTGAAACTTTGTTTACCATGAAAAAAAAAGAAAATTTTACTTTAGAATAGTGGAAGCAATCACTAAAAAAAAAACTAACATTGAAACTAACAGAGTGACGTGTTTATTAGAATTATATATCAGTGTCTTTTTAAAGAGAGAAGAGTCTTTTTACCCTGGAAACGTTCACGTGCATTAAAACTTAGATCCACTCTGAGGAGACCCGAGGAGTAAAATGTGCAAACTCAGCTGTTTTTTGAGCCAAGAAAACCACCAAGATGACATAATGGGCTGTTGGTACCTGGGAAGTTCACCTAAAAGGAAAGGACAGGTGCAGTGGGAGGGGCTTTGGTCAGTTTGCACCAATGAAAAGTCAGGTCATATGCTGGAAAAAGCCTTGATCTTAGACAGGTTTTAAATGTGTGTAAAACTTCGTTTTCCGAGACTAAAACCCTCCTTCATCAGGTTCCAGTGTCTCTTTGGGACGGATCTTATTATCTAAATAACTCAAATCTTAACTCGTCACATTCCCTGGACCTGAAGCGGAGGAGGACTTTGTCCCTTCCTGGTGTTTTACTTGGAGAAATAGCTTCTTTGCTGCCCTTCCTGACACCAGGCCATCCTCCTAAAAGTCTTATCTCCAAATTCACTCACTGAGCATCCTCCCCACTGGTGGGGCTCCCATCCCACAGCCTGATCTTATTTCACCTGATCGCTCCTTGCAGCACTGCGGTGATGTAATCTGACATCAGAGGCAGCAAAGTTTGATCAGTAATATTTGTGTCTCTCTCTAAACTTGTAGCCACGGCTGCAGGTGTTACTTTACAGCTTTTAGAGCCTGCTGTGTCTGGGTTTATCAATCAATACGAGTCCAATTGAATAAATTTCATGCACCATGTTTACACCTTAATAGATTACAGAACACAGGCCTGAAATACACAGCCCTCAGACTCACGGTGAGCTAGAAGCATCGAGTTTCTCCTTTGAGATCCAGACGCTGCGTTTATAAAGATTTGCTCCTTTAAGCCTTAAGCAAAGATCTGTTTATTACTGGAGAGTTTGTGCTACATTATGGGTTGGCCTGGAGACATTTGCATGCTGTGTGGACCTACTGTGTACCAGCTAAATGACTCAGAGTTAATCAATAGGAGGTAATTAACTGGGACTGTTTGTTTTCCCCATAATTAGAACAAGTTTGTTCTTCAGTATTTCTTCTATAAGACGATAGCTACAGCTATGGAGGCTCAAAAGTTCAAAGAATAAAAATATTAAGATGTTTATGGAGGAGAATGTGGGATAAGTGACAAGAGAAAACACAAGTTTATATATATTATAGTACATTGTAGTTTTGATGATTTGTGATCTATTAGGTCGCTTAGCAACAGCCTCATTATGGTTTAATGAAATTACTACTAAAAAAAACATTCAGAAAACCTGCAGTTTAAAAATCAAAATGATGATTTTACTTCCTTGATTGTAGGAACTTAATTTACATCCAGTTAGAACAAGTTGCATTTGCCCAAATTCAAAGTTTCACACAACAAGAACATTCCTCTGGTTTCCCTCAGGATAAATCATCCTGTTTGTTCTGATAAATCTGATCTACTGCAACCAAGAGACTAAATATATTAAATGTGGATTAAAAACAATCTAAAATTCAGATTCTTTTTCTAATAATCCACTTAATCCCAAGCGTCTCTACAGACTTTAAATCCAGCGTTTTAACAGCTGAGCTCGCCGTTCATCCTGCTGAGACGGAGTTCAGCCAAGGACACTCGTCCAATTCAACAAGCTTCAGTCTCCAAACAAATCCTGGTCCCACTGGACAGAAACACCTCCTGATGTAGAACTAAAGGACCTTGGACTTGTTCTTCTAGGAGAACTCAAACCGTCTTAAAGTTTTGTTTCCTGTCAGCATTCAGCATCCTGAGAGTCACAACAGCTGTTTGTCGAGTCAGTCAAAATCATTACTGATGATCTTCATTAACAGGTGATGAAAACGTTCTTTTATAAGTTTTGCTCCTGACATACAAACAGTTCAATCTGGGCTTAAAGCACAGAGGGATAATGAATTCTCCCTCTTTAAAGTCAAACCTCTCAGTCTGCTACGCCTCAGCAGAGAGACAGGGAGGAAGTCCTTCAGTCAGCAGGGTTTACCTTTAACCCCCCAGAGCAGGTTAAAAATATATCAACGCCCACAAATAAAAAGAGATATATATAATATAATAAAACTACAGAAAATTTAATTTACCAACGTCAATTTAAAATCATTTCAACCCTAATAGTGACGAGATGAAGTATCAACCTGTTACTGTTTAACAGCCTAACCAGGTCCAGAGACTGTAAATTAACAAAGTCCTGTAGGAATGAATACACAACAGTAATTTAACTGAGACAAGACTAAAAAAGGACTAAACAGCAGCTCAGAATCAGCAGCTGAGGAGACGTTCTGATGCAAACTTAAAACAACAGACTCAGCAAACAGCCAAGAAACCTGATGAGTCAGAGAGCGACGTTAGCTCCTCCTGGTCCCAAAGACCCCCTTTAAAAAGGTCCCATATTCTGCAAAATTCACTTTCTAAAGATCTTCTAACAGACATATCAGTCCCAGAGACTGTCTGAGACACAAAACTTTAAATATTTTCAACATTTTCACTTCCTGAATCTCATTTTAGGGAAATGTGTTTTGAGCTAACGCTAAAACAGCTGGTTTCTAAATCTTTCCCCTGCTGATGTCAAGAAGGGAAA
The DNA here is from genome assembly GCA_006937965.1 of Callopanchax toddi. Lineage (NCBI taxonomy): Eukaryota > Metazoa > Chordata > Actinopteri > Cyprinodontiformes > Nothobranchiidae > Callopanchax > Callopanchax toddi. The sequence continues at coordinate 3,423,096 of SSNR01000010.1, read as the reverse complement.
AGACCACGCCTCCCTAGAGGACAGAGCCAATCACGAGGACCTTTGTCTACCTGAGCCCACCCCACCCTTTAAAAACCACGGGAGCGCTCATCCTCACAAACGTTAGCAAACCGTGATGGTGAAGCTACGAGCAAAGCACGGCAGTTACTTCATAGATGGTTGATCAACGAGCACAAAAGTTGTTTTTACTCCTTTGATCTGAGACCCTGAAGACCCACCAACATCATGGAGAGATGGGCGGGGCTTAGAGAAGCTCATTTTCTAGCTGGAATACAGTCATTATGTAGTTTGTCTCAGATAAAGAGGACAATATTAAGATAATGGTCATAAAGGTGAAGGATCAGGACTGATACTGGTGGAAACTGACTCAACGTGATTTACAGTCTCAAAATTATAAAAACAAAGAGGGTGTCTTGCTAACTGTTGGTGGAGGTGACATCAGCCATAATTCATAAAACATGAACCTCCTGCCCATATGAGGACACACCTGAGTAAATTAAACTCTAGAGGACATTCCTACAACGCCTCAGCTGGCCTGAGTGGAATCAGAGTCAAAAAAACTAAAAGTGCAAAGAATTCCCAACACTGACCCCATAAGGCCAACTGTTTCTGCAGAAAAAGAGCTTTATAAAATTGGGATGCAACATTCTCAGCAGCTGCTTCACGGTTGGTGGTTTTTGTTCCGGCTGTGATGAGGGAAGCTCAGAGTCTGAGTCAGGACCAGGAGCTGCTGCAGATAAGAGCAGGATGGATGCAGGTACAGGACGACTCAGCTGCTGATATCCGTCTCCGCTGCGTCATCTTGTTGCTGCAGAGACAAAGACGACAAAGTGCAGCTCCTCCTGCTGCCTGGACGAGCCAGCGTGTTCAGTCTGACGGCTTCCTGATAGAATCCAGAGGAGACCGGACTCCTCCATGTGTTTATCAGCAGCAAACAGCAGAGCAATTACACCACAAACTACAATAAAGATTACTGGAAACAGCTCCTGGAAATTTACATAACTCAGACTGAGAGCCTCCCTCTCTCTCTCTGTTCTTTAGTTTTCTCTCCTCCGCTCCGTCCTGCAGCATCCCACCGTTATTCTCAGCTAAACCTGAATTACCAAAAGGATTTCCTCACATTCATTCACACGCTGGTGATTTCCAAGAGTGTTGTGTTGCTCTCTGGCAGAGATTAGTGATGGAAACATGGAGAAAACAGGATTGTCTGATTCAGAGTCAGATCAACACAAACCTCCATCTCATCTGTTTCCTGTTAACTTATTTCCTATTCAGACATTAAAGCAGAAACATTCAGGAGAAAGTTCTGTTTTTAAAGAAGCAGCTTCGATTCAAACCAGTGCAGAAATCAAAGATGTTTAACTGGAAACCTGTCGACACCAAATAACTGGAGAACTTGTTGGAGGTAATCAGGCGGGACACGAAGCTGAAAGTCGACACGGTGGACGAAGCTAACGGAGCGTGTAGAACAACAACAACGTGTGTTAGAATAACTCCCCCTGGAGCAGGAAGCTCTGACGTCCTGTTAGCAGACGCTGCTGATTTCATCAGATTTAAAGTCCAACAGGTTTTAAATCTAAAGCTAAATTCAACTGTAAGGAGTTACCATGAACTTTGTGTTGTTTTAGACACATTTCTCCTTCACACAAAGAAAGAAAGAAAGAAAGAAAGTGTGGAAACAAATCTCTGAGCCGATTCTCGACACTTTATGCTAATCTGCTACCATTTGCCTCCATTTGTCCTTGATGGAGACGGCTGCAGCCTCAGGCATGTTGAAGATAGATTTTGGATTAATGCCTAACACACACACACACACACACACACACACACACACACACAGTGTTATGTGACAGATGTCTCAGCGCTGCTCTGCGTCGCCGCCTCAGTCACCAGACGGTGATAATTTGTCGTCTAAAACTCCTCAGAGGTTTCTCTGGGAAAAAGGAACTTGAGAACTTCAGATGTTTTATATCCGTTTGCTCCTGTTCCTTCTGTTTTTAACTCCTCTAAAAGAAGTTGGTGTTCTCAGACCGACTTCCTGCTTTGGGTCTGCAGGAGGAGGAGAACCCAGCTACAGATACTGATGAGTGAAGGACGCCACAAGAAAGTTAGACTGCAGCAGTTTTAGGTAATAAATCTAACACTGAAGAGTTTCATGATGTGATAAGATCAAATGTCTCTTTGGACATTTTGACTTAGCAGAAAAGAGACAAAAGACCCCCACTGGAGCAGGTGATCAGGGGACTGTCTGGGACTCCCTACTTGAGATGCTTCCTCCACAGCCTGGATGAGCAGAGGACAGAAATGCGAGGAGTTTGTCCTCCATGTGGCTGATTCTCACCATCTGAACGTCTCTTTTTCAAGACAACCAACTGATATTTATTGTTATTCTTCGTCCCGCTCCAACCAGCCGTTCCGTCAAAGTCTGCCTCTGTCCTGGTCTTGTTTTAACGTTTGTCCCATGAGGAAGGTGTGACCACTCATCGATCTCCAGGGGAAGAAATGTCACAGCGGATCAGCAGACTGGCCTTTGAGGATAAACCTCGTTACCGTGGCAACACGCCATTCTGCTGTCAGTCATCAAAACCAAAGTGTCAGGAGAAAATCTGGACCTTTGCTCCAAGCAGGGAGAGTCTGAGGCTAAATGGTTCATGTAAATCTACTAAACAGCGTTATAAAAATCATAGAAGCATGCTTTTAGATGTCTCATCCAACTGTAAAGCATTCTGTGATCTACATCAAACAATGTAAATACTAGACATCAGCTCAAACCAGGGAGCCCTTTAACCACCAGACAGAGAAACGTCTGAAACGTGCAGGATGGAGGACCAGGATGGACACCACAGATTTGGAGGGTCACCAGCTCCAGTTCTCGAGGGTCAACATCCTGGAAGTTTCACTGCTTTAACACACCTGGATCAAATGGTTCAATCAGCTCCTCACCAGTGAGTTCTGCAGAATTTAAATCAGGTGTGTTCAACAGGGACTTAGACACCTCATGGACAAGAAAAAAAAAAAAAACAAAACACAAATTTACTCAAAAATAAATTAATATCAGCACCTGAAGCCAGAGTTTTAAACAGATCATCGAGAACCGGCCGAGTTATAGTTGTTTGGTGGGGGACGATTCAAGCCCCCCCCCCATCCTTCACTCAAAGCAGGTGGAGAAGGAAAGTCAAATCCAAAGAGGTCAAATGATCCTCCAGCAGCTCTCAACCTTCACCATGCAGGAAATCAAAAATTCAAACAGCAGCTTAAACAGGGAATGGTCTTAAAGTGTCTGATCTGTCACGCCCAGATGTCAGTGATGTAAAAATCTCCAAATCATTCAACACATGCACGCCGTCACCAGCCAGCAACCATGAAAAGGACCAGGAAGCTTTAAACCATCGCCTGGTTTGAGAAACGAGAAGACCAGCTTACCTTCAAGTCCAACTCAGTGGTGTCCAGTCCGGGTCCTCGAGGGCCGGTCTTGTTCTGCTCCATCACACTTGGGTTGTCATCCAGCTCTGCAGAAGGCCTTTAATCAGCCACTGACTGAAATCAGGTGTGTTGAAGCAGAGAGACCTCTAACATGCTGGCCCTCCAGGACCTGGACTGAGTGCAGCTCCACTCCCCACCAGCGAGTCCGATCCAGTGTCCAGTTCAGGTTTTACATCACTGGTTTTTTAAAATGTCCCGTCATGGTGGCTGACGGGTCCACAAGACTCCCCCTCCAGAGTCCAGGGCTGAGTTTCAGACATTTTACTCATAACATGATGTAATTATTATAATCTTTACATTTCTTCATTAGTGCATCACTGACACACGCATGGACCTGCAGCTGCAGCGAGACCTCCTACGTTAGATCCCTCACTTTTCTCAGGTCATTGATTCTCCACCAGACCAGGTCTTCATGGAGCTCCAGTCTGAGGGAGACTAACAGTCGTCTGGAGTTTCTAATGACGCTGTTAGCCTGTAGCCCATCCCCGCCTTGTGTAGATCTACAGTTTAGTCCCACGAAGTTTGGTCTCCATGGTGGAGTCTGATTGGTTGAGTGTGGACAGGTGTCTTTATACAGGTAACCAGTTAAAACAGGTGTCATTAATACAGGTAATGATGACAGAGCCCTCTTCATTCTTTGTTAGCGGGAAAACTTGAAAAATCATTAAGGGATCAAATATCGATGCTGATTGTATTTTAGCATAATCACACCTCATATCGCCAGTCATCCTGTCGTTCTCAACTTCAACCACTTTAAATCAATTTCACACAGAAAATAAGACCTAACGTTGGAAGGCAATAAGAGATATGCCCAGTGAGTGGAGCCTCTTCCCATCAACACTCTGGGTCTTTCTGCTACGGCGGAGCGATAAGAGGGGAAATCCAAGAGGAAAGGAGGAGGAAAATTATTTTGACAGGAAGAGTTTTCAGCTTCTTCTGACTGATAAGGAGGCAATCTTCAGTCCTGTCTAAGATAAAACATACAGAAGAAACTCAAAATGATTTTCTAGAGGCTCAGGGAGCTTTTATTCTGATGGTTAGCAGTTTCCCCTCCAACAAATTAACGACTCTCGTTTCTGCCAACCTGCAGGAGACGGAGCTGGACTGTCAGCTACCTGCAGCCACTGCCACACAGGTCAGGCATGGAGGAGATCCAAAAGCCAGCAGATTGCCCCAAAACTCAACGATGTGCTGCAGTTCAGGAGGACCAGCACGCCTCCGAAACACTCCAGTTTACTCACTACAGAACAGAGCCTTGTCACTGATCATAAATCTGAGATCAGACTGATGTTTAACGAGCTCATCACTGACTTATACGTCTTCTTGAAAAGTTTTAACTCTGCAGTCAGATGAGTTCTCATCCTGAAAAATGACTTCCTCTTCAGCCAGACCCATCATTTTACTGATGGGAGGAGAAAAATGTCAACCTCACATTTAGTGCAGCGGTTAATGACAGTGATCTCTGCTGGTCCTTAACCTGACAGGAGCCCTTAGTCATCTGGGACTCTGCAGCCGACCAACGTTCAGACACTTCATTCATGATGTGCACTTTCTTTTTTCTTTTTTTTTTTTTTTTAGGTCAAATTGCTTTCAGGTGGTGTCATTTTGTTTTCCCCACATTTCATTTGAATTTGCACCAAGTTGCAGACATGGCAGACTGATATTTTCCATCATTTAAAACAAAGTTAGGATATTTTTGTTTTCTAGTGAATTTGAATTTTTTTAAATTATATTTTTGGGACATGTTTTAGAATGACAGAATGTTCTTTTTGCTTTAAAATAACTATAACATAAGATTATATAGATTTAACAGCAGGGGTGCACATAAGGGGTGCACAAGTGCGCATGAGCACTGAGAATAATGCATGTGCACCAGTTCCTGTTGCCACTACGCTCCTTTGCTTACTGGTCTACTTTCTCTAGCGGGGGTTCTCGTGACCTCGAGCTGTAATTCTGCCACTGAATCCACGTTGCCATCACAAGTCAGCGTGATAGCCTTTGTGTAGCTCATGATTACTCAGCTGAGACGTTCGCTTTAGGTTTCACTTCGCTCAGACACTTGTGCAGCAGCTGGAGTTTAACAAACTCTACCAACCTGGCCTGAAAGGCTGTGATGCATTTAACTGAGACGTCGTCACCATGCAGACCCAAAGACACAGAGGGGATTTATTTAGTGATCTTCAGTTTGCTCCATTCAGACGCTGCTGGTGAATTCCTCATTTAAACGTCAGTCAAAACTCAAAGATCAACAAGTGAAAGGCATGCTGGGAAAAGTCAGAGTTGTGTTTATGAGGGGTATCAGCGAGAGAAGCTCTAGATTCATGAATTCTTGACTAAAAGGACGACATTATTTTACTCTGCAGCATCTAAGAAACAAAGACCATCACCCAGAGCTGGACCAGCTTCGTCCAAAGCTTCATCCTGTTTGTCTCTTCAAACATCAAAAGTCCTGGAAAACCCAAAGAACACGTGGAGTCAGCGGTTGCTTTACTTCGATAAAATACTGGATCAACTGCACTGAGCAGCTCGAGCAAAACAAACTACGTTTAGTATCAAAAATACTACATGCACGAAACATCATGAAATAGTGGTTTAATGACCAACACAGAGACGTTCAGGTTAAAAAATCACCAGATAATCAGAAATGACTGAATCTGATAGAATTCATATTTTCATTTTGCTCCACCATCAAACAGTAAATTAAATCTGAACTTCCACAGTTATTAACATTGAGTTGATATTTAATGTTTAATCAAACTGCTGCTACCTCATATAGCAGCTGATAACTGCAGCTGTCACCATGAAGAGATCAGAGCTGGAACCTCTGACTTGGAATTTTAAAATTCTCTCTTCTGACCTCGAATGAAACACATCGCTGAGAGAAATCTAAAAATGGAGGGAATCTTTGTAGAATAGTTATCCAGCTGTTCCCACAGCAGAGAATCGAAATACATCATCTTCTTTATATTGATATATTTAGGATAAATATGAGTGGTGTAGATTTGCTCTTGACATTGGCGGGGACCAGGAGGGGGGTTCTGTTGAATTAAAGATGAACTGTCACTCTTCAGAAACCTGTTTTCTGTAAATGAATCCTCCTGATTAGGATGTGAATTTCTCTGAAGGAATATTAAAGTCAAACTCGTTAAATAACTTTTGCATGTTTGAGCTAAAATACAAGTTTAGATGAAATGATAGCTGTGTGTGAAACAAGCATCCCTACTGATAAAACAGGATTAATTACAACCTGAGACGTATTGAGCCGAAGTGAATTTCAGAGCTGCACTGAAGTTTTTATTGCGGTGAGGAAGAGGAGGCAGCAGCTCAGCCTGTGTTTATCATTCCCATGCAGTCGGCCTCTGAACAGATATTAGCTGGGTCTTATCAGCGCCAGCCACAAAGCGCTGAGGGTGAAGTGGAGCGGATGCTGAGAGGAAAACAGCTCCAGAGAGGCCGTTAATGATGGTCCCCCCTGATGGAGCCTGACACCGGGCCTCTCTGTGGAGGAACAGCCACTGTCTGCTCTGAAAGGTCTGGGTTATTGATATTAATGTTCTAATTTTCGTTGATTCACAGGACACACAGCAAGGTCAGGATGTAATTCCTCAGGCTGCAGACATTCAGCCGAGGAGCAGAAAGTTCTCTGGAGTCTAAATAGTCCGAGCGGTGATTTAATAATCACTTCACCTTCAGCAGTAAAAGACGGCGTCCAGTTTAGGCCTGAAACTCATCTAGAAACCTTTAAAAAAAACCTGTGAAAATTGCTCTTTTCTATTGAATTCATTATGATTTGACCTGTTGCTTTATTAAAATCACACAAGCTTCTGGAAAACTATCATAAACAGGGCCGGATCTAGCCAGCCCCACTAAGGGGGGCAGGTAGAACATCAGGGGGGGCCAGTCTGGACATGCTAAGAATTTTGGTCATCACACCCCCCCAATCCCTTAAATGCATCAAAAACTACACCATCATCATATCAGTTCCTCTATCCATAGATTTATGTTCATATTTGATCCCTACCCTCTGCATTTACCCGGGCTTGGGACGGCACCAGTAGGACACTGGCTGATGGCCTGTTGAGGCTGACCTCATCTGGTTAGGTTTTGTTTTGTTTTTGTGTGTTTTTTGTTCTTTGTGGGGTTTTTTTGTTCTTTTTTTTTTCATTAAAAATTTTTGGGAGGGTATTTTTTGTGTTTTTTGTTCTTTGTGTTTTGTTGTTGTTCTTTTTTTTTTGGTTTTTGTTTAGTTTTTTTGTTCTTTTTGTGTTTTTTGTTCTTTTTGTGGGTTTTTTTTTGTTCTTTGTTTGTTTTTTTGGGCTTTGTTTTTTTTTTTTTTTGTCTTTTTGTGGTTTTTTGTCTTTTTGTGGTTTTTTGTCTTTTTGTAGGTTTTTTTGTCTTTTTGTGGTCTTTTTGTGGTTTTTGTCTTTTTTGTTTGTGTTTTTTGTTCCTTTTTTTGTTGTTGTTTTGTGGTTTTTTTTGGTCTTTGTTGTTTTTTTCTGGGTTTTTTGGTCTTTTTGGTTTTTTTTGTCTTTTTTGTTTAGTTTTTTGTTCTTTTTTGTGTTTGTTGTTTCTCTTTCTTTCTGTGTCATTCATCAGTAGCTACTTTGAATGAGGACAAATGGAAGAGAGCGCTCACTCTGACCATTTTTCACTGAAATATTTTAGAAATTTGTTATTTCTGCATGTAATCGCATTTGGGGGGGGCAGTCATCGAATTGGGGGGGGGGGGCAATGCCCCCCCCCCCCCCTTGCCCATGCCTACATCCAGCCCCGATCATAAAGCTGATTGATCTTTATCAGCCATTCCTAAAACTGATTTAGTCCTCCGATCCTTTTGCACAAACTTTAGAATTTTACTTCCCGTTATCGTCACTCACCATATATGATGCAGTCACACGCCAGACATGTAGAACAAACACCTCGTGGTGATTATGGTGCAGAAAAGTGTCCTTCAACACTGGAATGACATTCAGAGAAGTGAGAATCTGTATTCAGTCAGCGCTGCTGAGGGGGAGAGTGGCTGCATGACCTCTCCTCTGCAGGTGTGACTCTGGAACTGGAACAATTTAAAATAGGACAGTGCTTAAAAAGAACTCAGCGAAACCCAATTACTGGAGACCACGCAGACCTCCAGATCAACCTGCCAACACAACATTTTATCCTCGCACATTTCCTGACTCATTTTCTCATCAGACTACAATAGTATCCTCTATTTATAAATAATACACAAGTATCCAGGCCTTTTTGCTGCTGGTTGAAGTTAATTAGCAGCTTCGGGATTTCTTGGGATTGGTCCAACCGGCTCGGCGTGTCTTTCCTGTCCGACTGTCTCAGGCTCCTTTCTGCAGACACGTTTAAGCTCAGACAGGGTGGATGGGAAGCATCTGTGCACTTCAGCGTGGATGTGCATGAACGCTTTACATCATTAAGTATGTAATCTATAGACAAGCATCTGCTTCCTTAATTGATTATAAACAATTAATTCAGCAAAACACAGCCGGGCTCCAGTCGAGCGTCTCAAGCAGACGTCATGTATCCAAACTATTTACGACGTTTTTATGTCCGTCCATCCATCTTCTCCCACTTATCTAAGGCTGTGGAGTTACAGGTCCAGGAGGGGAACCCTTACACTCCTCCTGTGGGATTTCAAGGCGTTTCCAGTCCAGAGAGGATATGTAATCCCACTAGCAGGTTCGGAGTCTTCCACGGGGCCTCCTCCCAGTGAGAAGAGCCCAGAAGACCTCCACAGGAAGGTGAGGAGGTATAATCAGACTGATGAGGAGCAGCTGATCTCTGATCTCCCCCTGGATGATGGAGCTCCTCATCTTTAAGGCCTGGTCACCCTGCAAAGGAACTTCACTGGAATGTAGACAGATCAGAGAACTTTCTACTCCGCTCCTTAACCACAGCAGACCCAGCTCTGGTCCATCTCTTGCTCCATCCTAACGTCACTCATGAACAACCCTCTGAGCTGGAGGAGGACAGGGAGAGGATGGTCCGGTCCAGGATTCCCTACTCGGAAAGCTGCCCCGTGACCTGAACACGCGGAGGAAAGTGAGGCATTTGAGTTTATAAAATGTGAACTAGGGATGCACCGATACCGGTTAAAGTTACCCGATACCAGGAACCGATACCAGTGGCTTCACTGTCTGTGACTTGTGATTTCTGTTGTAGTTTCCTATATTGAACACTAGGGGGAGCTATTGAGCTAAAGAGGAACAGTGTGGGTTGAGAGCTGGAGATGGTGCCAAATAGTTCATTTTATTTGGTTAAAATGTGGAAAACTGCAATAATTTCACTGTGAAATCACAGAAAATGGTTATTTTTCACCTTATATTTTAGTTTTGTGATCATTTTTATTAATATATATATATATATATATATTTTTATCTAATTCAGTTATTTGTTGTACAAAGCAGAGAAGAAAAAATAAAACCTGTATTCCAATTTGTTGCTTTTTTTGTGTGGTAGAAGTATCGGTATCAGCGAGTACTCAGATTTAAGTATCGGTATCGGATCAGTTTTGAAATAAGTGGTATCGGTACATCCCTAATGTGAACTGTTTGTCAGACAAACTACAGAGTTAATGTAACTGTAATAGAGTTTAAACAGAAACTAACAGAATTTAAATGCACAGGTAAAATCAGGAGCTTCTAACCAAACTGCCTCTATTTCTAAACAGGAATCAGGATGTGAGTTTTAGTCATTTTCACCTAAACAGAAAACAGGAGCCTGATAGAAGCATCATATCTGTGAATGTCAGAGTGATATCTGAAGATCTGAAGACAACTTTCTGAATGACTAAACAGCACAACAGGAAGAGAAGCAAACTAAAGCAGCAACAATCTGAGGGTTTCTCAGAAAAACTAGTTTATCTGCAGTCTGAAGCAGAGCGGGCACAAAACGCTTCCTTTTCCTGCTCCACGTGTCACCTTACATCATCTGCAGTCTGAGCTGCACAAATCTCTCTGACCTCTGCATGTAACTTCAGACGTGTCTGCCCCCCTGAACCCTGCAGGTGCCCCCCACCTTTCCTTCAGGTAGATAACGTCCCATCACGGCGCCTGTTTTCAGATTTTAAATTCTAATCCTAATCAGTTTGTTGAGAGCAGTCTTGTTGGAGAGTGAGCGCTCACCGATTGGATCGGATGTTTTGTGAAGCCTGGATATTTCTTTTCTGTGGACTGGAGTAGTCGGATGTGAAGTCAGAGGGCAGATAAAAGCTGGTGTGAAATGTTAGAAATTTCTACAACACAAGATATCAGCACACACCAGAATTAAAAAATAAATTAAAAAAAGACCTTTCGACTCTGTAAATGCTTTGTATTCTGAGAGAAAAGAATTTATTATCATGGTTTAACCCTGACCAGACATCAAAGCGCTCATTAAAATCCATGAGCAACAAGCCGGACACATTTTCAGGAATTTGCATTGCAAACAGACTTTGTTTTCCTGCTTTTTCATGGCAGAAACTGGTGAATCCACTTATAGAAACTTAACCTTCAAAGAGTTGGATAGTGGTGGCACAGAGGCTGAAGCTGCAATTTAAAAGCCCTGGATTGTCTCATTTTTGCAACACGAAAAAGTAACGACGTGCTTCTTTAGAGGATGGCAAAGAAAAACGTAAATCTTTTGATTTGACAGGATAAAGTGGAGATTATAGAGGTGAAAAGAGAGAAAACACCTCTCAGATCTTAACTATGATCTATGGGATCTATGTTTTAGGTTTTTTTTTAAGGTGGAAGTGATTCCTGAGATTTAGAAAAATATCACAATCAACATTTTTAAACATTTTCCTCTCTGTATCGTTTTCAAACATGATTAAAGTTCAATGGCACCAGGATCTATTAATATCTATAATCAGGCTCTTGACTATCTATAGTTTGCATCAAACCACTTCCTGCCTTAAAGCGGCTGAGTGGAGTATCAGGATTAGTGCCTTCATCAAAAACCTGACACATCCACCCTAAACATGTCTGCTGCCCCCTGGTGGAGGATCTACAGCTGTGAAGCTTACTGTTAATTTATGACATTTACAGGTCAAACAGATGATTATCATGTTATTTTATTAAAGGATGCTCTGGTCATTTATTCTCATCTACAGTAAAGTTGTGTTTATGGTTTTCACGCTGCGGCAGCTCTATTGTAGTAACTTGAACGTTGCCCAGTTGAGTCAAACTGTTTCAGGGTAAACTGTAGAGGTTTATGATCAGGCAGCACAGCGCTCTAAAGCATCGATTTAACTTTTTGAACAGGAGTTGTTTTAAACACCGTACTTGTCATGATTTTGAAATCACAGCTCTGGTTATTTTTTTGCCTTTTAATACAGGGTTTCTGCAGGTTTAAGGACACCAAATTTAAGACTTTGTAAGACCTGTTTTAAGGCCACTTTGATCAAATTTAAGACCTTTCATTCATGGAATGGGAAAGGGGATGTGACCACCTTACAAATAGTTCTGACTAAACCTATATTGGAACTGAAAGTGCAAAAAAAATAAACATCAAGGTAATTGATCTGCATTATATCTTACAGAAGCGAATTGCATTCACCTGGAAATAATTTTTAAAAAGCTCATTTTTTCTGAACTAACGAGATAACTTTTACAAAATAAAAATAAGCTCTGTTTAACGGAATTAACGAGATGAAGTGACCTAGACCCTTCTAGACCCTTGCGGCCCAGTGTGCTGCTGAGTTTCTGATCTTTGTAACCCAGAAATCATAGGGGCTCTAGAAATGTAAGACCTTTAGACACTGAATTTAAGGATTATTTATCCTTTTTAATGATATTTAAGGCCTTAATTTTGGAAAAGCACATTTACGACCTTTTAAGGACCCGCGGATACCCTGTAATACGTTCTGGGCGGTTTAACGTGTACTTCATTAAGACGGGGACTAAAATCCACTCTGGCCTGCTAACGGTTTAGGAGAACCTGATTTAACCCTCATAGTATCTCAGGTAAACGTTCGAAAATGGGATGATTTTTTCTGTTTCGGTAAGAAATCAGAGTTAAGTACTGGAGACATCAGCGCTGATTCCCTTCCATGTTGTTTTCTTTAACACATCTAAAGCTGTGGTTCTCAAGTCCAGGCTCAGGGTCCCACTGGGGGGTCATGAAACACAGAGTATGGGGTCTTGAGATGATCTGATAAACTTCTAATAGAATATTTACATTAATGGATAAAAGTAGCAGAACTCCCCCTCCTCCTCCAGGAGCTCTGCTGTGGTTGGTCAGCTGTTACCGTGTGATCCGTTAAAAGAAGAGTAAAGACAACGGAGCATCAGCTTGTATTTTTATTACTAGAGGTATTTATTCCAGTTTGATAAAGCCAACAGTACCTGACTTGTGTGTAAACCTCCACATCCCCAGTTTCATTCCTCACATCTGTTCAATCCATCACTAAACTGTGATTTCTCCCTCGTGTCACATTTTGAACACTCAAGGCATACACATTAATATTTACTATTTGTACAATATATCATCAGGAAGTCCATACACTCTGTTACATTCACACACACTCTTACACACACACACACATAAACACTGTACAGATTTATCAGCGGAGCCATAGATTTTAGTATCGGTTAGTGGTGAAAACACGAGTACTGCTCTTGTTTTTCACATGGATGCAGAGACGATTTGTTCTAGGAGTCAAAGTGAAGGTGGCGTGCAGATTTAATACAGAGAGGTGATAAACTCTTGTGTGTTTAAGGAACCTCCATCTTGTTTCTCAGAAACAAAAAGAAGAGAAGCAGGTTTAGGGAGAAAAACGACAGAAACGTATAAAATAAAACAAACAAACCCCAAACCGATCTCCCCCCTCTGCCTTGTTCTACCTTTACCTCTCCTTTAATTTTCATAAATACCTGAAAGAGGTTCAGCAGTTTGATTTTTTTTATCTGTTCTTCCAGGTTTGATTCATACAGTTGTGACTATAAGCAGTACGGTTCACGCAGACCCCGTTCAATACTGACACCTCGGCGGTAACACCGTCAGCTCAGGGTGGCTCTTCTGCTGCGCCTCCATTCTCAGTCTGAGCAGCAGCTGCTTGGTCCACGTAGTTAAAGGATTCCAGTGTCAGGACAGAAAGAACGTAAAGTGGCACAAACGCAGCTGCAGGAGGAAGTCAGACGCTGAAAAGTGCAAAGAATCAAAGTTTTTGGTCATTTTTAAAGGACCGTTTCCGTTTTAGCTCAAGAGCCGTTTGCTCCAGATGCTGTAGAAATAAAGAAACCAGTAGAGCCACGCTGGTTTGAGATGGAGAAGCTGAGCCAGGATGGTTGTCCTGCAGAGCCGTGGTGGATCAGAGAGAGCTCTGCACTGGGTGAATTAAAAAACAAAAACAAAAAGAGGAAAAACGACGCTCATCGTTTCTCGGTCTACCTGCCAAAAATGTTCTCATACTCCAGCAGTATAAGCTCCACTATCTGGTTCTGATACACCATGTTGAACGCCATGTTGAAGGTCTCCGTTTCGGGCCGCAGCAGCGTGGGACCGAAGACGATGGCCACGCTCTGGGTGGTCATACGGTTCTCCTCACCGTGTTCAATCACCCTGGAAGGAAAACGCTCTGCTGTTAAATCTATGACCTCGTGTTTTAATGAGTGAAAACAAAGGTAAACAAGTGGGAGAATGATTCTGTTCTTAAAGTTAACTGTTGTTTAATTCAAATAAATGTAGGAAGTGTTATTTTCTTACTTCCTGAGGTGTTTGAAGACGGCCTGCATGGTGTCGTGGTTGGGTTTGGGAAGCTGTCTGACCAGCTCTTTGATCGACTGAACTCGCTGCTTGTAGTCTTGTATCTCTGCAAAAAAACAAACAAAAAACAACAAATTCTGGATTCATTACAGAGAAAAACAAACATCTCAGTGATAAAAATCTACGTTTATATTTTCTCAGTCGTGTAAAAACAGGTCAGAAACAACCGAAGTCTGGAAAAAGGTTCAGGCACAAAAATATTCAAACAATTTTATCAAATGAAACAGGATCAGGATAACGTGGTATATAAATGTTCATCTAGTAGAACTGATGGTATTTTGACCAAAGCGATCATTTTTTTTTAAAGGTTCTGTTCGTTTAGCCCGAGAACGTCAAGTAGTAAATCTATAAAATGTTCTAGAAGCAGGTTCCGTCTCCTTCACTTCAGAAAACAGAGCAGTAATTCTCTGAATGACCTGGATCCGCTTGATGAATTTAAAATAAAAATACAGAAACGACCATCTGAGGAGCAGATTGAAGTCAAAACATACAAGAAGCATCCGGTGCAGATGAAAACAGTCTGCTCCAAATACAAAATAGAACTTTTTCATTAAGCTAACCCAGGTTGGACTTTAATTTGAGCTAGGAGTTTTAATTTGAGTCCACCAGGACACCGAGTTTGACCCGTCTGGTTTTTATCATTTATGATTAAAAGCGGCACATTTTTTCACATTATTGATCAGTTCAGATCTAGCATGAAGCTTCCTATTCATGCAGAATCTGATCAGACTGGAGTGTTTCTTGTGTTTTTAGATAAATTCGTGTCAAACCGGACATCGTGTTTGATCTAGTGAGGTCAGACTGGGAGTGAAGTCCTGAACCCCTGCAGGCTGAGCTGCGTGTCGGACGTACTGATGGCGCTGACGAAGTCGTTGAACAGAGCGTAGGTGAAGAGAGGCTCCGGCAGCTCTCTGAAGAACATCTTTAAAGCTCCAGTGGTCACATGGATGTCCTCCCACTTCGCGTCTGCAAGGTTCACCTTCTCATCTGGACACAAAACATTTAGAGTCAGTCTCCTTTACAGGACCAATAGTTTAGAATTCCTGTGACTAGAAGATCCTTAACAAATATGTTTCTGTTAAGGCTTTTTCCTTAAATTATGAGGAAGTGACTCACCATGATTGACAGCAAAGCGTAGTTTTTGTATGATGGCCAGGTTCCCACTAACTCTATACAGACCGTCTATAGACAGACCTGCAGAGGAGCAGTAAGAAACTCTGAATGTAAGAACACGACTTTATCTAGAGGCGATAAAGTCATCACGTTTTTACAACCTGCCAGTGAACAGAAACTAATAAATAGTTAAACCGTGGTCTGATAAAGTCACCCACTGCTGTTCTCCACGTGGTCGATGCACATCTTAACAAAGAGCGGCACCGTGGTGTTCTCCTGCTGACACAAGCTGGACAGACTGGAGCCAAACACCTGATCTGAAGACACAAACACAACATGTGCTATTAAAATCAGAAAAAACAAAACTTCTAAAATGTGTCTGTAGTTATAAACATTACGGTATTTATTCCTTCTTCGGTTTGAATTTTATAGAAACTTTCCTTAAAAATAGAGACAAACCAGCAGGTTTAAGGAATAGACATGAGTTTATAGTATATAAATATATAACAATGTAGAGTTATAAATGAAAAAGTAGCATGAGATTATATTAACCTTGTTTGATCAAAATCACATTTTCTCACCAGAAATGTACAAAATAAAAAAAAATACGATGTTCAATAATTCTGAGAGGACATACTTTAATGTAACTGTTGATAGTTTAACAGAAAAAGAAGCGAACCTTTAATGTATCCCTTGTCTTTGACGGCCTGCAGCGTCGGGCGGCGGGTCAGGAAGTGCTTCAGCTTCTTTTTGGCCTTTTTGTTGTCGGATGTGTCCACGCTGGCTACGGGCTTCACGGCTGTAGGAGAGCGATGGGACAGGACGGAGTTACTCACCACTCGTCTCAACGCTCTGGTCGCCATGCCAGCAGCTCCAGGTTGTGAAGGACTGAAACTAATAAGTTGTTGTTTTATACGGCAAAAGCAAAACGAGGCACTCGGCCAAACGGCTCCTCCAGCTGGTTTTGAACTTTGTGCTTTGCTTTCTGATCTCATAAAGTTTACAGTCCAGAGGAATCACACACACACACACACACACACACGTGTGACGTTTTCATGATCATTTAGAGAAACGTCGATTTGCCTCAGTTGTTTTATGTTCCAACGTTTTAACACACCTTTGACTTTCTGGGAGCCTTTGAGGACTTTCTCCTTGTCTTGTTTCTCCCCACCAGGAGATTTGGGGTTCTCCTCCTCGCTGTCAGATCTGCTGTCGTCCGAATTGCTCGGCTAAAACACACAAACACGAAGAAGGAAACAGAGCATAAGTGGCTGTTAAAGTCTGTACCTACAACCTTTGACCTCTCTGAGGAGGAAGTTGGTAACTTTGGATTCACCTAACTGTAACATTAACTTTACATTGAGTAGGTTTGACTAATGTTTCCAACAAAAACGGCAACTTATCAAAACCACAATCCAAACCCGAAAACTTTAATTTCTAACAAGAAAATCCACTTTTTACTCCCAGTCACTGTTCAGCTACTCCAGGTTTGATGGAGGAGAAACAGGAGGAAAGGTTTGTGAAAACATCAGTGCTCACATGAGTGTTGATGGCTTCCTGCAGAGCTTTGAACCAGTCGTTGACCATGCCGTCATTGTCGGACTGGATGAGCAGGTCTATGCCCTGACGAGTCTTCAGCTGCAGAGAAACCACGGCGTTGTGAGATTATCGGCCACCCAGAAAATCCCCAATGTTAAACAGTTTATCCAGATCCTTTAACGTTTTAATAAAATCTAGAATTCTCTTTAAGTCGGTGCGTTTTTCGGGTTTTCGCAGCCAATTTGAAACCAAATGTACTTCAAATTTGAGACAGGGTTATTCAAATAAAATATATTATAGGATAGGTTTTAACATCTAATAATCTCTTATAAATTAGACATTCAGGCAAAATCAGCACATGATGACTTGTTTTATTCATTTTTCCCTAGAGCTTCCTGTCATCTATTAATAGAGAGTTTAAATAATCTAATTGCTTTTTTCCTATAATATCAAGTAAAAGTTTCAGTTTGTATGAAATGTCTTTCTTGTTTACTGACTAAATATTTACTTTTTTAATTTCAAGAATATCAGTTTAACCAAAAAATAACTGAACATTTACAAAACTGGGCATAGAAATACATTTTATTTAATGATAATCTCATTACATCGTGCGCTTCATTCAGTGAATTATCTGATCTCTTTGTGTGTAAAGAGCCCAGACTTAAGAAAAGCAGGACTTTAAGGCTGAACTAATTTATTTGGGATCACATATTTGTCGTCCCTCACCTCTAACACGTGCTTCTTGCTCGACTTGTCTTTGGAGGCCCAATCCACTGAGCCGCCCCTCAGATCCACAGTGACCTCTGGTTTGGACTGACCTCCTCCAAACTAGACGGGAAACAGACACGTCATCACAGGATGAAACAGAAACACTCGAGTCTGACGGGTCATCTCCTAACGACCAGTCGTGGAGGGGAAGAGGACGATGAGTAAAGTGAATGTTCCGTTTGGAGGCTGGATTTGCTTCAATTCTAACAGAAGAAAAATGATGAACGTGCAGCTTTGAAGCTACCAAGTAAATATTATTATAATGCAAAACAAACCAAAAAAACCCATTATCCTTCATATAAACAACAAAACATTACGCTGCTGGTGCTAAAATGTGCTTTTATATTAGTCAAACTGAGTGGATGTTGGTAGTTTTTGTAGATGCACTGATTGAGAGGATTAAAATGAAATGTTTCCATCACTCACCCAGCTGGTTCCACCTCCTTGTCCTTTAGCAAACAGCAGCTTTGAACCTTGGAGGACCGTCCACGAGGACGTCCAGTTCTTCCTGCAAAACAAACACAAAACCATTAGTTTTACTTCAGAGTAAGACTGGATATGAAACATCAAAGCCTTTGAACGAAATCTGTGTTTGATGCATCAGGAATCTAAAGTTTAAATCTAAAACCTGACTTGATAACTTCTAATAGATTGTCCCCGTTTGTGTTCTTTTTTTTTTTTTTTTTTATTACTGCCTGCTTTCAAAAAGTAAAAGAGGGGTGATCATTTGTCAGCAAAGGATCTCATGAATCAATGGGTTAATTTTAATAAAACTCTGAATGTTTTAACTGGATTCACTTCTGGATTCAAGATGGTGACGACAGGTAACCTTAGTCAGTCTTAGACAAAAAAACTGCTAAAAGCCGTTCAATTAAACAGATAATGATCTAACCGGTAACAGACAGTGTGAGATTTTGTGATCATGCATAAGTTACTTTCAAATCTGACCAAAACATCTAAACCTGAATCATTCCTCAACATGAAATGATCTTAGTTTAAAACTCTATAATGACAGGAGGCAGGTGATTTCCATTCCTTCGTTGAACTGTCTTACAAAATATCTCACTGATGGATTTTTAAGTGATGCAGTTAAAATGATTTTCTTTGCTAAATCATAAGTTTACCTCTTAAATCAGGAAACAAAATACAGCAAACAGGAGTTCTAATGTTGGTCTACTCACCGTACTTTCTTGCCATTCTCAGTGATCTTCGTCACATTCAGAACGCCACACTTTTCAGACGGCTGCAGAAGAAAACCAGCATCAGATCAACATGTAAAGAAACTATCAGCAAAACACTTCACACACACACACACACACAACTCAATGCAACGTCTGATTGACAACTGCAGCAGAATCACAGCAGAAAAACAGTCAAACTCTGATGAACAGAAGCGTTTATCACTCTGACTTAAAACAACACCACCACCAAAACGCCCGCAACCAGAGCGACAACAGCGTCCGGATTGGAGGAAAGTAAATAACTTTAACCACTGTTGATTAACTAAATGTATTCAATCAAATCAAACAGCTGTACTTACAAAGTGATTCAAACACACATGCTGATCCTGAAATGACCGATACACCAAGCAGCAAAAATCACATCAACCTTAACAAAATCTAAACCATTCCTACACAGGAAGGATCAGCTAGTTCTTTAGTTTGGTTTTAATTTTGTCAATTCTGTTATAATATATGAAGAGTTTCATAGTCTAAGGAAAAGAACTCTGATCGTCTGCAGGATTCCCAGACCTGTGTAGGAAATCTGCAAAAAGCTGCAACATATTCAGCTGCCTTACAACCCTGCAGCAGGTTAAACCCTGCAGCAGGTTAAATCCTGCAGCGGGTTGAACCTCTGCAGCGGGTTAAACCCTGTAGTGGGTTGAACCCTGCAGCGGGTTGAAACCCTGCAACTGGTTTTAAACCCTGCAGCAGGTTAAACCCCCTGCAGCAGGTTAAACCCTGTGGAAAGTTAAACCCCCTGCAGCAGGTTAACCCTCCTGCAGCAGGTTAAACCCTGCAGCAGGTTAACCCTCCTGCAGCAGGTTAACCCTCCTGCAGCAGGTTAAACCCTGTAGCAGGTTAAACCCTGTAGCAGGTTAACCCTCCTGCAGCAGGTTAACCCTCCTGCAGCAGGTTAAACCCTGCAGCAGGTTAACCCTCCTGCAGCAGGTTAACCCTCCTGCAGCAGGTTAAACCCTGTAGCAGGTTAACCCTCCTGCAGCAGGTTAACCCTCCTGCAGCAGGTTAACCCTCCTGCAGCAGGTTAACCCTCCTGCAGCAGGTTAACCCTCCTGCAGCAGGTTAAACCCTGTAGCAGGTTAAACCCTGCAGCAGGTTAAACCCTGCAGCAGGTTAAACCCTGCAGCAGGTTAAACCCTGCAGCAGGTTAAACCCTGTAGCAGGTTAAACCCTGTAGCAGGTTAAACCCTGTAGCAGGTTAAACCCTGTAGCAGGTTAAACCCTGTAGCAGGTTAAACCCTGTAGCAGGTTAAACCCTGCAGCAGGTTAAACCCTGTAGCAGGTTAAACCCTGCAGCAGGTTAAACCCTGCAGCAGGTTAAACCCTGCAGTGTGTGATGTTAGAGGTGAGTACTAACGGAGGCGGGGCGCTTTGGAGATGAACAGCATGAGTCAGAGTCAGGAGAGGGGGGCATGGGGGTCAGAGGAGCATCCTTATGAAGAGAAAGGGTTGGGGGTTAAAAATATAAAGACAAACACTGTAACAAACACACAAAAGAAGGTTAATGAGACGATGATGAAAGAGTTTGGTGATAATTAGCATCAAGTGTATCAAGTACCTGTTTGTTGTAGGAATACAAAAGGATTAATCAAGAAGTTGGAGCAGAATTCAGAAAAGACTCAAAGCGTTTGAAGTTACTGTTATTTTTTTCAGGTTGATTCACTGTGTTGCAAAAAGAGGTGGAAATATTTATGATTAAATGATCAAATTCAATCAACTTGGTTAATCACTAAACAGAGATATAGTTATCGCTCGTTTGATTGTCTTCATGCATTCTGATTGTGTGTTTTCGAGACACAGAGCTCATTTTTCTGTGGGACAGACTACTGACTTGGTGTTTGTACGGGTGTGACCGGGCAGAGCCTGAGCGGAAACGCCTGGATTTTAACAGCCGCTGCAAAGGAATCAGTCTACAACTAAGACTCAACAATCACCACACACAACTAACAGCAGCTGCATTTTATTCTGAGAATACTGTTCATCAGTCCGCTCACGAGGTAAACAACAATCACTGCAAAACCATCAGGTAGACGAGACTACGTTGATTTAAACTGTAGTGTCTGAGAAACCTTTTCACTTGGCTCCTGGATGAAGGCACTGTGTCTCCACTTTGTTAAAACGATGGGCTCCACGTTTTTCCTGTCCAGACTGCGACTTTTCGGTGCGTCTCCAGGCGGTTGAGGTGGGGAGAGTTTATACTGCAGGACAGGGATGGGCTTTGTTTACAATATGGAAGAAAACCTCTGCAAAAATGAGTCATCCTGTCATAACCAGATGCGTATCTGTATTTTTAGACTGTGTTTGCACTTCCTTTATGATTTTAACTCCCCTGAAGCTGATGGTATGGTTGTGATTTGATGTTTGAACCACGTCTCTGCTGACGGTATGAACAAGCCTTCAGTTCTCAGCCTCCTCTCTTATGAAACCCTCTGTGAGGCAGACACCCTGTCTACTGTCAGGACTAGTCTTAAGACCTTTCTTTGTGATAGATCTTAGTTAGGATTATTCTGATTCTTCCCTTTATTTTTGCTGCTGTAGGTTCAGACTGGAGGACATACTGACCACATCTCACTGCTGGTTTCATGCTCCATGGTTGTATTTATAGTTATTGCTGACGTTAACTAGTTTTCTCTATTTCCATAGAAGTGATGACTGGCCCAACCCTTCTGTGTTTGTAGGTTAGGGTGAGACAGAAGGCCGTCCATCTGAGCCTGGTTCTGGATCTGATGGAGGTTTCTTATCGTTACAGGGAGTTTTCCTTCCCACTGTCACACATCATCCTGTTTTTTTAGCTCAGGATGAGGAACTTCATTGATCCTAAAACTTGATGTAATTTTGTACTACTTACTATTTTCTCTTTTATCAATTAGTATTTTTCTTATCTACTGAACCAACTTCTTATTTTCTAAACTGGCTCTGAACTGGACCTGAACTCAACCAGATGCTTTGATCGGACTTTAGCTGTGAATCGACATCATTCATATGAATGGAATTCAACTGAATTTATGTTTCAAATATGACTTATTGTAATCAATGTTGTGTATTTTTGTAGCAGCAGTTACCTACATGTAATTGGTGTTAGTTTATTTGATAATAGGTGTTTTTGGAGCAATATGGATTTATAGCTCAAACCACTGGGCTGAATTGTGATATTATTATTGCAAAAGGTGCAATAGGTGAATATTGATT
This sequence comes from Callopanchax toddi, assembly GCA_006937965.1. Lineage (NCBI taxonomy): Eukaryota > Metazoa > Chordata > Actinopteri > Cyprinodontiformes > Nothobranchiidae > Callopanchax > Callopanchax toddi. The sequence goes on along the minus strand of SSNR01000010.1, from coordinate 3,401,005 downwards.
ATTCCAAGGAAAACATCTAAAATTAAATTTCACTAAATATGAAAAATGTTGGTTCTGAACATTTTATATTCTGCTCTAAACAGAGTTTCATCAGAAGTTAAGACCATAGGAAGGAAACCTGTGCACTGAAAAAAAATCCTCAAAATATAAAACGAGTTGACAAAGCACACAGACGAAACTTTTTAATGGTAAAAGGTAGAAAATTCACAGCGCGGTGACGTGTTTCTCTACAAGCCTCAATATTTTCTGTGTTTTAAATCCCCTTCTGCTTTAGCTACAACCTTTAATAAAAACAATAATCACTTTAAATCACTGAGGTTTTAAACCTTCTCCACAGACACATTCAGCCTTGGGAAGTTGAAAGTTTACCAGAATAAGATTCAGCTGTGTCGCATTGTTGTGTTCAGATTTAAAGTTCAGCTGCTTAAAAGAAATTTTTTTTCTCAGATGAACTGATTTAATCTGCAACCTGTGCAGAAAAACTTAACTTGGACTTTTCCTAAATTAGTTCCTGACACTGGGGAGGAGCTTGTTTATCCCTTTACAAAATAAAAGAGATCATTTTGGACCATAGACTAATACATTTTGTAAACTTTGAAGCCAAAAACTGACATTTGAAGAGTTTACCTCCACGACACAATTTGTACCATTTTTTTAAATTTAATTTAATTTTGTTAATTATTTTTACACAAAAAACATTTATAATGACTAAAATTATTAACTGAAACCATATTTAAATCAAGTAGTTGCAGGATCATTACTATATTAGACGTGTATTTTAAATTACAGATGTATTTATTCAGCTAATGCTCGTAAAGCTTTTATATTTTGGGGGATTTGTTTGCTGTATCTTACCTTTGGCAACTCCCATTCTGACCTGGAGCCATCGGCACTGTAGTAATAAGGTCTCCCCTGGTCATCGACATGTTTTAACCACTGGTGGCACAAAGACAGACGCGCCAGAGAACAATAAACACCCTGATTCTTGATTCTGTTTCATTTTTGCAGGGTTTGTTTTTTAATTGACCCATGGCAAAAAATCAGTTACCATTTAAAGATTAAAACTCACAAAATGAATTTAATTGGCACAAAAATAAAACAGAAAGATTTATTTTTATTTAAACTTGAAGTCTTAGAGGTGCCAAAGCAGTGCAAACAAAATACAAACTCATGCACCGCAACAAGAAATTCATAAATCAACTTCAACCTGCTCCCCCATGCAGCCCCACACACCACAGTAGAGACCAAGCAGCTTGGCTCAGTGCAGTCGGTACCTTCTCGTTTGTATAGTCGCTGATGTACAGCGTGTGGCCGTGCTCGTCCATCTCCTCTGACCAGCCGCGCAGTGGTGAGCCATACTGGCTCTCTGACTGGCTAGAGTAGGTACTGAGGCTGGTGTCCTCTGAAGACAGAGGCTGGACTCGACCGTTGGACAGCGACAAGAAGGGAAGGATAGATGGCGAGAGCGAGAGGGGAGTGGTCTACCATTAATATAAAAAAGAGAAAACAGAACAGCTTTTCAGGAGACAGAGAGAAGCAGAGTCATGCAACCAAAATCCAGTAAAACACCCCCCCACCACCAGTTTGATACACAGAGAACCAGAAGAGCCACCAGAAAGCAGAATATCAACCCACATATCTGACTGATTTGAACAGGGAGGAAAATCTGGAGGAGAATCCTGAGCAGACACAGATTAGATGAAGTGACTGATGTTGGCCTGTAGGTGGCAGTCTGGTGCAGACATTTACTGAAGCTCAGACTCTGAGATGACACCAAAAAGATATTTTACATCTAATTGGTATGTCACTTAGACTTTGTGTGTGTGCGTGTGTGTGTGTGAAAGAGAGAAAGAGATTTGATCCTAATCACAGTAAATCACTGCTGATCAGCTGAAGTCAGCTCATTAAAACTGAACCACAGACCAGACTAATCTGAAAACTGAGAAAGTCTGAAAGATTTTATTATTATTTACTTATTTATTTATCCAAAGTTTTTCATGAACAAATCATTCTGGTGTGGGCGTTTAATGAGCTGCTTGTCAAAAGGAAAACAAGAACTTTCTTTCTCTCCGAGATGCTTTTTGTCCGATAAAACAAATTTCTTGTGACAATTTATCAGAGTTGATAAACGTTCTGTCTGCACTGTGAGTGTCCTGTTAGGCCATTTTAGTATATATTTAATGTTGACCTGGGAGTAAGTATCAGAAACAAAATTAAATTAACTGGATGATATTGAATCTTTTTTTCTGTTTGTTTTTGAACGACATCCTGAGAAGAATTGATCCCTTGGAGTTTTATAAATTCACAGGATGAAAATTAAACCTCTTTTTGGGAGTTAAACGTCACGTGAAGACCAGTTTAACTGTATGGTGACGTGTTCACATGGACAGGTCCTTTATACTCACTGACCTTGTGCTTATTGTAGAAGTAGAGACGTACAGATGCTGTTATTTAGTGCCGATACAGATTTAAGAGAAAACATTAAATATATATTTTTAAATTTCTGATCATCAGACATCTTTTTGTTGCAGCTGTGTTTAAAAGTGATGCTTAAAAGTAAATATTTGACATGGATTGACCCACAAAATTTGAGGAATCTTATCAGATTTGTTGAGGAAGAAAATTATATTATAAGGCAAAAACTGATTATTCCTAACTTGAAATAAAGGAAAATCATAATAATTAAAATAAAAGTATTGTCTGCTCAGATGCTCTTTAAACTCTAATTTAAATAAACTTGACAGACTTAATGATGAAACCCTGGAAGCCCACTCTTTTCAGTTTTGATCTTGACTGTTTGAACACTTTCAGAACCCTGCTCTGCATCCCAAACCCTCCCATCTCAGCTGTACCGAGTTGGAAAAAGAGGTAACCATGGAAACTGCAATCAATAAACCCCACCTGAAAATATGAGGGCATGTCTTCAGTCTCCGGTAACTCTTTTCTAGTCAGATTACAGCAGCCTGATGTTATAAAAGATTTTTTGCAACACTTGCCTTAAGATTTCTGCCAGTCTAAATGTTAAAGTTTAAAGAGCTGAGGAGGCTGCACGGTTTTTCCTTCATCTTTTTGAATCGCCATCTTGCGTCTCTAAAACCCAGTACTAGGTGTAGCTGACGGTGTAAAAAAGCACCTTTATGTTGATACTTGTAAAACTACAAAGCTGGAATTACTTTGACCATGTTGGGGTGGTTTTGCTAATTATTCAGAGAACCAAGTGTAAATTTCACAAAAAAAAAAAACCATGTAACAAGTTAAACAGTCTAGTTATTTTGCGTCCCACTCAGTGTTATTAGTGCAGTTTTACCTCAGTGCTGTCCCCAGTGCTGTGCCTCTCTTCTCGGGAATGCCCTATACTGGCCTCTCTGGTTCGAGGTGGTTTCCAGGTTCTCTCCTGGGTGGAGCGGTTGCAGTAGTAATGCCTGCCGCTCTGGTCCTTGTAGGTCTCCCAGTCCCCAATTACATGTAGGGGAGAACCAGAGGGCAGAGGGGGCAGGCCGGTCTGGGCGATCTTCAGGTCCTGGATGTTGGCGTAGACGGGAGACTCGGAGCGCCCGTGGCCTGGCGCAGATATTGTCTGTGGAAGAATGAAAAGGACGCAGAGCTGTGAGTCATCAGCGAGAGGATTTAAGTCTCTTATATAAAACTTCCTGGACAGTAAATGAGGTGCCATTATGTAAGAAATTCACAGAATTCATAATGAAAATCACCGGCTGCAGATCCCTAAATCCTTATAGAACACGTGAAGCCTGGACCTCATGCAGTAAACACCACCTTATGAGTGAGCTGCACACGGAGTCAACAGCCTCATCTTTGCACTGTGTTTATGGCTTATTTTACACTCAGCTGCACAGGAACACAAAGGAAAGGGCAGAGAGTTCATGAGAGAAATAATAATCTGTATTTCATACGGACACAGCTGCTGTCGGCCGCGGAGGAGCAGACCACTGAATGAACTCAGAGACGGGGAAGAGAAGGAAGCTGATGGGGTTATATAACTGTGTGCCTCGAACGGATGCACGTCAGGTGGAAATGAGGAAGTAAAAGTCAAGATGCATGCAGAACACTGAGAAGACGGTTTAACCAGTCTGATCCCAGCAGTTATAACCAGAGAAAAATGTTTTCACTTAAAACATAAAAACTCTGAATGTAACATCAAATCCAACCGTTTGTTCTAATTATTTCTAATATTTTCTATTGGAGAATGAGCATTATGGTGTCTACACGATATCATGTGCATTCCTTTATTCCTAAAAACCCCAGTGATGACATCATTGTCTGCAAGACTCCGGACATTAATAAAAACTGAATAAGATACAAAAGTGTTTTTACTGTTTTTGAGAAACTAGAACTACGCATTGCAGTTTATTTGTACTTTGTGTAATAATCAGACCAGAATGCATAATTAATGTTTAAAAATAGAGAACTTTACTTCCTATTTTTGAGTCCGAGAAATGTTTGCAGACGGTGAAAACCAATACAGGCTGACATGATTTACCTTTCAGATCCTGTTTTTAATTGAACTTGTGGGAAATCATGTTTCCTATCTGAGGAAACCTTTTTTTTTTCAGGTCAATAAAACCAAACAGAATTCACGTCTTACCAAAAATTTGAAATTACATTTTTTTTAAATCCTACATTTTATTAATGCTAGGGGGGGGGGGTCATTTAGAGTCTGAATTTAAATACATAGCTTATAATTAAAAATAGGGAACTTTACTTTGTATTTATAAGTCTGAGAAAAATAGGAGACACAAAAACCAACGGTGCTGTTGATGAGTTTTACTTTGAAATCAAAGTATCAGATGAAAAACCTACAAAAAAATTAACAGAATGCTGGAAAAGTTCCTAATTTCTGTTCAGTTCAGCTTTACAGGTATTGGCAAATAAATATGTTTAACAATGCTCAGTAGTATCAAATATCAGGTCAATCCAAGAAGAAGCATCCACGGTTGAAATTCAAGCCAAGTGCTGCCTCCAACACCACAGCATCCTTCAACACCCACATGAACAACTGATCGAGTCAATGAACTGCTTCTCATGATTATTTCATGTTGACATTACATGGACGCTGGCTGGCCGCGGAGCGACAGGGTCGAAGGAGTCATAAATAATGCCAGAGCCTCCAGGCATACCAACACTGGCCCTGTGATGTTTTTATTGCACGGGGATCAATAAGGATGAATTATGCAGGAGCAGAACAAACAGCTGGGGGATCCCAGGAGAATGGAAAACACACAAGAGGAACTGCTGTTTAATGTGGTATCTCAGCTTCATAAAATACACACTGCAGATACAATATATGACATGATTTACAGCACTTCATGTTGAAGACCAAAACCCCATTACTGGTGGCGAAAGCTCTGTAAAAACATCCTCTTCATGTAATAAAATAACTTAAACGTGTGATTGCCATCGCGCCTGTTTTTATTACTTTAACTTCAGGTTAAGCTGTGGCTCTGTGCATCATGAAACACTGGTGACACTACAACAGTCTTCCTGTAGAACTGCTGTGTGAGCAGCATGTGGGTTACAGCATGGATTTGTCAAAGGGGAAGTCATTGTACTGTTAAAAAAAGACTGAAGTGGAAACCCACTTTAGGGTTGGCCACAAAACCAAGTTTTCCACCCAAGGCTTGCATGAACATAAACTTCACTTGTTCCTATTTTTTGTTCTTTTTTGAGCCAAATGTGTGAAACACCACTAAATCTGTGCAGTAGCATCCTGTCTGAGCAGATGTCATATTTGGACAATAAGAAAAAAATAAGAAACAGTTGAAGAGGCATATAATTTTAGCTAAAATGTCTATATTTTGAAATGGAAATCCAACTGTATTAAGCATTGCTGTGAGAAACAAACATCTCATTATCTCTAGATTATGAGGACATACACAATATGTTCTCTGTCAAATAAAAGCACCAGTCTGCACCGTCAGGTTGGCTCATTAAAAATGCACGCACTGTTTTTATCTCCATAACAGCACAGCAATAAATTCCTGCGCAGCTGGCGCTGGACATCTGGTGAGAACAGAATGACCACGTAATCAATATGGAGCAGTGAAACCAGTGTGGCACAGAGGACATTAAGAGGCTGACCCCTTTCTATGAGAGAGCTGCTCTGTTTGACAGTACAATGTGCTTCAGGTTAAGGCTGGTAGACAGACAGGCGTCTACTCAGATTTCTGCACCAACAACAGGACTTCCTGAAATTCAACATTTCATTTAGAGCATCAAGTAAAACATTAAACTGGAACTATAAGTTAAATGAGGTAGCACAAGTCAAAAATAAACTATAAAAAACCTAAATGTATGCCTCAATTGAAAATAAAACATTAAAAAAGTGTTTATTTTAGTTTCTGCAAGCAGAGAAAGGTGAAAACAAATATCAATAAATGCTAAAATCATTCAAGTGTTTTTGTGTTTGCAGGAAAATGTGCAGATTGTTGAAAGTTATTACAAAACGTAAATTGTGTCCTTTTATTTCATTCACAGATTTAACCATTTTTACTGGTTAATAACAAACAAAAACAAGTGTTAGTGTTCAGTTTAAGATTCTAAATCTCTGTTACCTTTAATATATACGTCATGTCATCGTCCTGTGGAAAGGTTTAGATCCTGAACCATCAGGGAGAGATTTTAATTAGGATTGTTCTTTATTTTTAGATGTCCAATTTTCTCCATGTTCTAATTAGTATTTCCTTCTCAGATGCTACAGAACCACACCACACAGTGATTCAGACATCGCCATGAACATGATGTTTATTATCTGGCTTCTTAAAAAGGTTTTGGGAAATTTAAAAAACCAACAATTGAGTCTTTCAGCCATGAAAAGTGAGGACGTTATTTCAGATCATCTCAGTTTTCAGCAGAATGTCATGGTTTTAGTTGTTTCTACATGGCGAGTATCCATTTATTAGTAATTTGAGTTTGTTAGCTACCAATCTGCTTTTCCTCCAAACTACTCCTTTTAGCTGGAAGGCTACTTCTAGGATGTCTGATGGTGAATAAAACGTATTCCTTTTAGACTGGCTGAGCTGAGCTTAGTTTCATTTAAGATTCACTCAAACTGTCTGGTTCTCACCGTGTCACTCAGCATAATGTTTGTGATCCCTTAGGTGTTAGCTTTAACTAATTATGTGAAAAAAATCCCTATAATTTTATAAAATTTCCTGAAATCTTTTAGCTCATTGCTGTAACTTTTTAATGGCACATGATTAATGCACGTGAACTGGTAACAAAAGTTAAACAAAATGTGGAAAACTAAGAAAACTTCAGGGTCTGAAAACTTGAACATTAACAAAATATTTTAATGAATGGAACTGTTGGAAGGAAGCTTGTTCGAAGTTCACTGAGGGAGCTGATGGTTACAAAATCTGATCCACAAATACACAGACAGACCACACGAAGAACCTCAGAGGAGCCTGAGGGCGCGTTACACGGCAGCAGCCAATGAACAGCTCTGACTGGAGCTCAGCATCGTCACTTTTTAAAGATTCCGGTCCACTGTGGACCTAATGGGTAAAGAAAGGAAATAAAAAGATGCTGACTTTTATAAATTGTGTAATTATTGCTACCCCATAGCTCTGCATAAGAATGAACTGGGTTCATCACACAGGAGCAGTCATAATTGAATTAATGTTAAACTTCATGATTAAAACTTTTGGTGAGAACATGAAAACAAAGCTGTGTGCCTGATTTAGCTAAACGTAGGGCCACTTCAATGCTCCCAGAATGCATTTCTAAAGCCTGGTGGACTAGTCTGGTTCTTTAGGTATTTGTTTCTGTTGTGGGTTTATTACCTAAGTGGTTCACCTTTTATCTTCAGGTTACTTATTATATGTTAAATGAGAAAAGATGTTGGAACAATGTGGAACTGACAGTCTCAAACATCTATCATCATCATCATCATCACATCAAATGTTTTATATTAGAATATGCAGCTACTGAATGCTGCTAGGATGCCACTCAGAGATTGGGAGCAACATTTATCATGACAATTATCCAGTTATGCTTACATTTTTTTCTATGTTACAAAAAAAGCCAACACCTTAACCTGAGAGCAACACAATTATCTTGTTTGCTGAATATTTTGGGACCTGAACCTGGAAGTGACATTTATTCATTTGATGTTTTATTTATCTTTATGTTCACAGAACATGTTAAAGTACTGGCTGTGGGGGTGTGTGTGTGCGTGCGTGTGACAGAATTGTAAGTGTGTGAGATTGGTGGGTGTTAAAGATGTAGCGTTTTGAATTGACTACACCCTCTCCAATGAAATGTTAAACTCATTTAAAGGATTAGATGAAAAGTTATGAACTGTGACATTTAACCTGTTAACCTGTTTTATGTTAAATCTTTTCTTTCTACCACTGATATGAGTAGTGCTGGGTACAGTGGCCAATTTCCCAAATCGATTTGATTTAGATTAATCACGATTCGATTAAATTCGATTTGATTCACTGCAGTTTGGTCTTAAATTATTAAAAAGGCTCAACTGTGTTCCAAAATAGAAATATAATTTATTTAAATTTTCACCTTGAACAACAGGTTTAAAGTGCAAACTTTTAATTTGGGCAGTTTAAGGGAAAAATCGATTTCAGGCCTAATGAATCGATTCTGAAAAATGTATATGAAATCAATTCAGAATCGATTAAATCGATTTTTTTACCCAGCCCTAGATATGAGAGCTGTTTTAAGCTAGTAAATGGAAACTTTGTTGTATACTTGTACAAGAACAATTAAAAGCGATCTTGAAGATTATTTTGTTTGTTTTATAGTGTTTTTGTTTCATTTTAATCAGGTAGCAAACATTTGAGTAGCTGCTGATGATACTGCAATATGTTAGATATACATCAGACAAGTCTTCTGCCAAAACATCAGTCAGGAGTTCATTAATCACCCTCTAATGCATTTTGATTTATATTCTAATAATACAACTCAGGATAATATGCAAACTGTCCCTTAAAATCAGTAAGAAAACATGACCTAAAACTCTCCTTCATCTTGTTTTACATATTTTGACAAACTCTGACTTGAAAAGAAAAAATTGATTTATGTTGATTTTAGTCAAGCTGCACCAAAACACGAGAGCAAAAAGTAAAGCTGCAGCGTCCTTTAGGTGGCAGAACAACAACAACGTTTGTCAAAGTCTTAAAAGGAAGCTAGTGATCCAGGAGGAAGAGGAAAAGGAGGTGGACTCTTCGTCTCAACTCTCCACCCATTTTCTGTTTAACGCAGACCAACCTGCTCTGCTGCATTCCGTTGAAAACACAAAAACAACACAAGCAAATACACACAAAGTACTCTGATGGAACACTATTCTTTGAATTCTTCCCGTTCATCTGAACACAGATGCATGTTAGTACAAGTTAAAGAAAAAAAAAAACCCTTTTCTCTCCTAAACATTTCTGCCTATTCAGGTTTCAGTTGAACTGGAACAAAGTGACACTGCAGTGCTTTGCAGGTTCAGTGTGATTTGTTGCATAACAGGAATAAGAGACGTTTAACACTCCCCTTTTACGACTACAATATAGCTAACAGAAATCTCTTTAATTCCACAGCCAGTGTTGAAAAACAGCCCAAAACACTCCTAAATTTGGATTAATGTGAAATGTCGCTGTAAATATATTTGTTCAAACAACAAAAAGAACGTACAAAATTAAGACCAATTATGACATCTTCATTCAGCTGACTTTAGCATAAAGTCATGCAAAAGGCAGTCCCTTTATTTAGTTTAATAAATGTAGTTATACTATAAAAATTCAGAAAAATCAAACATTAAATAAAAAAAGATTAAAAATGTGAGTTTAAAGTCATTTTTAGATAACTTAATTTTTTTTTAAGTGACATAAATTTAGTTTCAAAACTAGGTGTTAGGATTTGATATTTTAATTAGATGTGGGCGATTCATTTCTTTGACTAGCAGGTTAGGAAGCAGTAACTGGCAGCAGATGGATGACCAGAGAGGTGATGCAGCATCAGCTGATCGAAACAGGAAGAAAGGTGTTCGTATCAGATCTGCTCCACATGCGGCTCTGCTTCCTGATAACACTACAGTGAACAGAAACGCCACTGTATGACAGGTGAGCTCAATAAAAACACCACACCTGATATCTGTGTTATGGTTTGGTAGATGTGCATTTCCTATATTTTATTAAATGTCTCCCAGTTGACATTTGTGTCTAAAACACGTGAAAGAGTCTGTGTATGGGGCACTGAGAGGTAAATGGTCACAGTATGAAACAGAAAAGGACAAAACCTAAAAATAACTGGAGGATGTGAAGAGAAGCAAGATGCCTCAAACAAACAGCTGTGTGCCATTTGATTCTGTTCCAAACCGTCTGGATTCAACGGTAAAAAATTAAAAGCTACACAAAAAAGACAAACTGTACCGGCTGAGTCACTTACATAACTCTGGTTAAATGGCTCTCAACAATACAGGGAAAACAGAACAGTCTGCAGGGAGTCTGAACCCTGAGTCAAATCACAAAGCTGGAGTCAGAAAGCAGCAGTTACCCAGCATGCCACAGGACAACCATTAGGTTAGAGATAAGTGAGCTGATCTAGGACTAAGGCACCAGTTGAGGAACTAAATTGCAAAGTTTTGTTTTTAATAACTCTAAACATCAGAGCAGCAGATAAATAATAATAAAAAACACCATTCCACTAAAACTGTAAGCTAAAATCAGCTGACTTTGACATTTTTGCAAACAATTTGCATGATATTCCACGGACTAACAATTATCTGAAAAACAATTACAGGCAGTTGAAAAGTATGACTAAAGTACAAAATGAGCAAATAGATGAGTGTTGGCACAGCTCCCGAACGTCTCCAGATGTGTGTGTGTGTGTGTGTGTGTGTACATTTGTTTGTTTGTTGGTCTGCAGCAGCTGCTGTCTGGATGCTGCTCTGCTCTTCGCTCTCCTCTCAAGATGTTCCCTGCAGGCTGAGACACGTGGCCTGAACATGTAGTCACCATCTTTATGAATGCACAACATTTGCAACACTTTTTTCAGACAAAGAACACAAGAGGGGAAAAAAAGTGTTTTAGCTTTCAGCAGAGCATGAATTTTTAAAAGTAAAGACTAAAACAGCTCTCAGAGGTGATGCTGCGCTTAACTTGAGTTGCGGTGATGTCGTTTTAAGGCCAACTTTAGGTGTCACAGACCTAACGGGATGAAACTAATGATGCTAATTTAGCTTCGCTGTGACAGACTACATGCTGGATGGGTTAAATAAGGTCAGCTGAAATGCAGACGTTTATTAAGAGAATATAAATGTGGAGAACCATAAAGGTCCAGCTGTTGGGAGTGATCGAGTGGTTATGGAAGCAGGTGGACAGGTGTGTTCACTGCTCAGGACACACAAGGAAATAGGAAGTGACTTATGAAGATGAACGCTCCGTGTAGCTCTCACCTTCAGTCTGGGCTCCATTTAGTGTAGTTATCTAACACAAGGAACTGAGCCACGAAACACTGCTGGCAGACAGCAAATGTTTGTCAACTTTCAAAAAATGATTTAAAGGCTCAAAATACAGGAAAACAACAAAATAATCAAAATAGTTCAAATGAAGTGTTCATTTTCACTAACTTAAAGTTTAAAACATTTTATCACACACAATTTTAATAATCACAGATAAACATTTGTCATCATGCCTTGTTTGCTGAGCCAGTACAGTGAAGGTGAAGATATGAAGCAGAGATCAAGACTCTTCATATTAGTTCCATCTTTCTACTCAGTCACTGAATCCTCATGCAGGCTGACAAACCAGTGCACTCCACCAGCTTACACCAACTGTGATTAAGCAGAAAACTCCATTTCTGGTGCATTTTTATCCAAACATAACCTTGGGATGCAATAAATCTGGTTGCAGAATGGTTTTAGTCATAAGCTTACGAACTCTGAGATGTGAGGGAGCTGCAGATCACCAGTAATTGTGGTTTTTGAGCCACACCTAGGTGTTACTCAACAGTAGGGCTGGGGGAAACCGATTATTTTTAAAACGATTATTCGGGCGATTATTTTATCGAATAGTCGACTATTCTAATGGATAATTAGACGATTATTCTAACGATTATTTTTCTGTTGCACGATTAATAAAAACCATAAAATTTCAAATAAATACCCCCCCGCCCCCCAAAAATGTAATAAATTACTTAAATGTAAAACTGTTTTCCAAAGCCAAACATCTTCTGCTTTAAACAGAATCAAAGCAGTGTTCTACAACATGGAAGAGCTGTCAGTATTTACTCTTTTACAGTACAATAACTCTAGTTTAAAGGTTTGGAAAAAATATTAAGTTGTAGTAGTAAACAAAACACTGTGAGGTTCACAGTGTGGACATTCCTGAGTGTTTAAGACAAAATAAAGTGACAGTTTCTAAGGAAGAGCTGCAGTTTGACATAAATCTCTTGTTTTAAAGATTTAAAAACTGCAGAGCAAAAACAAACACTGTGCAGTTCACAGCATACATTCCTGAGTGTTAGTTAAACTATTTCATCGTCTCAAAATGAAACTGAACTGCTATTCTCTTAGTGTGTGCAGTATAGCACTGTGTTCCTCCCTCATCACCTCCTCTGTATTACACTGAATCGCTGTAGAACAGGAGGAGTCATATTTATATTTGGATAAAGAAACTACTTATTATTTAGGTTATTATCTGGGTTATTTATGCATTGGTATTTAACGTGAGTCTCTGAAAACAACTGAAGTTAAAGGAAGACTAACTTCTGATAAAGTCAACGACAGATAAATGTGGTTTTAGTGTTAATATTGTTGAAGCCACAGCTGTTGACAGTTATACTGAGAAACACAGCTAGACGAGCGGCGCGCGCTCCCGTGGCGACAGGCGCGAGCACCGCTGACCGGACGGTCGCCTCCTCCGCTCCGAACCAAGAACCGAACCTCATGGTGAGGTCCAGTTAGGGCAGGGGGCGAGCCAGGTGTCGCGCTAACCGCAGGCCCTTGTAGCTCCTCAGGAGCGCTCCAGTGTCTCCTTGGCTGCCCCCCCTCCCCAGGACCAGGTTCTGGGTTTTTCCGGTCTGAACGGATCTGGGTCTGGACCTCCATTAGGTGATGCCTGCTGCAGAGGAACGTGTTGCTCTTTGGTGAGGCTAGCTTATTTTTTTTTGCTTACAATCGTCCCTGTTGCTGAGAACAAACGTTCAGAAGGTCGATTTAGCAGGATTTTACCACAGCAGCAGCAGCCAGGGCGGTGAGTCTCTTCATTCTCCTTCCTGGAGCAGGTTTCTGTCCTTTGCTGCTTTAAAGTATTCCTAAAACTTTGAGGTGGAGCAGCGGGTTGTGTTCTGGTGACATGTAGAGCTTGGGAGTGCAAGCTGCTGAGCCTGAAAGCTGTTAGAGACTGAGTTCTGTTCTCCATGCGGCTTTGTTTTGGTTCCCCGCGTGCGTGTGGTGTGCGCGCGCGACGCGTCGACTTCCGGATTTGACGTCGACGTTTTTTTTTAAATCGATTCGTCGACGTCATCGACGAATCGCTGCAGCTCTACTCAACAGCTGTCTGATGACACAAAAGGAGGAGAACTCTTGACTTATTTTCAACCACAGCTGATTTTTGTTGTTGAACTCAGGTTATTTTAGCTGCTCTCTAGTATCTGAATTTGAACTCATGATCAGACCTTAAAAAGCTGAAGTGCATGAGCGACCACAACAAGGAGAAATTACATCAATCCCCTTAAAAGGTTAAATAAAGGATGGTGCAATAAACAGCAATTATGGCTCAAATTGTCATGAATTCAGATACTAAAAACAGAACAATGAAAAGCTGTAAGGTTGTATTTACTGACTCTTCTCAACTATACATTAAATACGTTTTATTATTGGGTTTATAGCTGAAATCTAACATGAAACTGTCCCTCGCTCTGGCTTCCAACTAGCGATCAGAGGGTTTTAATGAGTGAGTCTACAATTTTTTTAGGCAACAGGTATAAATATCATCCTGGACAAAACAAGCACAGGGGTTAGAGAGTTTCCCAGAGAGAAACATTCACTCCCCGCTGCCTGAAGCAGCGAATGTCAACAGAGCGGCTTTAAACAGCAAGCCAAGCATTTCTCTCCCTGAATTACAAATGAAGACATGTGGGTTAAAAAGCTGAAGAGACGAGGAGGGGAACACCTGCAGTTTTATGCACCTGTCCACCTTTTCTGTCAGTGTTTTATTCTCATCTGTAAATACAATTTGTGTTGTTAGTGTTGCAACAAAAAACACTAGTTATTTTTAGTTGTTAAATTGAAATTGCGTTGTTTTTTTACTCGCATTTAATCTCATTGCATTGTAGCACTTTATTAGATCAAGCAAGCTGAATAAAGTTGTGTTTGAAGGATTTCTGTTCAGATATCAGGATTCAGATACTGTTTAAAGTCTGTGACCAACTCGAAACACCAGACCTTTCATTTCATTGGAGTGTAATGAGGCAGATGGCTACATGTGTGTGTGTGTGTGTGTGTGTGTGTGTGTGGGGGGGGGTAATCCCTCTGCAGCAGACTTGGTCCATTTAGCTCATTTCTCACTCCGACATACTGATGAACACAGCCTGATTTCTACTGAACTTCACTAATTATATCAACTTACTCAAACGTCAATTAAACTCCAAGTTTATCAGTAAAACAAAACAGCTGCACGTCTCAATATGATGACCTAGAATGTATGTATCATACTTTGAGGTTTGGTTACACTTCAAATAAGCAGATTTTTCAATATTTTATTTTAAATGGCTGACATTTTCTAAGATCTTTTGAGCGATGGAAGTGAACTGTTCAGTGCATTTAGCTCAGTGGCGGCTCTATGTGAGCATATTTTCAGCAAGAGACAAAAGCAAGTTAGAAATATCTGTGGAATGATGAGCCCACATAGCACAAAACCTGTATTGAGTGCTAACTTTGGAAGTAGTACTATGAAGGCATCTGCTTGTTTCAACTCACTGATTGTAACTGAAGCTGATGAATCTAAACATCTGACTGACTTCTAATGAAAACTTCACTCATGGTACTGTAGGATATATGATAAGCAAAAGTACAACTCAACACCATGTTACCTCTATAGTAATGTATTATTTTGCCACCAGTAAAATACCCATCTCAACATTTCCTTTCCAGAACAAATAAACGAGCTGCACAATATTAAAAAGACGTCTGAATGAGTAATTGTTGTTGTGTTGTGATGTTATCAGCTGTTTCCTGACTGATGATGCTCACAACACACTACATGTGTTGGGACTGGAGTGGGGCAAGTTCAGCAAATTACCCCAAAACATTTTAGGATGTAGACCTTGAATGCACAGCACTTTTTATAACAATTATAACATCCTATGAGTTCCATCAGTTCTAACAAATCAAAGGCTTGAGTCAGATTAATGTGCCTTAAAAGTAACAACTTTTATAAAATACTAACAGAACCTTCAGTGATTTTTGTAAACCATTAAATGCTGTTTGAGAAGCAGGAACCATTTTTTCCCCTTTAGTGTTTAAATTGTCTGAACACATAATGACAGATGCAGTTTCACAGCAGATGCATCCAATGAAGGACTAAAGTCCAGCAGCCATGAACAAACCCATATTTATTTTGGTAAATGCAGATGCATATCCTTAAGAACCATCAGCCTCAGTGTGCCGTTTGTCCATTCAGTGACATGAATGACGCTATGAAGCCACAGAACACACGCACGCACACCACAAACACGATGCCTTGAGCTCAAAACAGTATAAATAGAAAGATTAAAGAATGCTCTGTCTGAGGAGCTGCAGCACAACGATACCCTAACAGGATACACAGAGTAAAAAAGTCTGTCTTTAGAAACATTTAGAAGCTGAAGAGCTTATTTTAGTGGTGATTTATGAATTAAATATTCTAAAAATGGGCACCCACTCTCTAAAAAATAAAATATAAAAATTCTAAGCAAATATTCAAATACCAGCCTAAATTTATTAGAACTTCACTCCAAAAATGGCACTCGGGAGAAATTGCACATCAACAGTCAAAAGATTTAGACAAAAAACTATAAAATATCATAATAAAACTGTCTAAAGAGTCAACATTTAGCTTCATTAGTCCAACTTTACTTTATCAATATATTTACCTTTGCTTAATACTGAAAGGAGCTTAGAGCCCAAATGCCAACAGCAAGTAAAACATATTATTTTTGTTCTTTCCAGGGTAAAATCATACATTTTATTTAAAGAAATACTCAAGCTAATAAAAATGTTAAATGTGATCAAATATATTAAATAACCCCCATGGTACAGAAGCAAGAAAGTCCATTATTTATTTGAAAGTAATTCTGAAAGTGCTCTGGAGCATTTTTGAGTTTGAGTTTCTTGAAGGAAGCGGGTACACATTCCCTCACTTTAAATTAAAACAGAACCGTTTATTTATTCTGGATTTTCGAACACAGAGGATCTATTTCTTGACCACTGTTAAAGATAAATAATATATTTGATCAATAAACCAGTGATTTGTCAACTATCACTGAAACAGAGTCAGAAATAACCACAAAAGAATCCTCATATCACTTCAATTTATATTATTGACAATAAAAGTAAATTCCTACTTCGGAACTTCTTCCTGAAGGCAAAAATGGGCGAGAAGTGAGATGCATTCAAAACTCAAAGCAAAGGTAAATCAAAGACTGCTCACACACTAAATAAAGACAGGTGAGACTATTAAAGTTCACAGACTAAAGGGCTTAAACAGACAGACAATAAGAGGGACATAATTCACCTCCTTATTCAAACAAGTCAGGACTGAGGAGAAAAACTGGTCACAGAAAGAACAGAAGACAATAAAAACAAAAGACAGGAAGGAGAGAAATGAATTAAAAAAAGCTTTGTTGGGCTGTGAAAGTCATGGAAACCCTGAGTGTGTTCAAGTTGTCGACAACAGTGGGCCACAGAGGAGTGGGCAAAGGGAAGAAATGAGTCACGTTTGAAAAACAACAAGAACTTTCTGTGAGGAGCAAAAATCCTGACAAAAGACAGAAATTAGGAGATTACTGTGAGAGAAAAGAGCACTGTGAAGAAGAAAGAAATTAGCATCACGGTGCTAGCTCTAATAGCTGCTGTAAATCTTCTGTATCCTCATCAACTGGGTTCATTTATTAATCTGAATGAGACTAAATTAGTCAATGACAAAACTGACCCTAACCCTAACCTAAAACTAGTATCATAATACAACCTAAATCAGAATAGAAATGTTTACTTAGATGGTTAAAGTTGGTGCCATTCTGGCCTAATTATGTTAACTGGGTTACTGGACTGTTATGAACTTTATATAGGAGCTGCTTACGCATGAACCCAGATTCAAATTAAAGAGCCAGAAGCCACTGAAACTCCTCTTTCACCTCAACTTCACACAAAGAAACAAGAACCGACTAACTGGAGACGGTTTGGTTTTCACCTACTTGACAAACGAAAGTTTTCAGCTGTATTTTGAAAACCTCACAAAGTCAGAAAAACTGAGTTTTAGAGGCAAAATGTTCCACAGTCTTGAAAGGCCCTGTCCCCTTTAGCTTTTAGTCTAGTGTGAGGAACAGCCAGCAGGTTTTGAGATAGGGATCGAAGGTTTCATGAGGCAGTATGTAAGGATAGAAGCTGAGATAGGAGCCTGGCCATTCAAAGCTCTGTAGAAGAGCACGAGCACTTTGAAACGGGTTCTAAATTCCACAGGGAGCCAGTGATGTGATGTGAGCTCACCTGCTGGGTTTAGTTAAGAGTCTGGCTGCTGCATTTGGAATGTCTTGAAAGTGTGAGGAGAAGGATTTGTTCAGACTGGTAAAAGAGTTATAGTAGTCTAAACGTGATGACACAAAGGCATGGACGATTTCTCCAGATCTGCAGTTAAAATCATTTTACGTAGCTTTTGAGAAGTCCTCACTGAGAATGTTCTGTTGGAAAGATATGAGGAGAGCCAGTCTAATGCAAATCTAAAACCTTCAATAACATTCATCCATGATTACATTAAGACTACTAACAGGTAAAGAGGAAAACCTTGTTAACTCTTACATAAGTATCAGGCAACAAGTGCAAAAAAAAAAAAACAATATTATATTCCTATTATATTTTTTAAAGGAAACTACAACCTCATATCATCCAGGTGAAATCTTGGAACACACAAAGCCACTGCCAAATGCCTTTAAAACCAGTAAACGGTTTAAACACTGTGCAAAACAGCAAGTAATTGTATTGTGGGACAGCTGAACAGCAGGGCGTAATGACACAAACAATTAGAGAAGCTTAAAGTGTTTTCAGGCTAAAATATCCCCTAAAAAGTCGGTAACAAAACAAACAAGTGGAGAGAAATGATGAAGTCCCAAAAACTGTTAGAAACCAAGACCTCATAAGATCAGCTGAAGAGGCAGAAATGTGGTTTAACTGTCGATGGGAAACACTTTCCACCAGAACCTAATGAAAGTAATCTTCCATCACACTTTAACTGTAACAAGAGCAGAAAGCTGCCCCTAGAAATAACTGAGTTCCTATTAAAATAGAAACAATCAGCAGGTAATATTAAGTCTTGAACATAGTTTATTAATAATTCAGAAAACAAGCTGTGGATAGTTTTAGTTGGGATTTATAATTGTGTAGTTTTCATCAAATGATGACACATCTCTCCATCACTTCATTTTTTTTAGCGTTTTTCAGCTCATTTTTCACACACATCTTCATTCACAGTAAAATCCTGTATTGACCTGTTTCTGCACACCTTAAAGAATGTGGTGGAGGAGGGTAGAAAAAACAACCCTCACATACTTCTCTCCTCCAGCTACAGAGGAGAGTCTCTGGCTTCCTCGCAGCCACATGCCTCAACAGTACACATCTCTAGGAGGAGACAGTAAAGGGAGCTATGCTGGAAAAAAGAGGCAGGAAGACAGATCCCTCTGGCTAAAAATGATCCTACAGTCAGCTTGTTACATGTAAGAACTTCTCTCTTTAGACATTAAATGATGGGATTGGGGTTAGAGATGTGAGGGCAAAAACCTAGAAAGAAAATTTTACCTTCAAGATAAGAATAAAATCACCATTTGATTAAATTACACACATCAACAATATGTTACTATAATCATAAAGTTTAAATCAAATGAGCTATTAGTCTGAATTTAGCATACAAACCATGGATGTGTAATAATTTTATTGATCATTTTCTGTTTAAGTCTGAAACAGCAATAAACAAAAGTCAAAATTAGCTTGAACAAGACACTAAATCCCAACAGAGGCTAACCACAAAATAAGTCCACCAGATGGTTACTCCAGCCCTGTGGTTAATGCACACTGTGTTACAGAAAAAGAACATCTGTAGGCAGAAAGTTAAACCGCAAAAGTAAATATGCAGGGTGTAAAATGAAAACTGATAAAATGGAGAAAAATCTGAATTGCACAGGTGCTGCTGTCGCCTGGCTTCAAAATGACTCCAGGCAGTTTTCCATCTCATAACTTCCACTCTGGGGGTGAAGCAAAGCGGAGAGAAGCAGCCGGAGATATAAACAGAATGTGATTGCTTCAGTGACGATGCAAAACGAGCAAGGTCATTCTGATGGGAGGCGGAGAGGTAAACGGAAATGAAAACTGCAACAGTTTAAGTGATCCCTAAAAAACACTGATGCTAATTGCTACTTTACTCCAGCATGTTACAAACTGAGAGCTACAACAAGGTCAAAAGGTCAAGGTCACTGGCAAAGTTCATTGATAGACGATGAACTTTAAAGGGTGATTTCAGTAATTCTCTGTCATTATTCAGAATAAGAACCATACCTGTCAGTGACATTGCTCAAAATGATCGAAGTCTCTAAACACAGAGAAGCCCTCTGACTGCAGCAATTCTCATGCTTAATAAATAAATAAATAAATAAATAAATAAATCCCCAATAATATGCACATGTTTAGTCAGTCAACTTCTGTTCTGTTTATGATGCAAATGTTTTGTTTTCATTAAGTGGAAATTGTCAAGGGTCATGTTTGTTTTTCTTCTTGCATGCGTGCTATAATATATGAACCCTTCTGTACATATTCCATGTTGGTATTTTTTTATGAACATGGTGATAAACCTGATTCTGATCTATGCTACTGTACGTGTGCCGCTGCTGTATTGCTCCGTCTGATTGGCCGCACCTCATCAGTCCGCTGGTTCTCCACATGCTTTGAGAACCATTTATCACATTAACAGATGTCAACTTGTAAAAAAGTAGAAACCAATAGAAACCAATGCTGCAGGAAAAGAAAATTATTTGGAGGTAATATTAGTGAGCTTTCAGTTTGGGTTTAGAAACAAATCACTTTGGCCAGGTTTAGGAAAAGATTGTGGGTTAGGTTTAAAATATACAGCAGGGGTCGGCAAGTGGTGGCCCGCGGGCAAAATCCGGCCCGCAACCCACGTGTTTCCCGATGTTTACTGAAAATTGGTTTTGACCGGGTATTGAACTCCAACCTCCCATGTGGGAGTCAATGTCACTAACCACTAGGGGTTGAACGACTTGTTATTTTTACAAGTCGACTACCAGGTAATAAAAGTCGCGTCGACTTCGACTAATTGCTGATGACGTCATACATATGGAGTATACAGGACGGCTTTATAAAACTTGAGAGGCTTTATTGCAAAAACGTATTTTTATGCTGACGACAAACAGCTCAGAGAGAGCAGTTGTTTTAGGAGCACTTTGGTTTTAATATCAAGTCTTTAGACTAAAATGCTGATTAGTTTTAGTCACATTTTAGTCAGGTTTATATGCAAAACAGTTTTTGTGGTCTATTGTTCGGCAATAATCATAACAAAGACATTCGCTATTTAATGAATAAAATCACTCAAAGCTTGATAGCCGAGCCATTAGCTTGTTAGCTTAGCCATTAGCACATCGGAGGTTTGAATGGGCTGAATAGCACCGCATTTTTAGTAAAACAAGAGATAAAGAAAGTAAAGACTCGCCATTAAGTTGATTAAATATGGACAATCGATTGGCAAGGGCATCAAGAAGTATTCTTTGAGTAAATATCCATTTTGATGGCGCAGCAAACTAATCAAATGAAACCCCTTCAAAATAAAAGTTCACATGATCAGCGACTAGTCGACCTTTGGTTTAAAAAGTCACTACAGCCCACAAAAGTCGGCTAGTTCGTGCAACCCCTACTACCCACTAGACTATGGTGGCTATTAGGAATACACCACAGTTATAATGATTATAACTGTTGTTTTCAGCTGTTCCAGGTGATACATTGAGAAAAAGATTGTCATATTTAAAATATAAATGTAACTCAAACTACTGCTTTTACAGTAGCAAGATGATTGTGTCTGTACAGTTCAAACATGATCTGCTCTCTGCCTTTAAAATCAGGTTCTATGTGCCTTTATGTGCACCAGCTCTGCACTGCCAACCCAGCATGCACCCTCGTGTGTGCAATAATAATAATGAGGAGGAAACCTGCTGTTTTAAGCAGACCTCTGAATCAGCAAACTTGTGCATCAGAGAATAGAAGTATCCTAGCTTTTGTGCTTTATAAAAATGACTCATAAGGCATTGATTTACACTAGTGAACACTGCAAAAGTATTTTTAAAAATGAGTAAACCACACCTTTAAAAAAAAGAAGCTTTTTGCTAATTAGAATAGCAATCGTTTATACTTTATTTTTATCTGTTTTGTTTTTTTATTCAGTTTGTTTATCTCTGCTTTTGCACATTATATAAAATTGTATTGTATATAATAGATGAGTAAGATGGGAGTAGGATTTAAAAAGTATTAGCTTCCTCCTACTCCATTTTGAAGCGAATAGGACAGTTTTTCATTTTTTTGTGTGCGACTGTAATATTTTTATCTTTTTACATATATAATAACTGTATATTTTATTTTTGTTACCTTGTTCAAAATTGTTCGAAATAGAGATTCATTCATTCACTGGTCCTGAACTTGTATTTCAGGTTTTAAATGCAAATCTGCAACAAGTGTGCATCTTTTGTCTTATTTTCTGGCTATAAACCTGAACAGGGCTGCTGAGGTTCTACTAGTTTAACAAGGACATTGGTATCGCTCTGTAAAACAACACAACAGGTAAACTAATGTAGTCATTATTACAAAGTGAGTAAAATAAAGAGGATGAGAAGGAGGAAGAGGCATTAAGCAGGTCTCCTAGAATAATCCACTAATCTAATCTGAAAAATAACTACCTCCAGGACCTGCTCTAAAGAGGAAGTTGGAGTTTTTTATTTTACTGCAGAAGAAAAAGCTGACAGTGTGCATCCACTTCTCCAGAATGACTTTGCAGATCTGCTCATTCTTTCTGTAACGTCCATTCTTTTCTCTTTTGTCAAGGCGATTCAATCACCACTTCCCACAGGAAAAGGATTTCTTTACAAATCACTCTAAAATGTACAAACTGAGACAGACACGTAGGAAGCCGGCGGACATTCAAGGCCGTAGAGCTGGTGTCAGATTGACAAGTAAACACAAGAGCTGCAGAGCCACGACAACACACATGAAGAACTGGTGTCCTGTTTTAATAAACATGAGTCATGATTATTGTTTTGTTTTCTAGTTTGTTTTAATAGTTGTTAGACTTCAGACAGTCAGTTTGAGAGCCTTTAAGATACAACCCATCTCTAAAACCATTTCAGATCCAGTTTTCTCACATTATAAAGAAAATAATGAAAAAAGTGTTGATACGATTAGTATGACAACACTGATTATCACTATAACACTCCAAAAAATATGAGATTCTAAAGGCAGTAAACAGTATTACTGACTAACAAAATTGTAATTTTATTAAAATAATGTATGTGTGCTGTGGGGAAGTGCAAGTACAGTATCATAAATTATGCTTGATATCACCAAATAATTCATCATAAATTACTCTAAATGATGTTAAAAGCTCTTGACTAGTAAAAGTGCCTCCATACATCAGTGAGACAACAGCCAGAGGAAGGTGAGCAGCATCTACAGAGCAGCACCCAGGGTTTGGTTTTGTAGCTGTTGAATAAAAACTTGAACCAACCATTGATTACACCACTCTGCAAACTGCTAACAGTAAACCTGTGTTTACTTGTCTCAGCACGTTCCAGGTGATTTATGGTTCAGCTCCAAATAAGGATGCCTTGAGCTATGAGGATATGTCAGAACCTGTTTAATCTCAAGTGCATCACATCACACCAAAACCTGTGGCAATCTAATTAAACATACTGGGGCGTTATTGTAGGTTGGATTTAAGGTGTTACGTATGACTTTAGCCACTCCTGAAACTTCTACTGGGTGTAGAATGTTTTATTTTAGTGCTCTGGGATTGCCAAACACAGTAAGCAGGTCTGTGTAAGACACTGCAACATGGATTTATTTAATTACATGTTTGTATAATTACAGGGGTATTTATTATGATCAGTTTTAAAAAGTGAGAAAAACATTGCTGCTGTGCCATGTTGAAACAACGCTAAAGCAGAGATGACACTGATCCTTAAACATTTCATTTTATGTTGACTTCTCTATCCTGTGACCTCTGACCTGTGTTGTTGTATTAACACTGAAACAACCAGCTGGAGGCTTGAGTGCAGCTGGGTAAAAAATCACATTTAGTGAGGATGGAGTGACCCACTGACATATAAGCATCAAACAGTAAGCTTTTAGTGGAAAGTAGGTCTTTGCAAGACCAAACTCATCCGACTTCAGCTTCAGCTGCTGAAAATCACAACATATGTACAAACTCTTTAGATTCTAGAAATGCCTTGGAAACGAATTACCACTAGCTACTGAGGGGATGGCAGTGTTTGAGTGTGGACGATCTGACACAGCAGAGAGATTGTAGAAACACAGAACAGAGCAGGTTTAAAAACAGTTTCCATCAAGCCCATTTTAGATGCAACACTCTGACCTGATAACTGTGTTTTCATGAAAGTAAGTGACATTAAAACATGTGAGCTGGTGATTTACTCAACATTAATGTTAAATGTGGCTGTGGCTATGTGTTAGCATTTCTAGCACCTGTTAGCAACACTGCTAATGCTAATATACCATTGCTTAGTGTTACTATAAAGACCACTGCATAATCTGCTGTCCCTGTGAATAATGCATTGATTATACTTAATGTTGCTTCAGTGTTAATGAATACATGTGAATAAATCTGATGCTGTTATTATTTTAGTTGAGTGAATGCATTAGTTAATGTCACACACTGTATTCTAACCCCCGTATATAAACTTCTATACAGCAAATACAATATGTACTCCTAGAATCTAAATGTATTTACTGTACTTGTAGCACTTTGATTAGCTAATCCTAAACAATCAGGTGTTCAGTTTCCTTCCAGATTGAGAGCAGTCTCTCTGATTTACCGTCTCTTTCCAGTGAGTAAAAAAGTCGGAGACTACTAAAGCCTCTTAAAAGACAAATACATGCACAATCACATCACCACATTTCCACGTTACCTGGTTAATTATCACATTTTTAACTCCACAAAGAGCAAAGTGCATCAGGACTGACATTTCTGCTGGAAAGTGTGAAGCAGTAATGCATGCTGTCACATGGGCAGGGCAGGAAGCAAACCTTTATTTACATTAGATATATTTTATGGTACAACAGTTAACTATTGTTTAGTCACACAGACATAAGTGTCGGTCTGAAGGGAGCTGATCATCCTACTACTGCTGGATCCTGATTGTCACATGTCAGCAAATGTGACATATTAAAAATACGGACTTTTGACCAAACTAATCAGTTTGTATCGTTCTGATTTCAGATTTAGCTGCTTAAACCCAGATAAACATCAAGGTACATAATTAATTATTATTTGTAACTAACAGCTGCAATTAATAAATCCTAACAAAATCTGTGATTAGACATTCAAAGAAGACAGCTAAAATCTCTCCTTATAAAAGTAAATTTATTAAAACTTTAAAGGGCTTAAACAGAGCAGCAGAGGCGTGGTGTCAGTGTTTTTAAGCTCTTAAAATCTAATTGTGTTTGGGGTATACTTTGTGATTATGTCAATTTTAAATCCATTTGAATATTTTCTAAAAAACATTATAAATTGTGTTGTTTGTTTATGTTTGTGATGACATTTCATTAAAGAATCTTAAAAATAACTGGTAATTTTGTTCAAGAAAAAGATTTAGTGATAAAAATGATCTAATGTTGCCAAATACATATATATACCTATATCTTTACAGTCAGGCAAAAACCCAATGCATCTTCAAAAACACAACATTTCTGGAAATTAAAAAAAAAAGTGTTTCTTTTACAAAATACAAACACAAGATCGTTTAAAGTTCACAAGCTAATTTTGAAGCTTTTCTTTGAAAAGTCACCCATCAAACCACTGATTGATGTGAACGATGTTACAGACGTTACAACTAAGAGATGATTAATGGGAAAATGTGAAAGTGAGGAAGAATACAGAAACAAGGTTTTATCCCAAAAGCAACAATATTTAGAATACTATGAACATTTTTAAAAATAATTTAGGTTAAAAAAAAATGTGTGCATAAATATATTAATTACATGCATTCCTGTGTGTAAATTGCAGAATTGACTGGAAATCTACTACATATTGTTCTGTCCCGCCTGAAAATCCAGCTGCTGCCCCACTGTGCCATCATTACTGCTGTCCTGAGCTCATCTCACCAGGCAGCTGTCCAAACAAATGTTACGTAGCTGGCGGTTATGTAATGAACCAAGCATCCTCTTAGCCGTCCTGCCTCATCCAATCATCAGTTCAAACATCTCAGAATACTTCTCAACTTCCTGCCTGTTTCTTCTAGCTGCTGATTTAACAGATTCTGTGGAAAAAAGTGCCTTCATTTTCAACAATCAATGTTTTAGATCAATGAGCATCCTAAGAAAAGGAGAAAGGATAATAAACACGTGTGCCTGAAGCTTGTGAACAAAAGCTGCAGGATCAGCTGCTCCGTTTGTGAGAAAAAGAAACAGAGCTGACTAAGTCCTATAAACTGAGTATGTGTCAGGATTCAGCTTTTGCTGATAGCTTCAAAAATAAAACAATCTGCATGAAAGGGATTTAAAAAAAAGCATCATTAATAAAAATTAAAGTAAGCACATACATTTTTACCAACTTTAAACTCGGTGCTTCAACTGGTAAGTTTTCCTGCAGTCCAGCAATCAATAATGCTGTATGACTTGTCTGAAACCTTCATCAGATGCTGCATTTACTTTAATCAACTTTAACATAAAGCTTGTGCTGACTTTGCAGAAAATATTTCTGTGCTGAAGCGGATAAACTTGCAGTTGGATTGTTTCTGCATTTTGGACCGTCCCAGCAGTCAGTACATGCACAGATAAAGAAGGTGCCTTACCGTCTCATTCTCCTCCGGGTACATACTGTCCCGTAGCCAAGTTAACGCTGCAGAGAAATGATACGCTTTGTAACCGACCGTGCTGAGAAAGACACCGATGATGCAGAGGAACTAAACAGACCCTGCCTTTTCACCAGCTCCCTCTCTGACTGACATGTCACTGTGGGAAAACCAGATGATGCCACTCCGAGACCCCCTCCAATCCTCTAATTCACTGGTTCTTACATAAACAGAGAGGGAGAGGGATCAGTGATGCTCGGCCTCCCTGACCGGCCACAACAAACACTGCCTGACCTGTCCTTTCATAATGCTGCTCCCAATGAACAACACAGCAGCTGACATAATAACCAACATGTGTGCGCGCATGCACGCACGCACACACACACACACCACACTGAAGTTCCAGCAGGATTAATGAAAAAAACAACAAAGTGAGGAATTGCAAGTCACACACACTCTATGCTGTAACTCTAATCAGTGAAGTCATGCTGCACATAACAATGGCTTCTACTAGCTCATCTCTCATAATCCCATCAGAGAAAAGACAGTGGCTGAACATCAATCTACAGTAGGGCTGCAACAAGGAATCGATAAAGTCGATAAAATTCGATGATAAAATGCGTTGGCAGCGAATTTCGTCATCGATTCGTTGTGTCGTGGGATTATGTGGTCACCAGTCATGCAACTTTTTTTTGTGCAACTTTTATTTAACAGTCAATGCGCGCAACTCGTCTGTAGGCTGCAGCGGAGCAGAGCAAAACTGAACGAGAGAGAAAGTCGTTGTTTTGATGAGTAATGACACAACTGGAACAAGGCAGAAGCAGGCAGACCTAAAAAAAAAATTAAAACTTAAAAAGTTTGGCAGTACTTTATGTTAAACAACACAAAGAAGTTTGTTACGTGCAACAACCTTGCATGGAACAGGAGTACGACGGTGATGATGCAGCATCTTAGACGCAAGCATGTCGGAGTCATCAATGAGGAAGAGAAGAGCTCCGTGTCCGGGAATGCTGCAAAAAACTAAGTTAGTTTTAAAAGAGTGACTCTTCCCCCAGGCCCGGATTAATGCACAGTTTTCTGCCATCACGTTAGCACACCTGTACCGCACTAACAACACCCTCAGCTTTACAAATGTCCACCCAGTTCTCCACAAACAGGGAGGGAACTGCTGGTTTCAGCCCAACTGAACCGACCTAACCGACCAGACTCAGCCCAAGGAGAGTAGCTCGTTAGCTTTAATAGCTGTATTGAATCAGAATCAGCTCTCTTCATCAGATTTTTCTTTTATTAAGCAAAGCCATTTAAAACTATTTATTATTTGATATTTTAACAGCTGTAGGATATTTGAGGTGGGAGCATGTTGTGATGTTTTTAGATTTCATGTTAATTTATGTTTCTAATAGCTCAGGTCACTTTTAAGCAACAAAAATACCTCTGTTTATGTTGGTAATATGGCAAATTTGTCCTTACAGGACTTTGATAAAGCAAAGCCATTTAAAACTATTGTTTATTATTTAATATTTCAACAGCTGTAAGGCATTTGAGGTGATAGTATGTTGTTTTGCACGCTATTGATCTGTTTTCTAATGATGTTCTGTTAAATAAAGCGAAGGAAGGAGAGACAAAACGTTTCCCTAGCACTTTAAAATTTTCCCAGATTTATCAGATTAATCATGTCGAGACCCCATCTGGACCTCTGTCACCCTGAGTCTGAGACCACTGACTCAGTGTCTCCTTTTAGAAGCAGCTCAAAACTTATCCATTTAAACTGGCTTTTAAACTCTGGTACATTAGTTATGTGCTCTGATGTCTCCTTTTTTGTGTATTACTGTTAGCAATCTCTCAGTGTATATTAGGGTTGGGCGATGTCTAACTTTTTTCCAATTGTCCATCATCAGTCCAAAAATCGACGATGGACGATTTATTCGCGCAGGTGACATGTTGACATATTTGCGGGCGGAGCAATGTAAACACACACTAATGGATTTGCCAAATTAAAACTCAGAAGTCCCAACATTGAGGAAACAGTTGTTAAAAAAACACAGCGTCGCCTGTTTGGGGCTACTTTGGCTTTAAACAGATGTAAAGTGGCAGAAATAAGCTCCAACATCGAGTGTTTACCCTTCTGCTGTGTGCTAACTAAGCTAACACAGAGCTAGCAGCTAGCTGCTGCTGCTCCGTCACCAAAATCGCTCAAAAAGACTTCAAACTGCAGCGGAAATTTATTTTATGGAAGCGACATTCACTAAAGGGTTTTTTTAAATTCGTATTTCAGTTTTAGTTTCATGTTTTTGTCGTTTATCAGACTTAGCTGAAGACAGTTGAACACCAGATCGGTGTTATGACTCGCTAAATAGTCCTAGCTCCGGTAGCTGACGCATAAACACGGTTTAACTGGAAAAAAGCCAGTCTCTGATGGTTTCCTCCCCACCACACCATAGATATTATTTAGATACTTTTATTTTCTTAACACAAGCTGCTGCTGTTCTCTGTCTGTCTGCTACGGAGTGAGTAAACACCGCTGCTCTGCCAGCTCTCGGGGGGAGGAGGAGGAAAAAGGAAGCGGCTGCTTGCAGCTGGGAGGAGTTTGAGTGTAACGTTTAAAAACAGCATTATTTATTATTTTTACGTGGGCTGCGTCCTTTGACTTCAACCAAACGTTGTTAATAATTAAGAAATTAATTTATAGTGGGACGAATAAATCGTTCTTGAAAAACGGGAGGCGATTGGCTGAGCCCATCACCAATGGTCGATACATTTGTCTGATCGCCGAACCCTAGTGTATATTTTTGTCTAAATTGCATTTAATTGTCTCATCAGTTTTATATTTGTAAAGCACCTTGTGATCCTCATCTTGAGAGACTCTATAGAAAGAAAACTTCTTCTAAAGCAGCACACGTTGGTCTTGGCTGTTCTCAGAATACCCAATAAATCACCAGTCCTGAAGGATGTAAAATCTATTTCTCCAAACGCATTCCATTCAGGAAAGCATCTACAATGGGTTAAATGGACCTAAATGCACCTTTTAAAAATTCACTTAAAAAGACTTATAGGGACCAGTTTCATTGTAGGACACATGAGGTCACGATTATGTGAATAAATCTTACAGGACTTTAAAAACATAGACCGATCAGCCACCTACACTGGCAGCTCTAAATGGGTTTTATGTGTAACGAAAGTAAAAAGTAGAGACTCTGCGTTGCTATCTAGCGCTTTAGTAATCCCATTAGTTGGCGTTGCCTTGTGCTAGATGTAAATAAACAGAGGCTTAATGCTATCACTTTAATCATTTGGTATTTTTAGCTTGTTCTTTACTCCTCCGTGAACCGTCACATTATCGTGGTGGAGGAGTTTGAGTGCCCTAATGATCCTAGGAGCTATGTTGTCTGGGGCACTTGTGCCCCTGGTAGGGTCACCCATGGCAAATTGGTCCTAGGTGAGGGGTGAGACAAAGTGCGGTTCAAAAGACTCTTCATGCAAGTACAATCATCGAGCCAGTGTACCCGGCCCGGAGGGTTACCGGGGTCCCACCCTGGAGCCAGGCCTGGGTTGGGGCCCGTGAGCGAGCGCCTGGTGGCCGGGCTTTCGCCCATGGGGCCCGGCCGGGCCCAGCCCGAACTGGATACATGGGCTCATCCACCTGTGGGCCCACCACCTGCAGGAGGAACATGAAGGGTCTGGTGCAATGTGGATCGGATGGCAGACCAAGGCGGGAGCTTTGGCGGTCTGATCCCCGGACACAAAAACTGGCTATCGGAACATGGAACGTCACCTCTCTGGCGGGGAAGGAGCTGGAGCTTGTGGAAGAGGCTGAGCGATACCGGCTAGATATAGTCGGGCTCACCTCGACACATAGCGTTGGCTCTGGAACCCGAGTCCTTGAGAGGGGTTGGACTCTCTTGTATGCTGGAGTTGCTCCGGGTGAGAGGCGGAGGGCTGGGGTGGGCTTTCTGTTAGCCCCAAGACTCTCTGCCTGTATGTTGGGGTTTTCTCCGGGGGACGAAAGGGCAGCTTCCCTGCGCCTTCGGGTTGGGGAACGGGTCCTGACTGTTGTTTGTGCTTATGCACCAAATAGCAGCTCAGAGTACCCACCCTTTTTGGAGTCCCTGGGACGAGTGCTGGATAGCGCTCCTACTGGGGACTCCATAGTCCTGCTGGGGGACTTCAACGCTCACGTGGGCAATGACAGCGTGACCTGGAGGGGCGTGATTGGGAGGAATGGCCCGCCCAATCTGAACTCGAGTGGTGTTCTGTTTTTGGACTTCTGTGCAAGTCGCAGTTTGGCCATAACGAACACCATGTTCGAACATAAGGATGCCCACCGGTACACCTGGTACCAGGGCAGCCTAGGTTACAGGTCGATGATTGACTTTATAGTTGTATCATCTGACCTGAGACCGTATGTTTTGGACACTCGAGTAAAGAGAGGAGCGGAGCTGTCAACTGATCACCACCTGGTGATGAGTTGGATCAGATGGCAGGGGAAGATGCTACGCAGACCTGGTAGACCCAAACGTATAGTGAGGGTCTGCTGGGAACGCCTGGCAGAAGAGCCTGTCAAGATGGTCTTCAACTCCCACCTCCGGCAGAGCTTCGACCGCGTCCCGAGAGCAGTGGGGGACATTGAGTCCGAATGGGCCTTGTTCCGCTCTGCGATTGTTGAGGCGGCTGTTGCTAGCTGTGGTCGCAAGGTAGCCGGTGCCAATCGTGGCGGTAACCCCCGTACCCGCTGGTGGACACCAGAGGTTAGGGGAGCCGTCAGGCTGAAGAAGGAGGCCTACAAGGCATGGCTAGTCTGTGGGTCTCCAGAGGCAGCTGATGGGTATCGGAGGGCCAAGCGGGGTGCAGCAGTGGCAGTTTCCGAGGCAAAATCTCGAGCGTGGGAGGAGTTTGGTGAGACCATGGAGAAAGACTATCGGTCGGCTCCAAAAAGGTTCTGGCAAACCATCCGACGCCTCAGGGGAGGAAGGCGGCAACTCGCTCACACTGTTTACAGTGGGGACGGGGAGCTGCTGACATCAACTGGGGCTATAGTCGGGCGGTGGAAGGAATACTTTGAGGAGCTCCTCAATCCCACCGACACGCATTCCTATGAGGAACCAGAGCTGGGAGACCTGGGGACGGACTGTCCAATCTCTGGGGCAGAAGTCGCTGAGGTAGTCAAAAAACTACGCAGTGGCGGAGCCCCGGGGGTAGATGAGATCCGACCTGGGTATCTGAAAGCTATGGATGTTGTAGGACTGTCGTGGTTGACACGTCTCTGCAACATTGCGTGGTCATCGGGGGCAGTCCCTGTTGAGTGGCAGACCGGGGTGGTGGTTCCCATTTTTAAGAAGGGGGACCAGAGGGTGTGTTCCAACTATAGGGGGATCACACTCCTCAGCCTCCCTGGAAAGGTCTACTCCAGGGTACTGGAGAGGAGGGTCCGGTCGATAGTTGAACCTCAGATAGAAGAGGAGCAATGTGGTTTTCGTCCTGGTCGTGGAACTGTGGACCAGCTCTTTACCCTCGCTAGGGTGATGGAGGGGTCATGGGAGTTTGCCCAACCAATCCACATGTGTTTTGTGGATTTGGAGAAGGCTTATGACCGTGTCCCCAGGGACACCCTGTGGGGGGCGCTCCAGGAGTACGGGGTGGATGGTCTTTTGTTAAGGGCCATTCAGTCCCTGTACCAGAGGAGTGTGAGTCTGGTCCGCATAGCCGGCAGTAAGTCGGACCTGTTTCCAGTGAGGGTTGGACTCCGCCAGGGCTGCCCTTTGTCACCGGTCCTGTTCATAACCTTTATGGACAGGATTTCTAGGCGCAGCCGTGGTGTGGAGGGTGTCAAGTTTGGTGACAGGAGAATCTCGTCTCTGCTTTTTGCAGATGATGTGGTTCTCCTAGCTTCATCAGGCTCTGACCTACAGCTCTTGCTGGGGAGGTTCGCAGCCGAGTGTGAAGCGGCTGGGATGAGGATCAGCACCTCCAAGTCTGAGGCCATGGTTCTCGGTCGGAAAAAGGTGGATTGCCAACTCCAGGTCGGGAGAGAGATCCTGCCTCAAGTGGAGGAGTTCAAGAATCTCGGGGTCTTGTTCACGAGTGAGGGAAGGAGGGAGCGGGAGATCGACAGGCGGATTGGGGCAGCGTCTGCAGTGATGCGGACGCTGCCCCAATCCGGTCTGGGGAGAACCGGTCTGTTGTGGTGAAGAAGGAGCTGAGCCGGAAAGCAAGGCTCTCGATTTACCGGTCGATCTACCTCCCAATCCTCACCTATGGTCATGAGCTCTGGGTAATGACCGAAAGAACGAGATCGCGGATACAAGCGGCCGAAATGAGTTTTCTCCGCAGGGTGGCCGGGCTCAGCCTTAGGGATAGGGTGAGGAGCTCGGACATTCGGGAGAGACTCGGAGTAGAACCGCTGCTCCTCCATGTCGAAAGGAGCCAGTTGAGGTGATTTGGGCATCTTGTTAGGATGCCCCCTGGACGTCTCCCCAGGGAGGTGTTTCAGGCATGTCCTGCCGGCAGGAGGCCCCCGGGTCGACCCAGGACACGCTGGAGAAAATATATCTCTGGTTTGGCCCTGGAGCGCCTTGGGATCCTGCCGGAGGAGCTGGTAGAAGTGGCTGGGGAGAAGACTGTCTGGAACTCCCTAATTGGGATGCTGCCCCCGCGACTCGGACCCGGATAAGCGGAAGAAGACGAGACGAGCTTGTTCTTTACTCAAAAGGTTTCTTTAGTGGACTTCTCAGGTGCCAAGATGCATGTTTTTGGACCAAGTCCTTAGAAAACTTCTCTACTACAAAAACTTTATGCAGTTTTTTTCATGCAACTTCAACTTTAATAGTTATCCAAATATTTTGTTATGTTGTTTCAGTGTTTTGTTCTTTACTGTCCAAAAATCTATAAACTAGGCAGCTCTACACTGATAAAGTATTTAGTACCAATAACATACAGTATTTTCAAATTGTGTTTGATTGATTTGATGCAACAATTTAATCTTTGATGTTTAAACCAACACTATAATAGAGCCCCTCCCCTTAATGAGCACACTAAAGTAAAACACATTCATGCACACACACCGTCTGCAACACTGCTGTCAGGTTTAGTGTTTTTCACAAACGTCAAACTAACTACTTGGAGGCAGCTGACAATTCAACAGCTTTTTGGGTTAAAATGATGATGAAAAGTACAGCGAGAGCTTACAAGAACAAGAATGAGAGAAAGAAATGAGGAAGTCATGAGAAGGTAAACAACAAAGAGGATATACAGGAGAAAAGTAGGTTACAACGTACTAATACAGACCCTGTTTCAGTGGAAAACACTGCTGTGCTCCTTATAGAAATGTAGGTCTCCCTTTACCATCAACTATTTCAGGCCACAGCAGAAATAGCTTTAAATAAAAAAGCAGCACAGTTTTATGGTCATTTTGAATTTGAGTCACTTTATTTTATCGATGATAAAAAAAAAAAGTACTATAGGTATTAACTTAATGAGACACAAAAACACTCAAATGGCATCCAACATTCTATTCACAAAAGAATTTAACTCAAGACATTTAAGAAAATTACCTTTTAAAGCAAAACACCTTATTTAAAACTAGCTTTAAAGTAACAAAGTCTTTTAAATGATCTTCCAAAAGAGTAATTTTAGTATGAAAAAGTACAAATGGCAAAAGGGTGCAGATATTTGGAACTGGATAAAGGCAGAAGAATCAGGAATGAGGAGAGGTAAAAAAGAAGTGACAAGACACAAAGTAAGGATGTCAATCCTGACTTCATCACTGCTCTGTTACACAACAGCTAAATACCCTGCAAGGAAGAAGGTCAGCTGCAACACTGCCTCGAGCTTTACGTGTTTTTGTGAGACCTGGGTTCACAACATTACAGAAAAGAACAAAACACCCTTCAGGGCTGGTCCAGAAGGTTGCTGAGGAGCATGCAAGCAGACACCGTCTGCAGATCCTCGATGAGAAATTCTTTCTTATTCCTAAAAAAAAGCCAACAAAACATGTTTTTCCTAAAAGGGAAATTCTCTGAAAACATTCTGGGGTCAACTTCCAAAATATAAGATTATCCACAACAGAGATGATGCTGTAAGAAAAACAATAAAGCTTCTGTGTTCAGGAACCTATGCTGATAGTTCCTGATAGGATTAAATAAGTGAAACTGGTTGACAAAAAAATAAAAGTTGTCATTTTTCAAAATTGCAAAAATGCTCTAAGTTGTAAGGCCTACAGCCCAAAGTGTTGATAACTGAATGGTGACCAGAACGTGAGACACGTGGGTTTGTGATTGTGGATCAGCTAAAAATCTACAACCTGTTTGAGAGGAACTCAAAAACCCTAAATGACCAAAAAGTTCAGCTGATACTGTGAAGACAACCATCAAGTCTGGGAAAATGTTAAAATTCACAATCCTATTTGGTTGACCGTGTCATGGTGCCCTTGAGCACAAGGATTTGATTTATTTCAGTAGCAAAGAAAAAAAAAAGAGACTAATGCATTAACTCCACCAAATGGAAACAGCTGCAAGAGGATGAATAAATCCTGCTTTTGAATTCTACACAAACTACCCTCTGTGGTTTCCATCTGAGGGTCTTAAGTTTAAACACATTCAGGGATTCCTGAAAGAGTTTTGCCACCATGTGATCTGAGAGAATTAACAGTGATGCATTAACAGTGTGTTCAAATATTCCTTCTATACCTGAATAAAACTAGTTTACAGGCTAAAGAGACCATGCATACATTAATGTGTCTGCAGAATTTGCTGAACTAAAGTTAAATTTATGTGCTACAGAATGCAATTCAGTAGGAGAGAACTAATTAGTGTATAAGATGTGCCAACGTAAAGACACACAAATGCCAACACATCTTCTTGCCACACCAAGTAATCAGAGAAATGAGGAAGTGCTTCCTTCACTCAATCATCCTCTGAGAGCAGTTAGAGGTTTTTAGTTGATTACACCCGTCATAAAGAGTGATGGGAGTCTTAAAAGTCTGAGAGGTGTTTTAACTGTGACAATCAAGAAGTAAGAAAGTTTAAAAATGCTTTCAAAAGCAAGATACACAGCAAAAGATAAAAATAATTCAAGTAAGTCACTTTATTCTACAATAAATGACAAAATAATACTTCTCTGTTGAATCTTAACCTGAAGAATAAAGTTTAAAATGTACAGCAAACCAATAAAATGCGGTAATAAAAGCCTCAGGAGCTGTTCTAGGCAGATAGTAATACCCTGGTGTATTTCTGTTAGGCTTGAAATAGTAAAAATATTCATACCACTCAACGCTGCAGTAAAGATCATCGCTGACACACTGCTGTGTATGATTTATAACATTTGATGCCTATAGACGTAGAACACAATAATTTATCTCTGACTGGTGTTTACTGTGAAGCCAAGTGTGCCAAACACTCAATCCAAACTGAGCACTGCTATTCTTCACGTTTTAAATTCCTTTCTCGTCACACTCTGGAACATTAAAGAGACAACAAATGATGACGAGCTCTCATCTAACAAGAAGTCAGGGTGTAGTAGCTAGACAGGTCGAAACAAAATGCTTTTATGAAGCAATACCGAGTGGTAATTCCTTCAGCTCATTATGTGAGGTTCTTACGAGCAGACTCTAGCAAATGACGAAGAATTATTATGATCCTGGAGGCAGCAGGATGATGAAAAGCAGTGGATGAGACGGTGCAGCGAAGCAGCAAATTAAAACACACTGAGACCTTGACAGCTATTATATTCAGTGGCTACAGGGAAACATCTGCTTCATTGAATTCAGAGTCCAATTCCACGTGGCCGGAGGCCTTTTCAGGTACTGCATGCGTGAAGTACTTAGTGATTTCTGGGTTTTTAACTCTGACATTTTCAAACATAGGGTCACTGGCTGTGAGCTTTAAAGGAACTTAACCCTTAATGTGGTGACAGTTTTGGTCTATTTTGATGGACAGTCAAGGACACTAATTAACTATGATTGCTTTAACATTCTGGTGAATTTCTCCTCTAAATTCTCTTTATTTGTAATTACTTTTGTCTGTAAACATTGGTTAACTTTGCTGTTTTAAATGTGCTCCATAAATAAAGTTTGAGTTGAGATGTTAAACCTGATCATATCAGAGGAAGTATCAATATACAACGTTCATTTAAGCATCACTGTGCAGGTGGGCTGCACAATATGTTAAAAAGCTACCATCCTCACAGTATTAATAGGAGCAATATTAGTATTGCAAACAGTTTAAATGAACAGAAAACTACTAACAAAGTGGGCTCTTAGTGTAGCAGATAAGAGATCACATCCCACTTGAGTAGATGAAGCTGGGTGAGACTACAGCTCTACTTCCTGACATTAACACCGTTTCTCTGCTTAAACATTCATTCCCACTTCTCCTGGTTACTCTGCTACATTTCCATTCCTTGTCATTTGCAAGTAAACACTGCAGGAGAGGTAAGTGGCTATTTGTAACACCTGAAAGGAGAAAATATGAGGACAAGGATGGGAGGTTCAGGCTGACATTGTTCCGGTATCACCAGCAGCATGCTGTCAGGAGGACTAAATAAAAACAAACAAGTAATCAGCTGAAACTCGAGTAGTTTCACACCAGCAGGCCTCTGTGGGAAACACCCACCTCCCGGCTTACATGGGCTTTACAGGACTGTAGAGCCAACTGAATAAACAACAATCACCAAATGAACAGCTCATTCATAAATCTTCTCTTCAACATTAGTGCTGCGTGTTTTAGTGAATTATCTAAAAAGTACAGAAGTTAAATAAAAATAAATCCTGATTTATAATTTCACATGGTGGATGCAGATTTAGATTTTATCTCCAGTAACTGCTGGCAGAGCAAAGGACTGATGGTGGCAGGAACTAAAGTCAACAACAACTTAGGATCAAAAGAGGTGAGAACTCTGAGGTGAAACTCAGAGCCGCTGTCAAGTTGAAAAGTCACAGATGACTTGACAAGATTTACAATACTATAACGTCATCATTCAGGAGTGGAAAATGATTTGTTTATGTTCAACAAATGTGTCACTTCACAAGTAGGATTAAAGACACAATTCTGCTTTAATCTGGGGTAGAAATAATCTCCTGACATCCCAAATTTTAAGATAAATATGCGAACATTAAAACTAGAATCACGTTTAACGCCTAGATCTACACACCGTTAGAAAAAACAAATAGACAAGAGTCACAAACATCCCTACTTTAACCAGGAACTCGCAATAATACCATGAATAATTTAGAGCTTTTTCTGTCAAACTGGTTTGAAACAATGGTTTGTTTCAAAAACTGGTATCTATATTCTATTGTTTTCAGGTTTAGTGTCTCCACGACTTCAGCAGCTCTACTAATTTATGCTCTATGTTTTTATAGAGTGTGTTAAAGGATAGTATATAATCATCGTCATTAAGCAAGTGGAATAAGAGGATTTCTTCTAGAGAAAAATCAAACGAACAACATGGTGTCCCCGTAAATCCTGATTAAGAAGTCAGGAAAGAAGACAAGAAAATAAAGTACAACTAACTAATTCATATTATAATGACACAAAGAATGAGTGAATTACAGAACAGCTGCTGAAATCAGAACCGACTGTATACAAAACTACAACGAGCTCAAATACTTTGACCTTTGTTCTGACTTTTAAATAGAACAAAGAACAGCAGAGAAAGGAAAGAGACCCATTGTGGACTGGTCTGCTTCATGGACTGGAAATGCACATGTTCTCTTTTTGATAACCTTTTCACACAAAACATTCAGTCAGCGTTTACGTCAGTTGGTGCGATGTAGGATGATGGGTGGCCAAGCAAACAAAAAGGGTCAAAACATAAACAAAGGGTTTATTTTTTACTGGATACGAAGCTAAATTCTGTCTTTTTAGATTAAAAATAATTTAGAAGTTTTTAAAAATTACTGTGGGGAACTTAATGCACAGATTTTATTACCTGATAATTATCAAAATCCTCAAAAAACTTATTTTATCCACTGAGGCATAATGAATTATTGAATATGGACAAACCTACATAATGCTGCAACAAGTATAAATAGCCTAAAGATGTTTTGGTTTTAGACATACATCCTCTTGTACTTAACTGATATTTATAATATTTTACTGTTGGGACTGAACGATTCACACCTTTAGAATCTACTTCTTGACAACCTTAAAATAGTTGAGTCAGAATTTAGTATCTCTGATTTCATCATCACTTCACTGTTACGCAGCAGCTTGAGAAAATAACTGGTGGAACCCCTTGAAGGACCGAGTTTTGAGTAAATAATAAAAGCTGAGACACTTTGTAGATATGGCCTGAGTCAATGGGTGATACTAATGCATTAATTACCAAAGAATTGAAAAAGAGAAGGAAATGCCTTGGATGATATGTGTAGCGCTGGCAAAGCGTTACTATCTCTGATTTCTGACATCTGGTTCACCACCACAATAACTCATCTTTTTCCTAATAACTTGGATTAAAATGACTCTTTTATTATGTTGTAACCTGAATCAACATTCCTTCCAGGACCGGTCGTGTCGGAAGACTAAGAAGATTTCCTTTAATTAATAATTAAACTTAAGAACTCTTTGATGTCTCATTCTAAAAAGACACTACCTTTAATCCACTGTCCAGAAATGTCTTAATGTGATTAATTCATTTTCTTCCAGTATTCATGAATGTTGATGTTGCATCAGTATTATTTTATGGTTTCTACTTTTGCTAAAAGGTTAAAACATATTAGTAATCCATTAAACTTCCTGGGTTTCTAATGACGAGAACCACGTGACTTGGTAACTCTCTCCCATTGGTCCACGCGGCCAAACCGGGCCACGTCCCAACTTCCTGCCTGGAAGAACTGAGTCTCCTCAGTTCTCGTTAACCCCACGACGAGAGAACACAGCCTCCGTTTTCCTCCGCTACACGGAAGGCCTCGATGCCGACCGAGCTCGTGAGTAACCAGCCTCACCGGTCGAGAACATTGCGCCGGCTAAGAAGCCAGACACCATCTGTCTGCTTCTTTTCACCTGCCATGGGAAAGCCGGTTAGCCTCTGCACCAGCCGATCATGGAGCCGCTGATACCGACTCGCTCAGACACCTCCGGGCCCCCGGGGATAACCGAGGCTCGTCCGACCAACGACCGCCCCGACGAGCTTCCACCTCTCACGTCGAGGCGATCTGGAGCGGTCTTAGCAGGTATCCACCCGATCTGGTAAAACCGAGGCTATTGATAAATAACACTCGATCCAGTTAGCGCAGCTCCCCTCCTCACTAGCCGAGATCCCTAGATTAACATATCACGGGCTCTCGTCATTAACTCTCAGCTTAATAACATCAGAAGAATCTCTTAAGATGCAACTATCTACCTCACATCTGTCTGTTTATTCAATCTGTTTTCTTTAATAAAATAACTGAAGTCTAAGTCAGCTTCTGGTTTATAACTTTCAAATATACGTACGTAGGTCTCCCTTTGAATCAAAGAGAATCTAGAAAGCCTGCATAACCATCAGTTTAGTGAAGGTAGCTAACAGTGATTAGCATTAAAACCAACAAAACTAAGCTGATAACCTTGCAGAAGTGTGTCCGTACTATAACGATAAAATCAGGTTATATTACGCTACATATGTAAGTACAACAAATGAATGAACCTTGTGAGTGAATGAAACTGTCATGTAGTGCTCTGTAATGTCCACCACATGGATGATTTCTAAGAGAATTTTCTGTTTTGTTGTCAGAAACAACATACCGGGAGGTTCAGCAAAGGCTAAATGATGCAAAAGATTCCTGAAAGCAATGTTTTTTCACACCACTGAGCCATGAAACTATGCCCACTGATGGTTAAGCACACTTGACATTTTGATACAGCTCAGTGTTTTGCTGGGAAAACCTGCATCC
The DNA here is from genome assembly GCA_006937965.1 of Callopanchax toddi. Lineage (NCBI taxonomy): Eukaryota > Metazoa > Chordata > Actinopteri > Cyprinodontiformes > Nothobranchiidae > Callopanchax > Callopanchax toddi. The sequence goes on along the minus strand of SSNR01000010.1, from coordinate 3,360,849 downwards.
TGACATTTATATGGTGTTACTTTGACAGTCCCCACCTCCCTCAACATTTCTGCAGAACCAAACCTCCCAGAATGGCAGCAGCCCTGCCCTACAACACCCCCAGCTGCAAGGTTCTGCTAGGTCAGAGTAATTTTGGGGGGATAGAAAAGGGAAGCTGCTAAATACTTGGTATGTAGAAATAATGTTTGTGATGTGAACTAAAATCATAAAAAAACCACAAAGTCAGCTTTGAATTTTACCTGGAGAAGTTCAGTGGAAGAGCTGCTCAGTTCGTCTCCAGACTCCGAGCCGTTAGTGCGCCTCTCTTCTTCTCCCGAGTCACAGTGGTAGATGTTGTCCACACACAGAGGCTTCCCCAAATCCGGTGACTGGCTTCGAATACGAGGCAGTGTGCTGGACGACCCTTTTTGGGAAGCCTTGGGGCCATCACCGTGGACAAAGATCTCAGGAAGAGCTCGCTCATGCTCGGTGGGAGTGCTGGGAAGAGGGTGATGGTTGGTACTGTTTCTGCGGCGAACCGGGGGACTGAAGCTACTTGAAGAGGATTGTGCAGAAGGAGAGTGTCGGGCTTTAGAGTCGTGTCTGTGAAGGTTTTCAGCAGGCTTATCGTGAGGTCCCAGCTCCAGACTGGTTGGCTTTTTCAAGTTTAAGACACCACCTTTTGGAGGTGTGCTTCCAGATGCAGCATGGGAATGCGTGATGGGTTTAGGAGGTGGCATGAGGGCTTTACGAATTTCACGGACATACTGAGCTGGTAGATAAAAAGGTTTTGATGCTTCATCTTTTTTCACCTGCCACCAGTCATCATTAGTTTTTTTAATTAACATGTAGCATTCCCCCTCCCGGATGGTAATGAGGCGGTCCTTTGACTTGTACTCGTAGTCGTACTCCACCTCAACGTAAATATGACCCGGGCCAATAGGCAAGTCCGCCATGATGCCTCTGACTGTCCACGGGGCAGCTTAGCACAAGAGGGAAATACTGATTACCATGGCTCAGGAGCAGCACTGGAGAGAAAACAGAGACGGGTTTAAGTAAATGACATTTTAGAAGAGATACAGCAGTTTACCGTCATCACCCAAATATATCCCACAGAGATTTTTAGTAAATATCTCGACTTGGGTCACATTTTAAAGAATCTCTTTGAATAAACGTTTTGCAAGCAACTAAACTTTTCACATCTTAACAAAAGTGAGAAATTACAACACAAGTTATAAAGCAATTTTCAATTAGCAAACTCATAGTCTCTTTTAAAAGAAACTGCTACTTCTGAGACCTGCACATAGAAAGGGGCAATTTCTAACTACCCAGCTGCTCCACAGAGGACAGGGTTAAAGTAGAGGACTGGGTTAGATGGAGGCATAACCTCACTGCATGTATCATGCTTCCCCTTTAACCATTCCCAGTAAAATCACCTTTAATTCACACATTCTTCACCAGGTTGGCCACACCTAACTGTTCACTCTGTGTTGGTCGGCTCAGCCAAGTGTCTGCACACATCTTCATCTTCACCAACAAACAACCAAACTGTTTCCACATATTGACATTTAGAAGTATTGATTTGCTGAAACATCTTCTGTAGGTCATTGATTTAATTTAATTTAATCTTTACGGCCCTTTTTTGTCCCCCAAACTTCCTTCCGAACTGCATGTTGTGTCCTGGAGTTGCTCTTAGCAGGGAGCGTAGTATTCCTCATGAATCTTATGTAAACAACGTGCCTTATTGTGGAACAATGAACACCTAGTTCCTAATAAAAGTAGACTGTCTGCCACAGCGTTGCATGCCTTTTTAAAAAGGGCGAGGCTCCACACATCCAATCTAACCTCCTTAACTCAACACCTGACTCCAAGTAGCTCTCATGCAGTTCATACGCTGTTCCCAGGACAGACTTCGAAAGAATAAATACCACATTTTAAGGATAATCACTACAGAAACCCCTGTTATTTCAAGATAGCCATAATCTTTTTTTCACATCAGAATGCGGGAAAGTATGAGTCCCATCTAAAAAGTGTTAAATCCAAACATTGTTTACAAAATGTTCCTTTATAATAAATAAGTTACTAAATAAATTTGAAGCAGAACAATTTCAAAAACTTTCCCTAAACTAAAAACATAAAAGAATAAAAGATGAACATCTTTAAATGCAGATGCACCAGAAAACAATCCTTCCCTCCTTCCATCTCTTATGCAACTCATAATAAAATTAAAGACAAAGCAGCCGCATCTTTCAAAGCCTAGCCCTCCGTGAACCCAATCAGAACAAAGAAATAAGATTCAGACTGAGAAGATTTAATCCTCTTCAGAGGCTGAACGCTCAGTCCAGCTCAGAGCAGCACATGAGATTAACTAGAAGGGAGGAGATGGAAATGAGTGTGTCTTCCTCCACCTAGTCCTCCTTTTCTATCCGTCTCTGCTGTCTGCTAAAGACAACTCGCCCAGCACTCTGACATGCAGCTGTTGAGCAGGAGGATTTGCAAAGTCATTCTCATAGTTCTCTGCTGAAGTCACGCGTGTAAACACACACACACACACACACACCCTTTTACAACATACAGTGAGGTTTGCAGCACACCTTGACTGACCTGGCCTTTGAAGTAAAGCATGGGAATGTGCTCCCAACCCTACTACCAGTGACAAGAGAAGTATTCAATGACATTCAGCAAATAATAAATTACTGGGGACATTTAGACCAAACTTAAATGATAATAAACCTCAGCAATGAGCAGCAGATTGCTTAAAGATTTTAAACGAGGTATGACTGCAGTTTAAAAAACCGTATCCATGTCGCATATGTTCCTTTTAAATGACAATTTTAGCTTCCGAGAAGCAGAGGAGGCGACGCCGCTGCAGTGCAGCATTCCATTTGTTGGTGATGATCTCATGTTGTCTTGTGACGTAAACCCTGACAAATCCTTCCTGTTCAGCAGTGCACCTTCACACTGTCACACATGTCAAGAAGGCAAAACACTGCTGTTGTATTTTAAGTTTTGATTAAATAAATACAGTAATAGTGTAAAGTAAAATGTCAGGGAAGCCTCAGGTTTGATCTAAATTTAGAACTGGGTAAAATATCCTGATAAAAGCCGCAAATTAAAAAAGGGTTTCCTTTATTTTTACCATGACTGTGATTCTGTCCTCATAAGACTTTAGCTGAGAGTATAAAGCAGTTTGATCCTGTTTTGGTCTAACTCAAGTTACAGGCATTATAATGAGGTACATATATCTTAGAAAATTACAGGCCTAGCATTCCTTGAATGAATGCATATTCCCTACCAGCTACCACCCTTCATGTCAGAATGTTAAACTAAGACCATCTTATGGAGAGAAATGATGTGAATGACTCTCAGCTACTAAAATAAATTGAGTATATCCATGATGTGTTTTCTAAAGTAGGTCGGTTGTGCTGGTTGACCCCTAAAGTCAATCAGCTGTAGAGTTTCATAAAAATCCAAACAAATGTTGCTAACAGACGGACAAACACACACTCGCACATAAAAACACAGAAAAACATTATCACCCGTCTTTCGCCAGCGAGCAAAAGCTAAACTAGACCTCTTACTGGTTGGTATTAAAACTAGAAATATCCATAAACGCATCATAATACATTTTCCAACAGAGATCGTGTCGCTTTTTTGTCTTTAACCCCGACACATACTGGACAACAAACCATCTAAACATAAGATTTTAATACTGAGGAGCGAATCCAGTGACTGGCATCTACTGGATGAACAAATCTCCACATAATTTGTTTACAACCGTCTCCAGAGGATTCAAATGTTCTACTACATTAGACACATTAAATCAAATCAACCAAGCCCAATACAGCCACTTATTTAATCATAAAATGGTTTCCAAGTGTTTTTTATATTAAAAAGCCAACAAAAATGGAAAGTAAACACAACATTGGCTGCTATTATCTAATATTTGTGGCTTTTTCCTTCACTTGTGCATTAGCTTAATAAAGATCAGTGATTAGGTGTGATTAGGCTCACAGTGCCAGGATTACTCCTGACGCGCTGACAGGAGGGAAATTATCGCCACAGATTATGTCGCTGGTTTGGGCGCTGGGGGTGAATCTGAGAGAATCTATCAGCTGAACAGAAAGTCCATTAGACAAATGAAAAACACACTGTCCCAGTTCACAGCAACAACAGAGAAACAGCTCATTTAAAGGCTCAGACTGGACAATGAGGCTGTAACAACTAGAGGTGGCTTTTCTTGTTAACCTTTGACCTCCTATTTCAGTCAGCTGACCAGACAGGATGAAGACCACGTTTCTATTTTTAGCTAATCCTTCTGCTGAGTTCAGCTTCTGATATTTACTCAACAGATTCAAGTTCAATCTTGCACCAAAGTATTTTTGTTTACTGGTTACAACTCCTTGTTTTGTTGTTTTAAAGCTATTATTCATTGTTTGAAGATTAAAGTGACATTTTTAATTAGTTTGCAACACATTACGAGCTCAGTTCCACTTTATATGTAAATGTGTTTGTATAGCAGCATAGAAGAATGGATCTTAAAAGGTTAAAATGAAAAACATTTTCATTATAGCTGGAAAATAAGCATAACTCTGAGAATGTGGGGGACTTGGAGTCTGGTCAGCAGCTGTTACATCAGGTCTGATTTTCAACAATACTTGCAGAACGTTTTCCCTTCATTCATTTCTCATCAATCACTTTTACAAACCATGACATTTAGTCAGAGTTTTAAGGAAAATCCTAAACCTGTCTGACAGCAGAATTTTAAATCCTAAAAGAACCTCAATAAAAGACCTGCTCCACTTCGAAAACAAACTAAAAATTAAGAATTGTTAAAAGTCTGTGTGCAAAACCTGTTGTATTACAGTACAACTATCACAGCTTAAGATACATTTTTCTTAAGTAAATGACAGTCACTCACTACTGAGACAATTTAACAGAAAATATATCTAATAAATAACTGATTAACAGCGAGAAACAACTTTTATAGTTTCATTTTTTAAAGATAGTTTCAGGACTGATACTATTTTCTACTTCTTGTACAGCTCTGACTTTCTGAGACCAAATTTGGCCGACATTGGTTTATCTTAAAAAATATTAATTACCAAAATAATTTTTTTTCCTGATTAGCTTAAAACTTGTGAATTTGGAAGTGAAATCTTCCAGAAGGATGATCTGCTACTGCTAGCATGAATCAGTGCTTAATGGAGAGTTCACAGTCCAGAAAAAAATTTGAATTTTTATTGCTGCTTGTCGGTGGTGCATTCATGCACCCAAAAAAAAAAAATTTTTTTTTTAATCAGCCAATTACCAATTAAGTGATTAGCAGATTTTGACAACCAGCCAAGTGTTGGGGTCTCTAATTAAAAATGGAAATACGTTTATTAAAAAAAAATTATTCCCACACAGAGAAGGAATAGCTCATAGATGTTTTTTTATGTAATACCAATCAGTGAGTTCTGAAAACATATTCAGACTAAAAGTAAACGATTTTCTTGCTCATTAGTTTAAAGACTACGACTCTTATTCATCATAATAAAAGGCTTTTGAATGGTTAATACCTTGTGGTTATTTGTTGCCACTGATCCCCACCTAGTCTGAGCTCCACCTTCAGCGCTGCTATTTAAAAGACGGCACAAATCTTCTCCGAGTCTAATCAGCAAAATCAGAGGAGGCACGCTCGTTTAAAGTGGTTGTAATAAGATTTCCAGAGGAGCACGAGTGAGTCCGAAGAACGAAGTAATAAAACAAGGCCTTGGTTGTGAGCAGAGGAGACGCTGAGGAGGTTTTGAGTGTGGAAAAATGTTTAAACCGATACAAGCATGTACTGAAAAGTCAACCCCTGTCAGCACATGCAGGAAAAAACACACCCTCATATTTTTTCCTGCCTCAGCAAAACACAAAACAGCACGCTGGAGAGGGTTTAACCGAGAGGCGATTCCTGTTAGCAAAGCTCGAACGGTTTCTACTCAGAATCAAACAGCCTCTGATGGCTTTGATTCAGCTGCTTTCAACTGAGAAACTAAATCACTTTCCACTACGGTGACATTTGAAAAGAAAAAAGGGAAGCAAGCTGAAGATTAGACTCACTAATGGGCATACACAGCTCTCTTGTTAGGGTGAAAATGTCAACTTTAACAAAGAAAGCTTTTCATTTTCACCTCGAGGTAATTCACACGTCATCATGTGACGTGTGAATCTTCAGGTTCATAATTTATCTTTTTATATTAGAAAACAAAACATTTTTATGCACATTAAACAATGTGCTTCAGAGGAAACATTTAAAATCTTATAACCAAAGTGCTTTACCACAGTTGGCTTTTCCCACTAAATCTGGGAGACAGAAAGGCCTAATCTGATTGGATGCAACATGAGTGTAGAGTCAGCTGATTGGGTTTCCAGACAACAAACTGCACCAATATTTGTGGACGTGAAATAATCAAAACAACATATTCAAAAAGGTAATTCTTAAAGACCTTTCTTCTTTTTGACCAAGTAAAATTTGACTGGTATCTTCATCCATGTTTTGTTTCGTCTGTGGTTTGTTTTGCTACCCAGAACCACTCAGTCTGTACAGATGGCACCAAGTGCTGGTTCACTTCAAGTCAAAAGATGGAAGCAAATCAAATAAAGCAAAAATGTTAAAGTATATTTCATAACTCAGCAGAAACGGAGCCAAAAGAGGTCACTTGTAATGATAAATATACATCGGGGTTAGAGAGCTGAGGAGGATCATGTTCTTTGGTCTGTTTGCTTGGTCATTCATCAGATATTTGTGCAAATACTAGCAGAAAAAATAGTAACACATGCAAACAAGTAAGCTCTCTGTCAGGAAAGATGGAATTTACAGCAGGAAACTCTTCAGAAAACCAACATGGTTTACCTGTATCTGCTCAGCACCAATTAGAGCAAAAAGCTGAAAGTATACAGTAGAGGATCAAGCTTCTAATGATCAGAGAGCTTATTGCTGCCATCTCTCATTTGTCATTAGTGTGATACTTTAAAATGTTCCAGGTGAATTAAAATGCTCTTCTTCTCCGTTTTGTTATGAACAAGCAACACAATGAGTCCACAATGTCTCCTGAGCTCGTGTTCAAGGTGACTTCACTAAAATATCAAGTTTGTTGAAAATATTGTTGAAGACTTGGACGTAGCGATAAGAAACTGTCCAACTAAAAAAATGAAGATTTGTCTCACATCTGGACTGTGTCTGTTTTCAGATGTAAAAAAAATCTGGCTGAAAATGTTAGAAAAGGAGAAACGTTCATATCCTAATCTAGTTTTTGGTTCAGACCAACCTGCTTTCTTATTTTCTTGCTTTTAACTGTATTTTTTGCAACTTCTTACAGTCATCATCAAAATAGCTTCTAGTTTCTTGTAGAAAATCAGCATAAGCACGTCATTAACATACCACAATCACACATTGAGCTCTTAATTTGAACTCTAGTTTCACGGTTGTATTTTTTTCCCTCCTTGTTTCAAAATCGTTACAGCTACAAAAACCTTCGATTCACTGGACACAACTCATTATTGCTTTTTACATCTTATTCCTACTGGCATACTAAGAGCTAAAGAACCATTCTAATCTCACCGTCTCACTGAAGCTGAATCTTACAAAGTCAGCACTAACTGCAAGTCATTTAACAGGTCTGGAAAACATTTTATTCTGCTGCAGAAAATTGATGGCTAATGTATAACATTAAGAATGAATAGAAGTAGCAGTGACTGTGACCTTCACACACAGAATACAGGCCTCAAACAGCTTGGATCCAGTACAGGCTGCCCCAGTTAGGCACATCTCAACCCTCTGAGGTTCATTAGGGCTGTTATAACCACAATCTGTCACACTTCAGCTAACTACAATCAGCTGCAGCCCACTTTAAATCAGAACACACAGCTTCCAGTGCACACACATACACACACAGAGAGAGAGTGCAGATTCAGAGAGGCATGCTGGGAGCTGTGAGAACAGGTAGTCCCACATTTCTCCTCCCACTCAGTGGCACTTTAACCAGAAAATCAGAAAAAAACTAATCACAAAGATTGAAAAAAGTCCACAATGTGATAAATAAATAAAAAACTATGATTTGATTATGAGGCTACACTTATATTAATCCCTTTGTTGCATTTTACAGTTTCATGAAAACTACTAAATATAATTCCAATCATAAATAAATAGCACATTAATTTAATTAAATAGCATTGCTTTTGTTTAAAAAAAAAAGCTGCTGAAGTCATTTAAATGGTTGATTATGCATCATTCATTTCTACACTTTTTAGCAAGTAAACTTAACTTTTGGAAAGAAATGTCGACTTCTTATCAAACGGAAAACATTATAAAGAGAATGAAGCTTTCTCATTATAAATGTGTCACTATGATCTGAGTCATTGTAATATTTTGTCTTTGATATAACCATAAGCCAACAGGGACAAAACTCACAGAAGCGAACTGTCAACAATATAACAGTCATGTCCTAAAATAAAATAAATCAAAAAGCACAATGAATAATCCAAACACTCCATCATCAGTCGTGTTTATCGTGATACCTTTGGAGACAAATATAATGTTCGCGGCTTCCAATTAATTTACCATTTTTGTCAATTAGAACCCATTTTGTCTTAGTCAAACTTTATTTTGGAGTCATAAAACATATTTCTTCGGGGTTAGACTTGGTTTTGTATTCACATTTACGAAGTTTTACTAAAACAAAACGATACTTCCTACTGTTTGTGTTCTACTTTCAGCTGTAAAATGTTTGGGAATACTTTTGCACACTTTCAATGCCTATGTTTGGGATTTATGTTCAAGTTAAGTTCGTGTTTGAGAATATTAACAAATAGTTTCGGCTTTCGTGTCCTGCTTTAATCTGTTGCTAACGTTAGCTAGCTAATTAGCTTTCAGGCTAAATTCCTGACTGTCCCAATCGAAGATACGCACCTGAACGCCTCTTCTCTTGCAGTCCTTCGGGAGAAGAAAATAAACTCCGGAGATCCTGGGTGAACCTAAATTCCAGTAAACTTTCCCGCCGACCTGCCACCGGGTCAAACAAGTTGTATACTTATCAAGTTTGTAAAACAGTCACGGTCCTGTCTCTCCTGGTGGTGATGTTTAATCCACCACAGTTCTTCTTCCCGTGGACTCGCCTGCCCTGACAACTTCGGCAAACCACCTTCATGCAAAGATCGTCTACTCGCAAGACGCATCACTACAGATCATTTTCAGCGGACACGAATGACATGCTTTACCATCCTGTACGTTTGGAAAATTGTAGTGCTAGTTACTACATAGATTTATTAATGCACAGACACAATGCCTAACGCAAGTTAACCGGCTGTTAGTCTGTGTTTCTATGAGCTAATTTAAATAGTTTTGTCAGAGATTTCCCAAGAGTGAGAACTCTGTCCCACAAGAGCACTGAGGCTCGAGCCCTCAGGTGCTCAGGTTGCAAACGGGGAGTTAGCGCCGTCTAGCGGCAATAATGTGGAACTCCAAAAACAATGAACTCCATTTTAACTTACACCCAACGTTAAACCATAGATATCCGGTTAAAACAGATAAAAGTGGTGAAATAAAAATCCGTTTCGTGTTTTTTAAATACATTGACGCATGCCTTAGCTTGGTTGACTCAGTAACAAAAACGTTAGTGTTGATCTAATAAACACTTATGACACAAATGTCATTTTTATCCAAATTGGAATCTGATATTTGGCATTTTGTTATTGCAGGACCCCACTTCCCTTGCATTAGACATGACAACATATAAGAAATGAAACATTTAATGAAAATGTATCCAATACCAAAGGGAATGCTGATTCCCCCCCCCCCCCCATCATGAATTAGCCCCATATTAGTTCAGTTTTAGGATAAGAACTTTTATTTCTCCTACAGGTGTTAGAGTAGAGGGATCCAGTGGTTTTCCAAACACAAGGACTTTGAGCTGAAACTGAAACAGTATTTCTAAAATGGTTAAAAACATGTCTAAAATTAATCTTTTCTTAGCCAATCAGGTGGATGAACTTTAATGAGATTTACATTTAGCCAGCTTAGAATTATGACTCAAATGACCAAACGGGAAAACGTTTCTCATAATTATTTAATCACACATACATTTACATCATGCAGTCAATCCAAAACTGTGATCTCATGACCTTCCCATCTCCGTCCATATCAGAGCCCTGCTACTTGTGCCCCAGTTCTCCAGGAATGATCCAGTACCTTTTCCATTGACAGATCCCCAAAGCTGTCCTTTAAAAACTGACTGACTATTACACAGTAATAAAAAAAGACTAAACTTTTTTTAATTCAGAAAACAAAATTTAATTTAGATAAACACCACAAGTATTCTTTGCTGAAACCATTTACTACATTTCCCCCCTATTTCATATCCAGTTTTTGGTGGTGATGAATATTTTGAGGTTCGTGCTGCAACGTCTTCACTAATCCTGAAGTTCAGACAGACATAGACACCACACGCCGTCCTGTCAGACACAGGGGAGATGTTCCTCCTTGCAGCTCATAAAAACTACTTAGTTAATCTGTTCTCAACAAGCAGCTCCACTCAAAAGGGCTTTGGAAACTCTTTTTTTTTTAATCTCCAGTCAAAAACAGAAACATATGGAGTGTTTACATTTTTTAAGAGTGCAGATATTGTGAACAAGTGCTATGAAACTCTACGTTCTTGTTCTGAGATGACAGGTTTTAATTTGACACCTTTTAGAGAAATCCTAACCCTCTTTAGGAGAGTTGCTCCACTGCTCTCAGCCAAACACTATATCCTGTCAATAGAGGCTTCTTTAATCCGTCTTTCCAAAAGAGCTTTATCCTCAGACTCAATAGTCTTCTACAGCTTAGTTTTCTTGTCGTTTTTATTGAACACAAAGAGGGGAAACGTGTATTATGTTCCAACTTTTCAGAAAGACGGATGAAAGAAGCCTTCAGTGAGAAAATACACACAGTAACAAAAGCTCAGAGACAAGAAGTGTGACAGGATGACTGCTGCAGACACTCTGATCACTCCTGCCAGCTGACTGATATACAGTGTATCTTACAGAATATTGCACTTTTACAAGATGTTAGCGTTTTCATGCTGGGGTTACAGTCACAATAAGCTTGTCACTAAACCGGGGCTTCGCAGGGTTGAAAAAAAAAATCATGTGTTGGGAAATAAAATGAAAAAAGTACAACAAAGACAACAAAACAAAATGAATCCTACTCCCCCAGCTAGATTTAGTTAAATAAACCCTTCTTCCACATGACGACAGAAGATTAGTGTGCAATTGTAGACCCTGCTATCCCTGACTAGCTGATCAGCAGCAAAGGGTCTGATCCACCCCCACCCGTCAGACTAAAACACGACACCACCGATGGTACAACCAGAGAGAGCAACCCAACGGAACTCAGGTCCTAAATCTAGACACAAACAAAAACGATGCAGGAGGGAGACAAAAGAAGAAACGAGGCACCCTTAAACACAGATCACGACATGAACGGGGGTCAAACGGTACACGGTAGGTCAGGTTTACAAATGAAACGAATAAAAAGGTCCTGGATGTGTACGGTGAGTGACAGGGACCCAGCTCGGACACGACGCCTTCTCAGTCCAAACGTCTGCAGTCTATGTGCTCCAATGTGCAGTGAGATATAAATAGCATCTATTAACACAGCATTATTTACCACTTAGAGAAGTAAAAACAGTACATTTAGCAACTTAGCATGAGCTAAAAGGTGGAAGTTTGTCGTGTTAACCGGATCGTTCTCCTCTTTTCCCTTCATCCTTCTTACATTCTTCACTTCCTTCTCACCATAACAAATTTAACTTAATGATAAAAACAATTGGCCTCCACAGGTATTCCATTAAATACATCTACAGTACAGTCGCACGTCTTGGCGTTTTCTTTTATTTTGTAATCCTTCTTTTCAGCCACTTCCCTGCTGTTTTCTTCAGAGAAACCTGTGCAGCAGTGCCAATTTTACATCTGTACAACAAGACTGGACAGAACAGTAGTAGTGCTCAACACCTTCTACGTAATTCAAAACCTTAGTTTCTTTTTTTTTTGTAGTTTTTTTTTTTCTTTAAGAAGCATGTAAAATCGATCCAGAGAAAAACGTGGTTAACAACTGATAATAATAATAATGAAATGTACAGAAGTTAGCCTATAGGGTCAAGCTAATTCTTGTGTCTTCTTTGTTTTTTTGGTCTTTTTAGTTTCTCTTTTTTTTTTGTTGTTTCTTCAGGATCTTGCTACCGTTACATTCAGCTTGGCTACTCGCACGAAGACGACAGATGACAACAGACTGTGCAAAACAAAGACGAAACCGAAGCTACACATTCGAATGGGGCACGGTTTCGCTCGCAAAGGCTGCGCTCAAGACTGCGTTTGGTTCGGTGAATATTATTCTGTAAATTAAAATTGCTCTTTTTTTATTATATCCCGTAAGATAAAGATAATTCATATTGAGAACTTGGGGGGGGGAGGAGTTGGGGGGCTGAGGGGACAGGAGCTGTACAGGCCGGGAATATTTATTATACATATATATTTATAATCAGAAACTCCTTCATGTCTCCAGAGCTGTGACCAGGAGCCTGTTCGCTGTTATGGAATGACAGGTTGGTTGTTTGGGTTGGTGGGTGGGTGGTGTCATTCTTCTGCTCTGCTGCTCCTCAGCTGTAAATTACAAAGATGAAATAAAACAAATAAGGATGCTGTCACACCCATCAATCAATCAGCTCACAATGGAACCAGAAACTGAAGAACTGTTATTTTCCTGCAGCTGATTCCTTGTTTTTTATTTAGTAAGAGCAACTTAAAACATCATATTTATGTGTTAGAGCTCATTTTATGTTACGAAAGTAAAATTTGCTATAAACTAAAGCAAAAACAGAGCTGAAAGTAAACAATTCAGCAGATTAAACCCTTTTCGATGCAGATTCACTCCCACTGCTCCGTTCTGTTGCTTGAAAACAAAAGCTTTTCTTCCCACTCACTTCTTGTCAGGCTTGCTGCCTCCTCCCCTGATAGACACTGTCTGGCTGTTCTGGTAGAAGCCTCCTCCGCTGCGGTTGATGTTGGGATGGGTGGGAGACGCCACTGGCTGCTGTCCAGGCCGGATGGGTTTGGCTGATGCAGAAAACAGGATTTTATATCAAGTCATTCAGAAACGTCAGTAAAGCCTGAATCTCACCAGGCAGCAGATGGAGACGTGAAACTGCAGGTAGATCGGAAACGTTTTACTTCTGTGTATGTCAAAACCGCACATAAACTATAACGTTTGCACGAGGCTTCTGCAAATGTTGTGCAAAGTTTATTGTCCCTATTTATTAAGAGTTTGTTTACAGTTTATCCTCATTTTATCTGAAATTGTCACATTGATTCTGAATGACAGACTCTAGATTTTGTCTCCAAGGTTGCCAAAACCTCATAAATTTGTCTCAGATTTCTCATTTTTTAACTGAGAAGCCGTTCAGAGGTCCCAGATGTTCATGACAGCGCTGAATGTTCTGAGAGAAAATTGGTCTGGCAAATCATTTAAACACGTTTAAAATTCCACTGACACAACAGTGAGGTTCTGTGGCTCAGGCAAGGAAATTGAGAACATTTGTGAAGATATCGAGACTTTCTGGTGACTCCCTAGTGAATGCTGTCACAAACCGCTGCCGCCCAGTGAGATGCCAGTTTGACTTTTCTTCAAAAACTGAAGGAAAAACAAATCAGTGCATCAAGTTTCTGAGAATAGTTTAAAGTTATTTATGGAAGAAAATTCTAAAACAGTTTGCAGAGTGAAGATTTTTTCCTTGTAAAAATCTTTTTTTTTTTTTACATTTCAACACCTCTTAGTTCTACAGAGTTAAAGAAGTGACAGGAAAAGTTTAAATGACCTTCAAAAACTGAATTATCTCTCCAAACAACAGAAAACACGCTCCCCACTGACCGATCTGGGCCGAGTGTCCCCTCCTAGCCATGTTCTTGGCCCTGACGGCCTCCTTGATGCGATCCACTTCCTGCTGGTAGCGCTTGCGGTCACGGGCGGCGTTCTCCTTGGCTTCCTTCAGTGCAGACTCCAATGCCTTGACCCGCTCAGCCGTAGCACGAAGACGCTTTTCCAGTTTAGGAAGCTCACAGCGAAGGTCTGCATTATCACGGACCAGCTGTGGAAAAGTGAGCATCCAGTTAAAAGGGTTTATTCATGAGACTCACAGATCAAGAGAAGGCAGAATGAAATAATGTTAAATACAAGGCAACAGTAACCATGACAACTAGGACATGTTTGACTCCCACCTGTTTGTGAACCTTGGTGAGCTGCTCAAGATTGTTCTCAAGAAAGGAGATCTTTTGTTTCTGAGCGGCGCTGCCTCCTGTGTCGTCTGAGTCCATCTCCGCACTCTGCAGAAACATAAACCGAGGAACAGTTTTTACTGGTCACTGCTCTGATTCTGTGAGGTTTCTGTTATGAAACGGCAGATTCTGCTGCAGAATTTTCTCTAATTTACTCAGAATTCATTCGATTGGATTCTAACTTTATGAAAAACGTTTTCACCTTTTTGACTCTGGTGGCCAGGTCCTGAACAAAGAGCTTCCTCAGGTTGTGCAGAGTCTGCAGCTCTTTGGCCTGAGGTGCAAAAAACAAATGGACTCATTCAGCTGATTTTAATTTAATGCACTTATTTAGAACAGCAGAGTTCAATTCAACACAACCATATCAGATTCATTAGAAATGACAAAAACACATATTTGTTATTGTGTTAATTTAATTTGATTATTTGTCCTGATTATCAAAAATAATTGTCTATTGGATCGATTCAACACATCACAGTTTCAAAGTCCAATTCCAACGAGCTTTTTTCCTAAATGTTAGAAAATAGCTCCACCTGTAAAGTGACTTGAGGAATCAGTTTCTATGAACTCACCACTGTCTCCTCCAGACCCTTCAGGTCCTGTCTGGCCTGCTCCCTTCTGTCCTGCATCACCCTGAACGACAAAGAACAAGTTCTAAACATTTAGTAAACGCGCCAAGTGAGCCGACAGTAAAGACAGAGCTGTGACCAGAGCATCAGAAACCTACGTAAGCTCGTGCAGTTTGCGGCTCTTCTCCTGGTCGGTGGACTTGAGTTTCTCGTGCTCCACTCTCAGCCTCTCCTGCTCCAGCATGATCTTCTGGTTCAGACTGGAGGAAACAAAAACACAACCGTGAAGAAATGAGCCCAGTCAAAACCTCCAGATGTCAGAGTGAAGCAGCACATGACGAAGCTTACTCCTGCAGCTCGGTGATGAGTTTCTCCTTGTTGTCCAGCTCGTCTCTCAGGCTGCTGATCTGTTTCTGATGGGCTTCACGATGGGAGTGGATCTGCTTCTCCACCGCTTCCTGAACACAAACATGAACAGATCCTTCCTAAAGCTATCGGTATCCTTAGAGGCAAATTTAACACAAAGTTTAAAATACTTGATGTATAATGGGGTTAGAGATACAGCTGAATGACTGCTGTTTGTTTAACTGGAACCGAGAACAAACCTTGACTTCGTTGGCAGTTTGGATTTCGTTTTCTTTCTCCATAGCATGAACTTTTTCTGTAAAATAGAAACAAAAAGTTTTCTCTTAGTTGATGTTAAACAATAGAAACATCAGACTAAATAAATGTGTTTAAAAAAATAAACTTCCAGTACGTCGTTAGCCGTTTTTAAGAACAAATCACTTGAAGTTAGATGTTTGTATGGAGGTGAATAAAGCACATTAACTCTTATTCCACATTTTAACACCCTAACATGAGTCCTGGTGTTGTTTTGGACCCGGGCTCATAGAAGGACCAGCTCACTACTGTATTTAATCAACTCACAACAGTAGTTTAGTAAACGTGTCGTACCCTGAGCACTGAGCTTTACAAGTTCCTCGTTAAGCGAGTCCACGTTCTCCTCTAGCTGCCTCTTCTTCTGCTCCACGTTCTGAAGGTACTCCGTCAGGGACTTGATTTTCGCCTCATGCTGTGGAAACACACATATGATCTCCATTATCCTTCAGAAACGATAAGAACGTTATCAGGAAAATGAAAAAAGCTGCATGAATCAGAACGTTTCATTAACCTGAGAGATGCGCAGCTGGCAAGCAGCCAACTCTTTCTCGTTCTCGTCCATCTTCTTGTTGCTTTCTGACTGGATGCTCTCCAGTTGCTTGCAGCGTTTCACCATCGTCTTCACCTCCGACTTCAGCTTGCTGATGTAGAGACGAGCCACCGTGAACTCCTCGTCTATCAGGCCGCTGCCACCCTCATGCTGCTACAGAACATGTTGGAGCAGCAGGCAAGTTAAAAAAAATATATCAATAAAACATGAACCCAAACAAGTGAGAAATATAACAAAAAAAACCTTTCAGTACCTTGATGTCATTGCTGCCCACGGCGATGCCGATCTCAGCTAAATCTTTGAGCAGTGATGACATCATCTCAGTCACCCTCTTCTTCTGGTGGTTGGACATTTCCTTCAGTTTCTGGAGCTCAGAGTCCAGAGACGATAAGATGGACTACAACAAAAACAGGGTCTTTTGTTAGAAAATGTAGATTTTACACACAAATTATTTATTTAACCACTAAAAATGAAACCATCAATAGTCTCTATAGGATTTAAGTTGTCCCTAACTGCAACAAAACTTTTAACTTTCAGGTGGTTTTTTTGTGTGCAAAGAACAAATAAATGTGTTGAGTTTTTAAAATAAAACAGCCCGTCTTATATGTGTATTCCATTAAATCAACACAAGATGCAGCAGCTACTTTGAAGGAAATGCGATCTCCAAGTGAAACAAAGAAACAAACTATCAAAAACCATAAGAGCCTCGCCCAGAGACATAAAGCTTTTTACCAGCAGAGGAAAGAAGTCTGACATCAGGATGTCATGACGATAATAAACCGTCACCTGACCCTACAATTATGATGAAGTTCCTGCTTCCTGTTACATCAGCTAGTTGTACTTTGATTTGGAAGTATAACCACCGGTAAAATGTGACCTAACAAAACCTCACAAATAAAAGGTGTCGGAGTGAAACTCAACCATTTCTTAGGCTGAACTCCAGTCCCAGCGTACCGATTTTTGGCTAAGCTCCTCACTGATGGTCTCAAACTCCTTGGTCTTATCCTCCACCTCCTGGCTCTTCTGGTCGTAGTTGACAGCCAGCTCCTCCAGGGCCTGGAGCACCTCCTTCACCTCCTCCTTCGAGGCCTCGTTTTCAGCCTGAAGGCGGTTCAGCTCAGCCTGGAGGTTCTCGTGATCCCGTCGGGAGGAAGCTAGGAGCTGAATGAGTGGACATGCATATGAATATTTTATGTCACTGCTGTGAAAGCGATCAAGTGGGGGTTTTAAACAACATTGGCCTCCTGGTCAGAATTATTAAAGAGCCATCAGTAATGGTATTTATAGATTTTACCCAGTTCAATAGAACTACATTACAGTGAGCTCAGATCTAAAACTCTAGAGATCATGACCTCAGTCTGTCTGGCGCCTCTCCTCCACCTGTCGGACCTCTGGTACTCACCTCCTCCTGATCGAGCATTTGCTGCTTCAGCTTCTCCACCAGCTGGCTCTGCTGGTTGATTTCATCATCCTAGAATTAGAAAAGAAAAACATTACTACTCACAAAATGATAAAAGCATTTCAAAAAGCAGGGTTTTTTATGTTTTTGGTAGGAGAATTTGCTAAGGTGGCTCAGGAGGGAACAGGAGGTTGTCTGTAGATCAGGAGGTCAGAGTTCACCAGCCCCCACAGGCCATGTGTCAAGGTTGAGCAAGACATCGAACCCCTAATTGCCCCCCTGGTGCTGTGAAAATGGCTTCCTCTGCTCCCCAGGGACGGGTCAAAGCAGAAAACTAAACCACTTCCTCTTTCTCCTAAAAACGACTCGAGAGCTGTCAGTCAAAATCAAACATTACTAATATTCTCTAACAGAAAACTAAAAACTGAAATCACAAATACGCAGAGTCTCCACAGTATCCCTGAACTGTCAGACCCTCGAACAGGAAAATCTAAACATGTTAGTGTCATATCAATAAAAATACAGAGATTAGTGAGAATGTAGATCAAATTATTTTTGCTATACACTCATTTTAGGAAAACCAGGAAGGGAAGAATTCAATATTCACTCAGAAGCTTGAGGATGTCGATCAAATCAGAGGGCTCGTGCATTATGTTCACATAGGAATCGATCTGCATCAGTCTGACAAGCGCAGAAGTCAGAGTCTTCAGCCTAAAGCAGACGGGTCTGCATGCAGGCTTCTAACAATCCACAGGTTTCAGAATTGATACTGAGCTTCAGATGAATGCTGATTTATTTAAAGATAAATTAACTACAAAAGGGCCCAAAAATCAATGTCATAACAGAAAGAACACAAAGTGACAAAAGAAAGAAGCAAAGCACAAACAACAGAAGGACTGGATGATTTTAACGTCATCCATCACAAAGCAGAACTCTGTCCACGCTGACTTCTGCTGCTTCCTCAGCAGAGCAGAACTAACAGCAGCTCACAAACTGGAAAGTTCCACGTTTTCCTGACACTGCCCTGGAGAAGCAGCAACATGCTAGAATATAAAGCACTCCTCAGAGTAAAACACAGCTTCCTCACCTTATCATCCAGCTGCTTGTAAAGCTTCCCCAGCTCAGCCTCACACTTGTCCTTCTCCACGTCTGTGAGGCGACCCCCGGGCATGTTGGGTGTAGAGGCTGGTTTGTCATTGAGTATGTTGTCCAGGGCCAACACCTCGGCGTTGGCCTTCTCCTTGTCAAACTGCTCCTCCAGCGGCACGCTCTCACCTGAAAGAAGACGCGTGTTCAGGAGGCGTGGACAGAAGTAACTCAGGCTGTAGGTGGTTTCCGGTTGGCTCTGCCTCACCGTTCCTCCAGCGATTCAGCTCGTTCTCCAACCAGGTGACTGTGTTCCTCAGGGTCTTGTTCTTCTCCTTCTCCCGCTCGTATTTCTGCTTCCACTGCTCTGCCGTCAGCTCAATATTCACCGTCACTGTGTTCTTGATGGTCTTTGCTCTAAAAGTAAGGAAATGAAATCACCCAACTGGAAGAAATCTAATTATTTTTTATTTTCTTGGAAACAGATGGATTTATTCAGTCACAATCTTTCCTGGTTCTCAAAGAGGTCATTTTTTCAAAATGATTTTATTGAAACTGTATTTTTAAACACTCGTGGTGTATGACTAACATATTCGATAAAACCTGTCACTCGGCCGTCTCTCTGTGACTGAAGCCACGTATCCGTCGGCGTCCGTTTGGCCTACTAACCTTTGCCCGAACATCAGGGTGGATTTGGTTTCAGCCTCATTGTAGGAGGAAGGCGAGCAGCAGATAACAATGGTGGTTCGACAGTTACCACCCAGCGAGTCCTGGAGGATACGGGTCATCTTGCTGTCTCGGTAGGGGATGTAGCCCTGGAAATATACAAATATAGATCATTAAATTGACCAATAAATATCTTGTGATTATCAGAATTGAAATGATCAGAAAGCAGACACCAAATTTAAAAAGAAGAAAAAGTGAGAGGTTTTAGTCTAACATGCAGCTGCCATCCTGAAACTGAAGAGACGCTCTTTTGGTTTCACTGAGCCAACAGGCTGTAACAGTTTATGTTTCACTTCTCACAAGTTCAGCAAAACTACCTGGCAGGTAAATAATAACCTGCTGTGTGATTCTTATTGGTACAAACAGCTAGGCTGCCATTATTCCTCACAAACTGTTATGCTCAGACAGGAATGAGGCATCTCTGGACAATAGCTAATTTGTTTTAGAGCATCATAAATACACCAGCAGCTGTCGGCCGCAGGTTGTTTACAGAGCGGATGAGCCGAAGAACAAACCAACGCTTGATCAAAGTAAGAAGGGTGAAATTAGAATGAAAAGCTGAAGGAAGGCATCGCTCGAAGGAGAGTTTTTATCTGCTAGAAGTTATTTCAAAACAAAAAGACCTGTACATGTCTTAAAATGGAACATTAACACTTAGAAAACAGAAAAAGATGGTGGGTTTTTATCATGCAGACACACGCTCCAGGCTGTGCAGCTGGTAAACAGTAGACGAGTCTCTTTCTGCCGTATCAATGGTAACAAGTTGTTACAAGATTATATTTCTAAAAAGTAAAAGAATCACACCTCAGGCTAGAATAGATTTAGCTCTTTGTTATAATTAGCTAGATGATTATACCAAAAACAGATTTATGTTCATTAAGGTTTGTAGGAACAACTAAAGCAGATCATTAACTCCAACACAGTGCCTCACTTTAAATTCTAATCAAAACCAAGAGAAAAATGCCAAAAACCTCTCAAAAGTGTCTTTATAATGCAGCAAGAAACAAATTTAGAGAGTAAAAGTAAAAAATTGTCGAGCTACTGACCGATCCCTCAGCCAACGCAGAGATGACGTTTCCCAGAGATGACAGAGACTTGTTGATATTCTTGGCTTCATCCAGCACAGCTCCTTCAGCACCAGTTTTACTAACCTGCAGGTCACAGAAAACAACAAAACCCCCAATCAGAATCCGTACGATTCACCAGAAATCATCAGCAGACGATTCAAGAAGAGTCAAAACCGTGCTTTAGTTTACCTTTTCACTACCAGCAAGATCCACCAGGTAGAGTTTTCCACTGAGCTTCTGCTCCGTCTGAGTGTTTTCTTGTTTAACGTTTATCAGGAAGATACTGTGACTCCTGGAGCTGTGCTCGTTCATGTCTGACGGAGAAAAGACACACCGTCAAAAGCAGCCTGCCTAAAAAACTAAACTAAAGCTGAAGAAGCCGTGATGCAGATTGCTGTAAAGCTCAGGGTGACGTCTTACTTGTGACGGCTACATGTCTGTTAGATTTGCCTTCATCGATTGTATCCATGACTTCCTCCGGGCTGCAGACAAATCTTTCAGTGCAGCCCTTCAAAAACAAAGAGAGAATAAAAAGAGTTTATTGAGTTCTTCTAACAGGTTTAGTCGGATTTCTGACAGGTGGCAGGAGAGCAGGTCTCACCTTGACATAGGGTACTCTGTTTTTGTCTTCATGCACTGATAAATTGGTCTTTGACACTGAAAACAAAAATGAATAAATGCATCAGGAAAACTTAGTTTGCAAAATAAACTGTAAGGTTATAATAAATTAAACCACGTGAATATTAATTCACTGAGGAATGCACAAACTAAATAATTTCATGCTTTTGTTTATTTACATCTGTTTGGTTTTGTCTCAATTTTCTATCTACATTTCTGTCATTACACTTCAAACTGTTGGAATGTTTAAAAATCCACTTTATTGCATAGATTCTAACATTCAATGGATAAAACAAACTAGCCAAAACTATACAACTATATTATTGTTTCTAATAAAATTATAGCTGCATGAAATCCTTGATTAGGGCAATGAGACCCTCAAGTATAACATTTTTTAAAATCATTTTCAGGTTTAAAATGAACTTCACTGTGTTGTGAATTAAGAATAAATAATGCTGAACAGCCTAATAATTTTCCCTCCACTTCACAGGCTCCTGGCAGCTTGTTCTGTCACATCTGTTGCCACAGTTTGGCACAGAGTTAGGACAGGATGAAGGATTCTGTGTTGACTTCCAGCTCAGTCACTCACCATCCAAAAGATCTCGAATTTTGTCTAAGTAGATTTCAAAATATGAAACCTGCAAACAAAGAAAAGCCTCGTTATTTCTGATCCAACAGAGGGACTGAAATATGACTTAGTGGTTGGTTGTTTTTGCTGCTGATAAAACAGGAACAACAATCATTTACAACTACAGAATAAATTAAATGCAATCAAGTCAAATTTAATCTAGATATGTAAAGGCTAATGTGCACTTAATGTGTCACGTGTTAATATGTTTTACATTTATTTCAGACATTTTAGACACCATGATGAAAGCAGAGGGTCAAACAGGAAACATGACACAGCAGAACAACACTGTGTGCTTAGTATCAGGTCTCCACTAGGGATGCTCGATATTGGCTTTTTCACCAATATTCGATATTGTCTAACTCTTAATTTCCGATACCGATATAAACCCATACCGATATAAGCGTGGTAGCCCTCATTAAAAAAAAAAACCAAAAAAAAAAAACAGTATTTAATGCAGGTATGCCAAATAAATAAAAAATATCTCTAAAACTATACATCAGATTTGTTATATTTTGACATTTTGGGAGAGAGGAGAAGTAGCTGAACACTTTGATGTATAATATGTGCACGGTATGTGAAGGTCATGTGTGTCATCATTACAAAAACCGATACCAATATTTACAGATATTGCCAATATCGGCCGATATTATCGAAAAACCGATACCGATACCCATCCCTAGTCTCCACATCACTCGTTTCCCTTAAAATAGTATGTCATGACAATTTAAGAAAATGGATTAAAGCTTGAATTTTGCCCTAAATACATCAAACTCAGATAATAAACATATTTCTGGATTCAACTGATTATTGGAGTCAACCCATCTGTTAAAATAGTGCCTCTAACTGAAGGAACCTGCTGACGATAAAACCGAATGATGCTTACTTTGATATGAAACTCCAGGTTTTCATCCATGGCATAGATGTAGTTGAAGATATCTTGCACTATCCTGGGGATGATGCCCATTGAATCTGTATCATGGAGGTTTCCCTGCAAACAGAGAGCGATAGTACAATAAAAAAAAACACTTCCTTCAAAAATGCCACCATATAAAGGTTTGATCTGAGTGGTCCAGGGTTCTCACCTCCATGGTGTGTGTTTTGCCAGAAGATGTCTGCCCATAAGCAAAAATCGTTCCATTGTATCCCTCGAGAACATCTATTAAACATCAACAGGATTTAATAAAGAAATCAAAGGACTTTGTTTGTGTTTCAGGATTAAAACAGGATTTTTAAACGAAACCTCACCTTTTACAATCTTTTGGGCACAAGCATTGTAGACTTGTTCTTGTGTTGTACTTGACTGAAACACTCTGTCAAACATGTACGGTTTACTCTGAAACACAGAGAAGAAAAGGTGTGAGCAGTGCATTCACAAAAACATGTTTTGGTTTAGATCATATTTAGTGTCTTGTACTGGCAACAGATCTGTAAGCGGTACTTTCCATAGCCCAATGACACCAGGACTGATGGGTGTATAAAGGATTTTCACACATGTAGTATTTTTTTTATTAAATTTGGTTTACAAAAGTGCTTTAGTAACTTTCTCATTCACTCAGCGCTGCAAGTTGATGCTGATGGGAGTAACCTGGGTTTTTATCTTCATGACAAAATTTGCTTTAAAATTTCTGGTTTTAGGAAAAAATAGTTTGAAACTTTTTTTCTCCCCATGCCATATTTTTCCCATCCTTATCCAGACCTAGAAAATACCACAAATGTCATACAGAGGAGGGTTGAAAACAACAGATTTCATCACAGAGTGGGATCCGATTACACCTGCACCAAAGATAAACTCGGGTTAACAGCCTGCATCTCAATATGGAACACAGCAGAACCAGAACTTGACTGTTCAAAACATTTCACAGATGGATAAACTAATTTGTATTTCTCATAATTTAATTGCAAAAATATATATGTAAAAGAAAGAGTGAAAAGAAGGGATGACAAGTAACAGTCCAGCCATAAGGTGTTACAAAAAGTGGTTAGTCTTCACACAAGAACATCCCAACATGATGCACTTCTCTCTCTCCTTATTTTATATAATTTTCAACTTAAATCCACCTCTTCATAGAACCTAAAATGAACCTAATTGGATCCTGGGCTTTTAGTATCAATTTAGGAGCCAATTCACTTCAATCAAGCAGAGTACAGCTGACTGAGGTATCCTATAGACAAGTCAAAACTTCAAAGCACAATCCCAGTGAGAAAGCAATCAATAGCTGCATTTAAGATGGAAAGTGCAACGCAATAAATCTGATGCTACAAGCAAATCTGAGGTTCATCTGAGACGGCGTGCTGTGTTTGGAGGTTTGCAGTCCCAGTTGACTCATCTCTTCTCTATGGGTGGGGCTCTAGCTGTGCGTATGACAAGAACATGGGACGTCACCCCTTCTATTGCTGATATCCATGGTTGCAAAACAAACACACCTGTCCTTGGTGAAAGCAGAACACTTCCAGTACAGTTTGGATGTCAACAGCTGTGCAGGCAGGACAAGTTGAGAATGTTGGAGCAGCTGTTGTCACTTTGAAGGAGCCACTGATTAGTGCTTATAGGCTCAGGAATGATAATACATGTGAACGTGTTCCTTATTTAAGGTGAAAAGCACATTTGTGTCACAGTCTGACGTTCAACGCCACATCCTGGTGTATAGGATTCTATAAGTGAGATGTCTTACACATTAGCTCATAACCCCTCCTGACAAACAGTCACACCTAGCAAACAGCTCTGTGCGCACAGACCAGCAGCATCTCTCGATGTCTGTTATTCACTCCAGACAACCACATCCTGGCAATTAACCTTGCCCAGAACAAGAGCACCGAGCCAGTATCTGGACTGCCAGCGGCTACGAGCAAACAATAGCAAGCTGAAAGTCCTCACTACTGCCACAGGCCTCACTACTTAACTTATCTCTAATTGGATTATTGTCTGAAGTTGCAATTACAGTGAAATGTATCGTCCATAAATGTTCGGTCCCACCCACCCCTGCAGATTGCTTCATTGTGAAGGTTTTCAAGTTGTTATTTATTCCATAGTTTATTGGGTTTTTTTTTTTTTAGAAACTCTTGTATCTGCTGCTCAGGATGCAGGCTTAGAGATAGACAAATTGACAATCAATATTGGCCACACCTACGCTGATAAAAAGGTAGGAACATTTGTGGAAAGGGGACTTTTTTTTAGCACACCTACAAACCCTAAAGGAAACCGACTGGAATATTTTTCTAATTCTTAAGAGAATAAGGTCATAGCTACTAAGGAAATTGGTAGGGTCTGAATCGAGGTTCATATATTTAATAGATTAAATAGGAGAGAGAAAATATAGATATTTATAGTTGGAACAGTATTCAAAGAAAGTCTTCCATCAACTGTGGCACAAATGGGAATATGAACCTGCATCAAGCCCCAAAGCTGAATTATTAAAGATCATAATATTGATAATCTCCATCACTATCAGCTTCACTTTTGA
Organism: Callopanchax toddi; assembly: GCA_006937965.1. Classification (NCBI taxonomy): domain Eukaryota; kingdom Metazoa; phylum Chordata; class Actinopteri; order Cyprinodontiformes; family Nothobranchiidae; genus Callopanchax; species Callopanchax toddi. Next base: position 3,335,769 of record SSNR01000010.1, on the reverse strand, counting down.
TAAATGGAGAATTTCTTTCCTTCTGAGGCAGAGGAGCTTTTATACACCCTGCATCAGCGCTGCGCTCCCACTGATAGTCATTCTTAATAACAGACCTAAAAAAGGCAACAAGACCTGGCACAATAACCTGATATTTAGCATACAACTGATGGAAAAGCAGCAGCAGCAGCATGAATAATTCACTTCCACACACACACTTTACTGATCAAGTTAGCTTGGCAAATTAAGCCATGAATAACACCAATACCACTTCATCTGGAAATGTCATCATCTTTCCCTTTCTGGCAAAAAACCCAAAACAACTGAAACATCTTAAAGTGAGCTGTGACTGAGGAAGCGTGTAATGTAATTCAGTTCAAACTGAGCATCAATGCAACTCAATAACCTCAGCTTTAGGGTGACATGTGAGGTGTGACCGACATGTTCACTAACTGAGTGATGAAGCACTAGCGCTGAGGTTTTAGTCCCAGTATAAAGTCCATGCCCTGGATTCTATCAAATGAATTAAAAGTACAAGCTATGAGAGTAGGTCACTCTTGCTAAGAGCATCAGCAAAACAAAGTACATTGTCATAATAATTACCCTCCCCACCCCGAGAGATTGCCCAGCGCCTGGCCAGTCATACTTTCTGATTGGTTGAACAGCTGGTAACCAGGAGAGCAAACAAGGGGATTACCCAGGAGACCTGGGGGTAATGCTGCTACTACCTACGGGCACCGTGAGTGCTATACTTCTCAAAGCAGATGCAACATTAGAGAATATGAGCTGCTGACTTGTAGCACTTGGTGTCTTTCACAATGGGCACTGGTATTTTGGCACCATGACGGGCACTCTGAACCAGGCAGGGCCACGCCTTAGGGGCACAGAAAGTATGCCTGCTGTTAACTTTAGGCCTGAAGCCAATGCCAACAAAGTTGTGGAAAAAGAAACAAATTAGCAACTCCAATGTACTGTAGAGTTCAATTAAAATTATTAGACCAATATCTGTTAAGCCAAACTGTCAAATTCATTAACAGAATTCAAGACAAGTTTCTATTGCCCTGTGAACTCTTCCATAGTTGTATTTGCACTAGTGAGAATATTACAAAGATGCCAAAGTCCGTACAATGACAGTTTGTGGCTTTGACAAACTAATAATTAACTATGCATCTTTATAATATGCCACAGAGTTTCACATCTCTGCAGATGCAGTAACAAAGAATGAGTAAATGAACCTTGTATTTTTTTAATTGTGTGGCATTTTCTCCTGGCATACAGGACACATGATACTGAGGCATGCAGTAGCAAGTCCACAATTTTACATGAAAACTTTAAAAATATATACTGTATTGGATGACAAAGTATTATCATGTACACATTAGCGCCAAACAGACCTAAGGGCTAATGTTTTGTTGATACAGTAAAATGCCAGTAACAAGACACTGCAGAGCATTTCCTTCTGTTCTTGAGGTGGAAATTGTGCCAAAATCTTTTAATGCTTATCAGTCTGTATCACAAGGGAGCTAATTACTCTGTTGACAACAAACTTTCAAATGGTTCCAAAATGAAGGCACTCCCACAATAATAAGAGTTCTGTAAAACTATAACTGTATTGTTTTAGCAGTGTCCAGTCACTAAATAAAATGGCCTTTATTAATAAGACATTTCCATATAAATTCTTAAGGCCTGCAAAGTTTTCCCTGACGAAAGATTAATTCTCTATAATGTAGCATCTATTTTGAATGACACTCCTCAACATGGTTACGGGGTGGTTGGTTAAGTTGCCAGCTGATCAGTTAGTTCATGCTAGCTTTAATTAAGCTCCAGCATTAAAGCTAGCCAGCTAGCCAAGGCCAGTGTTGTGCCAGAAAGTGCCCTCTGTGTGAAAAGCTGCCCCGTAGCAGGAAGAATATCAAGGTCTTCAAAACTGAGCACGTTTCTAAAATATTAAAAAGGCTACTACATTTTGGTATCTTGAGGAATAAGATTTTTAACGTGTTTCATTGTGTCATATACGTACATTGGGTCTTTTTTGTAGCAAAAACATAGGCTGCAGATAAGTATGCATCTTCTATGACCACACAGCTGTGTTCTTGAGGGAAGTGAAAACAATACGTGTCTGTATTGGACATACTTTATTTGTAAATCAAACTGTCTTGGAACTGTTGTCCAAACGACGGTGGTGCACTTTTCAGCACAACACCAGCTAATCTATAATGAACCTGCTGGCCTAGCCTGTTAGCCAAATCTGAGCTGGATTTAAGCTAATTCAAACTGTACATAATTTAACCTACGAATGTGCACCAACGTAATTATTAATGTCCTTATTACAGTACAGTGAGTTGTGTGAAGGATTGAAAAGCTGACTGTGTCGATATTTTAACCCGTAGCAGCCAGTGTGTTTGTGGCTTTGTTGAATGACAGCTCGCCAGTCATGACTGAGCAACTGCGAATAGTGACATTTTTGGGCAACAACAAGTAGATCGACTTTCAAATACATGAAATTAATTTAAATGATTTCTGTTCAAATCCGAATTACAGAAGTGAAACTGGACAAAATATTTCAGTTTGCCAGAAGTTGTAAGAGCTAAGGGCCAGCGGAACGACGCAGCGGTGAACGGGTCAGCCTAGCTAGTGTTAGCTAGCAAGCAAGCTAAAGTGCTAACTGCCGTAGCTACAGGACAATCAAAAATGGCGTACTGTCACCAAGAGCTCTGTCAAATAGATCGCTGCAGCAATTCAGTTTAAAATAGCTCACCGAAATAATAACGGTATCCTCCCCTTGGAACTTGGGAATGTATTTGTCGCCTCTGGTCACCTCGGAGCTGTTGAGGGGCCTGAAACGGCACATCACTTTGATGGTGCACTCCGCCGGGTCGGCCATCTTCCACTGTTACCGAATGGAAATTCACCGATAAAAATTATAGTAGATCCTGGATCCCAGGGGCGGCCGTCGGTGGCGATTTGGGAGGCCAAGCCCCTCTATCCGAATCACAGGTTCTGAAAATGGGCGATAATTAGCTGCGCATTCAACAGAAAACCCCTTGTTTTCCTCTCAGTAACTTCCCCCTCCGGTTAGGAAGCCATGATACCGGTGGATGAGCGGCGGTCCGCCTCACCCCTCCTGTTGCTGTGGATGTGGATCACACTGACGTCACCACTGAGGGCGCTCCCCCAATGAAAACACAAAGCAAGTGTCTCAAATCATTCATAAATAGGACAAGTATAGGAAAATGTACTTGTTTGTGGGGCAGCATACAATTTTTATTGTCACTCCATCTATTCAGCCTCTATATTGTCTTGCAAAAGATCTTTACTGGCAGATGAAAGATCTTGTTAAATGATTTTCATGGTTTCATCAACAATACTTTTTATTATTCAATCAAGCAATCAATACATGAAGGATGCAGACTGAAGACTATCCAGAGCTGAGTGCTGAGAATTATTTTGCATCTGATTCAAGTTGAGACAATAAAATAAAACCCAACTGTTATCATCCTTCTTTCTCACCCATTAACCACCCCCCCCCCCCCCCCCCCGCCACAACAAAACGGAAGCATAACCCTTTTATTGGGCAAGTGATTGTATTGTGCACTTGTGTGGTTTTAAAGTAACATTTAATAAACAATATGGCAATATAAAACATTGTATTAGCAGCTAAGGATACAATTATAAACATTTTGTTTTTAAACACTGCGTTAGCAAATAAGGACAAGCTTAAAGTATGTGAGTCAGGAACAGAATTGTTAGGATGATCAAGTGTGATGTGGTAGCAGAAGGACATGAAGATATGAAGGGAAGAGTCTTTGGTAACCATGGCAACCAAGATGATGTAGGGGGTCCAGAAAAGTGGAGGAAGGGGGAAAGGCCACACCCTCTTTAGAGCTTTTTTAAGACTCAGCTCCCTGTTGCTCCTGGTTCTGTGATGAAAAGTGAGCCTGCCTTGAGCAGAGGGACATTTTTCCTGCAGACGTCCTGATAGATCAAAGACTTTTCCTGTATTTACTTCAGAAAGATTGATCAAATTACCTTAACGTTGAGAGAAGTTGTTTTTATGTTGTTTTATTTTTTGCCATTTTTGGATAAAATAACACCTGACAGCATGCTTTAAAGCAGCTGTATTGTGAAACAGCATAACATAGAATTACGGAGTTATAAAACAAAAATAATCTTATTATTTTACACCAAATTATCTTAGTGAGCCTAGAAAATAGATTTCCTTAGAAATTAAAGTACATTTAAATATTTCATGATGCTGAAAACTAAACTAAGAACAAAATGACTTTTTAAATATAAACACTCAGCTGATCATAAAATGAAGTTTGACTGAAACACTGGAGAAACTGATGTGTCACTGTGTGGGAACAGCATTTGCTTTAAAGGAAACATTCAGAACACTGGTGCTTTTGTTACGCCCAACATGAGATATACAGTAACTGGTGGATGTGAATCAGCTGTTTTCATGTCCGACTGCTGTTGAAGCTGCAGCTGTGAGACCTCCTCCTAAACAAAAATAAAACCCTCCACGTCTGACCTCATTCAACATGTGCCATAATGGAGCAAACCACTAGAGGCTGAGCACATTTTTCAGGCTGCTCCCAGAAACACCACAGGATATCCTTTCTCGTGTTAGAGTGCTTAGCTAATCCAAATACCAGTTCTACCCACTTGTATGAAAGGGAGCAGCAGGGTGTGGTGCTGCTATGTGAGTTAGTCTAAACATTACGGAGCAACGAGTCCCCGCAGACCACACTGTCTGCTGTCCTCAGCTGCTGGCTGCTACAGACAGGAACGTTTCTCTGACTTCCTATTTTATCCTGGATTATACATTCTATTTTGTTAGAGAAAAATTAAAGAAGCAAATGGTTAAATCACAACACGGGTTATTTATTTGAGCCTCCTCCATCTGTGTATGATAGGACTCATCAGCATCCAGCTAAGCCTCTTAGCCGACAGCTGTGTGTTGCTTATTACAGTCGTGAAGCTGGAAGATTCGCTTTGATGGTGAACGCATTAGACCATAGGCTTCAATGAGTCTTAGTGTAAACAAATAGGAAATAATTGATCTTTGTTGTCTCAGCAATTATATCATTATAATTTAGATGATATTTCAGTAAGTAAATTATAGTCTTCTTTAAAGTAATTATTGTGCAGCTCTATGTAATTTGAAGCAGGAAATTAAAGTGATAATTAGTCAAACATGCGGAATTTGTAAATGTTTTTATGAACTATTTCAAATATAAAAACAGAAAACTAATGCAATAAAACAACTGAAGGAAATGTTTGTACACTAAGACTAAGTAATAGTATATGTTATGGAAGCCCATTTCCGCCATTTTGAAAAATATTTTTTGATACTTATCTCATAATTATGAGATAGTATCTCATTATTTTGACTTAGTATCTCATAATTATGAGATAGTATCTCATTATTGACTTAGTATCTCATAATTATGAGATAGTATCTGATTATTATGACTAAGCATCTCATAATTATGAGATAGTACCTCATTATTTTGACTTAGTATCTCATAATTATGAGATAGTATCTCATTATTATGACTTAGTACCTCATAATTATGAGATAGTATATCATTCTTATGACTAAGCATCTCATAATTATGAGATAGTACCTCATTATTTTTGACCTAGCATCTCATAATTATGAGATAGTATCTCATTATTATGACTTAGTACCTCATAATTATGAGATAGTATATCATTCTTATGACTTAGCATCTCATAATTAGGAGATAGTATCTCATTATTATGACTTAGTATCTCATAATTATGAGATAGTATCTGATTATTATGACTTAGCATCTCATAATTATGAGATAGTACCTCATTATTTTGACTTAGTATCTCATAATTATGAGATAGTATCTCATTATTATGACTTAGTACCTCATAATTATGAGATAGTATATCATTCTTATGACTTAGCATCTCATAATTATGAGATAGTACCTCATTATTATGACTTAGCATCTCATAATTATGAGATAGTATCTCATTATTATGACTTAGTATCTCATAATTATGAGATAGTATCTCATTATTATGACTTAGCATCTCATGATTATGAGATAGTATATCATTCTTATGACTTAGCATCTCATAATTATGAGATAGTACCTCATTATTATGACTTAGCATCTCATAATTATGAGATAGTATCTCATTATTATGACTTACTATCTCATAATTATGAGATACTACATCATAATTATGAGATACAATCTCATAATTTTGACGTAGTATCGGTCATGCCCATCGGACGAACAGCTGATAAAGACGTGTCACACAAACATCAGTGACACTTCTGATGAAGACCTGAGCAGTGGGTCGAAACATGTCAAGCAAAAGGTAAATAAGACTTACCAAACATTACATGTCTGCATTAAAATAACCTTAACTATTAACGTAAAAAGAAGACATGATGAATTTTGTAAAATCAATAGGTCTAGAAACTACAAGTAATAAAATACTTGTTGTCTCATGTTTTTAAGATCATTAAAATATTTGTGTTGCATCTTTTGTAGCAACAAGATTGGATTTGATAGGTTTATAAAACTAATTTTATGCTTGCAAGAGTCCAGCATGAATGTCTTGATATTGAATTTATTATTTGCTTTGCTTGATGTTTGATTCATTTGTCTCTGCTTTTCCAGTCCTGCAGTTAATCTTGTTTGGCAGGAGGAGACCATGCAGGGGAGAGGAGGAAACGGCAAATATGGTCGTCTACAGTAACAGCTTCACACCGTAACTCTGAGGTTCTGGTCAAACTTCAGGTAGAGAATACTGTATTTAGTCCCTACATTTTACTGAAGCATGCATTGAACCAAAATAAAAAAGAATCTAATTTTAAAAATTAAACGTTATTGCTTCACATTATTACTATTATATTATATATTTATTATATACATTATTATATTCCATTCTATGCCCAGATTAGTTAAACATGCGAATAGGGTGAAAATGCATAGCTTTTTATCTTGGTGTGGACAATAAAGGGTTAAAATGGGACTTAACTGATACATTTCTCGTTGTGACAGCAACAGAGGTTCATTCCTGCATGCTAAATACAAGTCTTATAATAATACATTCACAAATACTGAACTATTCATTACTAAAATACATAAAGTACCACTAAACAACAATGCACGCTACAGCTGCACCTAAAAGTTTTCTTTTATTCTGAGGTTTGTTTCAGAACCTTTCCTAAACTGGAGCTGCTGTAATTTATTTAGGAACATTTAGAAGCTTTAAGAGATTTAATGTCACTTTAGTTTGGTCAAATGAAAAACATTTTCACTAAATACATGAAGCAGAACACTTTTTAGAGGAGTGCAAGAACTGTACCTGAATAAAAGACACATATTTTCAATTTTACAAGATGAACTGTGTGTCCCACACAATAAACACCAAATATTTGATGTCTATAAGGAAATGTTCAGCTGTTTAAAAAAAGAAAGCTCCAATTACAGCATGAAGTTGAATAATTAAGCCATTATTCTCCCTATATAAGAAATACTCATTTCTTTCTATGATTTATGAGATACAACATGGCTTATAAACTTGGGTTTAAAAGGATTTATTTTCTTATTGCTTGGTTTTTTAAAATATATTTTATTAAAATCCATATAAAGTAAATTAAAACAGCAATTTAACGTGGAAAAAGACATGAAAATATCAGCATTCTGAACAAAACATTTCCCTCCTTATTAAAGCAAAACGTGCAGCTAATCATTATTTTTTAGTCGTTAATTCTTGTTTTATTTATTTACTTCATCGATCATTTTCAAAATGTCAAAAAATATTGGAAACCTCCACCAGTTCCCAGAGACTAATGTGACCACATTAAATATAAATGCATACATTGATCACTAAGTGCTAATTTAAAAGAATTCCAATAATACAGGAGCAAAGACTGATGGGTAATTTGCTGCTAGGTTGTTAGGTTGCTTCTGGAGAGCTTAGTTCTACGTATAGTTGTCCTCTCTTTTTTCACCTTTCCTCAGCGGGACAAAAAAGGACGATCAAACGTTAAAACGCAGGGAAATTTTAAATTCATGCAAAAATCAAAACATTTTGATCTTCACTGCTGCAAACCTTATGGTTTTAACTTGAGTGTGAAATGTTTTTGCTTGTTTTTTTGTCTGATCTGTCTGAAGGTTCCTGTTGTGGAACAAATACCAAATACAAGATGAGGGATATCTGTGAAGTTATATATTGATTTATGAATTTCAAATGTGGAGAAAAAGATTCTTAGCAAACATTTTCTAACAGAAAATCAAGAGTAGTTTTAGCCAAAGCAAACACGTTTTCTATTATCTGTAATCATCACACTTTATAGACTCAGTTAAACTCTGTTGATCTTGGATTTTAAATATGTAAAAATCCAAATGAGAAAACCGACAAAAACGGCTAAAACAAATCCAGCTCTACAGGTTTAACAAATCTATTCAAATTTTTTGAGCAATCTGCCAGAAGCCCTATGGAAATCTCTGATGTTAAACTCACCAGTGACAGCAGAGGAATGATGTATTTCCAACACAGTTTAAAGAAACCTGAAGGTCTCTTTCCTGTCATCTCCTCAATAAGAAGCGGTCAGCGCCTGATCAGGTGATCAGTTTAGTCCAGTTTCATGTTAGAAAAAAATGCAATATTTGACTTATACCGCAAAAAACAAAAAAACCTGAACCAAATAGTGGATAGAGAGAAAAAAAGAGTTGTATTCACCAAAGATCCAACCCACAGCCAGACATTCACATACTGCCATGAAACTCTGGCAGATTCTAGTAGTTGGAGGATGTAAATTCCTCCCTAAAGCCACAAAATATCAGATTTTATGAAAATATTTCAGGTAATGTATGGGTCTTCTTTGGTTTTCAAAATGAGAGTTAATGAGGACACCTCTGCTCACCTCAGTCACCAAAGTCAGATGTATGAAGAAACTGGATAAACAGATCAAGAGGACAAAGATCTGACGTTTCACTGAAACAGGTCTGGGGCAAAATAAATCAACAATAAAATCCGTGTGTCTCAGCAATACCTGAAACTTTTGATTGAGTTGTTTCTCTGTCCGTCTATTTAACTACCGTTTTGCTTTACAATCACCCATTTATATTTTAACTTACATTCTACCGTTCTGCTTGACCTTAATGTTTTTCTTACACTGTACTGTTTAGCTAATCTTCTACTATTTAGCTATTCTTTTTTAAGGTGTTGCTAGAATTTTGACTTTTTCTGCTGGTATAAACTCTTTTGCAAGTTATTGCCTTTTGCAATTTTTTATTTTGCTAACCATTTGAATGTTTAAGCAATCTTTTAATCTAAATTGCACTCTTTAAACAAAATTCAACTCTTAAATTTCAACAAATCAGGTATTTTGAACTATTTAACTCAAATTAAACCCCTTTACTTTCTTTAAACTTCAAATATTTAAGATATTTCTGCTAATGTTGGCACCTCAACTTAAATTCAGCTTCAGATGAACTCTTTCAGTAAATTATTTTAAACTTTTCACCTGAAACTTCAACTTTTTAAAAGGGATTCTGCATTTTATGACGTTTTAACTTAATTTCAGCTAAAGTTCACCTTCATTACATCAGGTTTCAGCCACTTTTGACTGTTTCAGTTGTCTTATACTGATTTAACTGTATTTACACAGTTCAGCTTATTAAGCTTTTAATCCGTTTTTTAGCTATTTCCACAGATTTATCCAACGTTAAGCTACATTAAACTTCAACAATTCAAAATTTTCAACAAATATTTAAAGTTTTGCTTATTTTCAGCTCCTTTGAGCTTCATTCAGCTGGTTTCAGGCAATTTCAGCTGTCTCATTCAGCATTAAATGCATTCAAACTTTGCATTTTTGCAAGAAATGCAGCTTTTCTAGTTCATTACTTGTTTGTGCAAAAAAATACTGAACCCTACCAACAGCGAGCAGCATCAGGAAGAAGCAGGTGCTCCAGAGCTGTGGTAAATCAGCCTGAGGGTAAACGATTATTAAATGAGTCTTATCTTTCCAGTCCAGTAAAATATGTCAGCATTCATTTTGGGTCATGTGTCTTTTTTGTCTTGTCTACTAAACAAAGCATATGCAAGTTATTAAAGTTATTGATTTTTAGTCTCTAAGTCACATGACATGGAAGTTATTTCATTTTTGCTGTTTGCTTGTATTGCTATTGGTAATTTCATTGATAGTCCCTAAATCAACCATCGTGTTCAGAATGGGGCTTGAATCCATCCATCTTCTGATCCACAGAGGGTCGCGGGGAGCTGGTGCCTGACTCTGACCCTGAACAGGTCGCGTCACACAGAAACAAACAACCAGTCATACACCCACTCACACCTATAGGGACAATTTACAGCCATGTTTTTGGTCAGTGGGAGGAAGCTGGAGTATCCGGAGAGAACCCACGCAGACATGGGAAGAACAAGCATCGAGCCTGGGAGGCGAACCCACAACCTCCTTGCTCTGAGGCAGCAGTAACAACTCCGCCACCATGCAGCCCTGAATGTATCCAACCTAAAACTAACTATCACGGTCCCAAAACTAAGACAGCTTCAACGCCATTGATTGGCATGTGTCATTCCTAAATCTGACCCCCTACTGACACTTCAGGACCAGCAGGACAATGAACCTGAGAAAACCAGATGAACTCTGAGGAGCCCTTAGGAACCAAATGGCATTTAGTTCTTTTTATTTCAAGTTAAATGTGGAAAGGTATGGGTGACTCAGTGCCATGGGAGGAGCGTTAATCAGAGCCAACCAATGAGCTGTCAGCTTAGATAAGATGTCACTGCTAATGATTGGGATATGTTAGTATTATTTCATGAAGGGGGCAGGTCTCCAGGATGTGTATAAATACGAGTGCAGACGTCCAGAACCACCGGCGTTCTCTGCAGAGAAACCCGAGCTTGTTTCTGAATAAACTCTGCATCGGATTCTGCTCAACTTATTTTTAAGAAGTAGGTCAAAGAAGTCCAGATTCTGAAACTGGTCCACACCTGGGGCAACCCAGTAGGGGCACCCACCTTTACCATACACACAAATCTACAAATACATTATTCTGTCTTCAGTTTGTGAAAATGGAGTTAGGTTTCCCAAATTCAGTCTGTTTTCTTCTTCTACTCATTTGATCATTTGGAAAACAACAACACTAAAATAGTCTTTTTCATGAATCATGATAAGTTGAAGAGCAGTTTGTTTTTTCCTCAGTAGGAGCTAAGAGAAAGAAGACTTGAGATGAACAGAGAAAGAAGAAAAACTAGAGACCCGACGAGGGACGGAGACAGAGGACAGTGGGCCAGTAAAACTGAGTATGTGTTGGTGGTTGCTGGGAATGTAGTGGGCCTGGGTAACGTCTGGAGGTTTCCTTATCTCTGCTACAAGAACGGTGGAGGTAAAAATAATTAAAAAGTTCATATCGTGATGGTGAAATGACATTTTTTATGATTTAAAATCGGATGTTTGTGTTGTACCTAATAATATCTGAACAGGAGCCTTTCTGGTGCCGTACACCGTGCTAGCTGTGGTGTGTGGGATTCCTCTGTTCCTCATGGAGACGTCGTTCGGTCAGTACACCCAGGAAGGATTCATCACCTGCTGGAGGAAACTCTGCCCACTGGCTCAGGGTGAGATTTGGGTTTAATCATAAACCAAAAATTCAAGAATCTGCACATGGGGGGGTTCACTTTCTCCTAATGTTCCCTTCAGGAATTGGATATGGATTTTTTATAATGAAACTTTATGACTTCTGCTACATCCTGATCCAAGTCTGGGCTCTCTTCTACCTGGTGTTCTCCTTCAGATCCCAGCTCCCCTGGGCCAGCTGTGACAACACCTGGAACACAGGTCGGACTTTTACCCCCAAATGAAAAAAGTTTAAGTTCTGACTATAATGAGAAAACTTTGCTTTTCCCTAAACAACATCCAGAAAACTGTCTCGACCTTCAGTCTTTTAATTCATCTAATGTAACTACACATCCTACCAACACCACCTCGGCTGCGACTGAGTTCTGGGAGTGAGTCCAAATTACTTTCCCCTTCAGGCACCATGAACTGTAAATTACTGCGCTATATCTGCAGGTTTTAAGTCCATTTACAGCAAGATGTATGGTATCCTATTTACAAATCTACTATAAATGTTTATTATAGAGACACAAAATAAATGCAGATACAAGAATGAACCTCTGATTTTGTTCTTTGTTCTCAGACGGAGGGTCCTAAAAATGTCTTCAGGCATTGAGGATCTGGGCAGCCTGAGCTGGGAGCTGGCCCTGTGTCTCCTGGTCAGCTGGGTGTTCTGTTACTTTAGTATTTGGAAAGGAGTCAGATCTTCTGGAAAGGTAAATGAACACTAAATGATTACACTGGCAGTGCTCATTTTAATCATAGCTGAAAGTGATATATGTTTTCTTCCAGGTAGCATATTTTACAGCCACCTTTCCCTACGTGATGCTCTTCATACTGCTCATCAGAGGTCTGACTCTACCTGGAGCTTGGGATGGGATTTACTATTACCTGTATCCTGATATAAAACACCTCACTAACCTTGAGGTAACTTCCTCACTTTGATGAACACCTGAAGGTTTTTAACCTCATGCTATGGCTCTTGTTTTGATACTACAGTATAATGAGTTTAACAAAGATTTTTATACACATTTTTCTTTAAAGACCTAAGCCACACTTATGAAAAAACCCAAAACATCAAGAATATCAGCTGTGTTCTAATCTTTTTATTTGGTTTTATTTAAACAGTAAAAGAAACTGATAAAGCTCTGCCTGTGTGACGTCACCTGTACCAGTTTAAAGGATAGTTTTTCTTTTATTGACTGTGGGATACTTGTATTCTACCTGCAGTAGAAAGCCCTCAGAGCGATCTCAGTTTGGAGAATCAACGAGAAATTTTTGAGCTAAGTGCTACTCAAAACAGAACCCAAAATGTCTGCTGCTGACCTAAAAAAACCCAATACCTTTCTTGCAATCAAAGTTTATTAATTTAACACGAGATTGATTGTTACTATCTTCCTACTTCCAACACTCAGTGCGTTTACATGCACATCTAAGTCGAGCTAGATCGGTCTAGGTCGAATTTATGTTAATAAACTGGGAGCCTTTATCCTAGTTTACATGTCTGTAAGAAAACCGAACTCTCAAATGAAGTTCGTTCCACTCCGCTACGATAGGTGGCGACATGCGCCCTTTCCTGTCGACGTTCTGCCGGTTGTTTTCTTAGCGTTTAAAAACTCTTGTATTAAACGTTTCTATCGGCCACGAATTTGATCGGGCGTCTTCGTGTACCCAGCACTGGCAAGCTGTCCGTTTGTTTTTGCTGCTGTCGTCTTTTACCGCTACTGATTTGTTTGTTTTCCCACTTCCGTGTCGTCACTCCCGGCAGAGGAGCGCCCAGCCGGCATTAGCTCGGCTAAGCTGTTTACATGGAGGAGGAAATCGAGCTCCAACTGCATTATCTGGGTGCTTTAGCTCGATTAGATCCAGTTCGACTTCAGTCGGACTAACGTGTTTACATGCAGTTTTTAAAACCGACTTAAGTTGATTTAAGGCAATAATTCGGTTTTCTTTACTGCATGTAAACGCACTGAATGTCCAACGATGTCATGCTGCCAATGCCTGGTTCACACTGCAAGATAATTATGCGGCGGCATGTAGCTCAGTTGGTAGAGTGGTCGGTCTGCAGCCGGAGGGTCGCCAGTTTGACCCCAGCTCCGCCTGGGTTATGTTGTTGTTGTTCACCCACCTTGCCTACTGGTGGTGGTCGGAGGGACTTGGAGGGCGCTGGTGCATGGCATCCCCACCTCTGTCAGTGTGCCCCAGGGCAGCTGAGACTACAACCTAGTTTATCTCCACCAGTGTGTCTCTGTCTGAGTGAATGGGTGAATGACTGTTTGTGTTGTACAGCGCTTTGGGGAGTGTAGAACACTCTAGAAAGTGCTATATAAATACAGGACATTTACCATTATTGTGCCAATTTTTTTAACCATTTCTCCCCTTTGGACAATCTTTAGGATGCCCCAATTACCTTAATGGTTCTAAATTCCTGCCGTGTGTGGTGTGTTAAGAGCGCTCTGGTCTGCTGGGAAGGACGTCAATAGTATCTGGCTGCGGCCGCTGTGGAGCTCCACAGTAACCGGAAACACGTGACCTCCACACTAACCGGAAACACGAAACTTCAATTAAATCGACTTTTACACAACCTCCGTATACCGTATACGGAATTGGTTAGGGTTAGGGTTAGGGTTAGGGTTAGGGGGAGGGTTGTTGACCCAGGTGCCTCTCTTCTGGCTACTGTGGAGGTCATGTGTTTTCAGTTAGTGTGGAGGTGACGTGTATCCGGTTACTGTGGAGCTCCACAGCGGCCGCAGCCAGACCCTTCTCAAGGACGTTGGGACCACTTCAATCACAAATTGGGATAACCCTCCATGTTGGATTGTCTTGGCCCGATATTGCAGCGTGTGTGGTGTTCCCCGAGGACAAACGAGCATGCAGCCTGTTGAATGTGATGTGTAGCCAATCAGAAAGCGAGGTGACAGAAGCATGCTGCACGGAGTGATTGGAATTCAAAATCAAAACAACTGTCGTGTTGGTTTACTCCAAAGTCCCATTTGATCTCTGGAGTTTTAAAAATGTCCTGTCTGATTTGGGAATGTTTGTGGTGAAACCGGTTCATGCACACCACACACTGTAGCACCGAAACTGTTACATCCCTGATGTGTGTATCGCAATGTGTGGGGTTTCTCTCCCAACAAATTTAAAGTCCTGCCATGTGAACCAGGCCTGAGCTGACTGTGGTCAGTCAATGTCCACTCTTTATATGAGCTGAGCTAAATCCACCAGTTGTTCTGTTTCTATAATCTGGAATTCTTCCTCTTTATAATCTGGTTCATACAAAAATCTTCTTATCTCTCCAGAGAAACTGTTGACCCTTTTATAAACACTCATTCTTATCGCCTCCTAGTCGTATGAGGATTAGCCATCTGAACTGAGTCACAGCAGATTTGCAGCAGGATGCATTCAGCAGCCTCTGTGCACGCGGTCACACAGCAAGACGGATGAAAAAGCTGGGATTTCTCAGGTTTTTATTTGAAATGAATTTGCAAAAATCTAAAAAAAAAAAAAAAGGGTGTGTGTAGAATTGTGAATACCCCAGGGTGAATACTTAGTTGCACTGTAAAGTGCTCCTCTGTGTTTATTGTATTATTACAGCTCCACTGCTACTTTGACTTTGTGCCTTTCTGTAAATAGGTTCCTAGAATGCTTGGTACTTGGATAACTAGTTTATTTTGATGTACACCCATGAGCACCATCATGCTAACATTTAGCTAATATCATGCTAACAGGCTCTTTTCTACCAGCAGATTAAAGAGATAAGCTAAAGGAACTTGACAATAAGCCCAAAACCTTAAAGTGTTATTTTAGGGAAACAAACTTTTACGTTTTCCTGCCCCAGGTCTGGATGGAGGCGTCGTCTCAGATCTTCTTCTCCTACAGTCTGGTTATAGGAACGCTGAGTGTTCTGGGCAGCTATAACGACTACAACAACAACTGCTACAAGTACGACACATAAATAAAAAGTTTCATATTCTGTTGGTTTAGGGGAAAAAACAGAGTCTGACTGGTTGTTTTTTCCACTTCGCTCTGCAGGGACTGCTTCTGGCTCTGTCTGCTGAACAGTGGAACCAGTTTTGTTGCTGGGTTTGTCGTCTTCTCTGTTCTGGGATTTATGGCTCAGAAACTGGGCGTTACTGTTGACAGTGTGACTGAGTCAGGTATGCTTTGTAGTCAAGTGTTTGAATCTTTGGAAAGAAAAAAGCAAATATGTTCAGATGAATTTCAGACATAAAACCCAATAAGCTAATTTTGTAGATTTCTTTTAAATATTCACATTTATTGCACTATAACCAATAAGGCGTACATCATCTTCATTCTGATTAATAAAGTACCGGTAGTTTTGATGATTTGCATGAACTAAACAAATGAATGAAAAGGGTTGAAGATCAGAGTCCTGCAAACTTTAAAAAGCAATGAAAGAAATGCAAAATAAATACACTTAATTAAATCATTTTTTTTAACTGATTAAAAATATACTCATGCTGTTTTTAATGTATCAGATACGATTCATTCCTCATGAACAGGTCCAGGTTTGGCCTTCATCGCGTATCCTCAGGCGACAGCCATGATGCCGTTACCACAGCTCTGGACCGTCTGCTTCTTCCTGATGCTGATTCTGCTCACCGTCGACACACATGTAAGTCCGCGTGAATGCTTTTTGTTAAAGTTTGAAAGCTGATATAAAGACCACTCCTCTTTGATCTCCAGTTTGTGTCGGTAGAGAGTGTGATCACGTCAGTCTGTGACCTGTTCCCGACGCTGTTTCGTGCTCCAATGAGACGAGAGATGTTGGTCCTCTTCATCTGCTCATCTTTCTTCCTCCTACATTTAACGATGGTCACTGAGGTCACTCAGATATATTTCTGAATATATGATCTTTTTTTAAAAAAAGAATTCCGTTTTAAGATTTGAATGTTTTCTTTATGCTTCAGGGAGGAATTTACATCTTTCAGCTGATTGATTACTATGGTTGTACCAGAGCGTGTCAGGATTTTATGTGTGTGTGCCTCTGCCTGACTCTAGCCTGGACTTTTGGTTAGTAAGTTCATCTACATTAGTGTCTGTCTGTCTGTCTGTCTGTCTGTCTGTCTGTCTGTCTGTCTGTCCCTTTATTTGATAAGGCTTGTTAAGATTAAGAATCTCGTTTTCAAGCGTGTCCTGTTCAGGGACAACAGGACATGTTTTGAGACACATTCTACAGTTACACATACAAGAACAACAAAATACATAAAATAACAGCAATATAATAACAATAATATAAATGCCAACAATAAAAAGGGTTAAAACCCTCCTAAAAAACCCCTCAACAAATCAACCAAAGCATCGACAGTAAAATGACTCTCCATCTAAACCTTCCAACGCTCTTTCAACTTTTTAAAAATAATAATTAGAAAACTCAGAGCTTTAAAAAATGTGAAACGTTTGTTGGTCAATGTTGATATAGCAACCATTTTCTTTTGTAATTGCATTAATTTTGCAATTATATAATAATGCAACATTAAAGTGATAATATGCAGTTTTGCTTGTTTTGGGCGCCCTCTGGTGTCCGTTTTAAATCACTGCCATTAAAAAGTTAGCCCATCGTTTCAGCTTCTAAACGCCTAAATCTACCTGTTGAAACGTCTCCTCAGCCTTCATAGTTTTCTACAGGAGCGGTTATTTACTCCTTCAAAGAAATCAGCTGTGTTCAAGCAGGGAGAGACTGAAAAAAAGCAGGAATCATGAGCTAAAAACACTCCAGCGCTAGCATAACAGCTAGCCACTTTGGGTTAGCCTAACCCTCGTGAGACACGTGACTTCCTGGGTACCGTGATGGCGACGGAGATTTAGCAATCGTGGTATTCTGGATCTAACCACCAGATGGGGCTAAGTGACTTTTCATTAACTCTGTAAAGGGTCATATTAGCAAAGACTGGCTCAAGGAAAAGATTTAAAAATATGAAAAAGCATATTATCACATTAATACAGCTATGTACAATATTCCACCTGCCAACTTTAGAATTGAATTGAATTTTTTAATTAAAGTGTCATGCACAACAAGTGCCCAGCCTGTACGGGCTTATGTGACACTATAAACACAAAAAGAAGTGGCCGTACATTTACAGAGACAATACCGTAATTTACACAACAGGATAAAATACAGTCCCATGCTGTCGCTATAAATTTAGCCAACATTAATACTTCTTTGTCAAAAAGCCAACCTAACATTTCACTATCTGGTAACCAAAACAAATCAGGGTTTTTACACTGGATCTTTTCAAACGTGGGCATTCTTCAATCATTAAAGTGGACAATAAATCAGAAAGTGAAATTCATCTTCAACAACATTTAGATCACATACTGTAAAACACACAGACGTTGCTCCTCCACTAGAACTTAAATCTTCCACCAGAGGGCAGAAAACCTCTATAAGATTCAATACAGTGACTTTCTGAGGAAGATGCAACTATTGTTAAAAAGATAGAGCTCCTATTAGAAACATGTTGGATGCAAATTGTGTTAAAGGGTTCAAAGTATTTAGTGAGACCAATTCAACAAAACGCAGAGGCTCTTGGAGTTCTTTCCATGCATGGAGTGCAGAAAATTTAAATGCCTTTTTTTGCACAATTTAATTCTTCTTTTCTTCAGATAAATAAATGATCTGAAGTTATGATCTACAGAAACCTTCCATTTGATGTAGGTCTGGGGATTTAAGGAAAGGAGTCCTTTATAAATGAAGGTATGCTCATACTCAAGTCTTTATAGGGACAAGGAAGACCAGCCAATGCATTCCAGTGATGTGTGAGAGCTTTCATACTCGTTATAAATCTCAACGCTCCATGCTGAAGTGTCCTGAGATGATCCATGCATGTATAAAAGATCGCCATCGTCTAAAAGAGACATAAAAGTGACTTCAACTCGTATCTTTCCAGATGAAAAGGACAGTTTGTCTTCTGAACTAAAACCTGGCTTTAGTTTAAATCTTTTCACCAGTTAGCTGATGATCAGCTGAATGTGAAGTGAAAAACAAATACCCAGTTATTTAAAACGTTCAACACAAATCTTTATACCGTAAAGAGTGTGGATTGAGGTTAGAGGGTTTTAAATTTGAGTGTTCAAATATCAGCCTTTGCTTTGTCTACATGTAAAACCAGCTTTAGATCATAACGATATTTTTGAACAGTCAATTTGCAACTTTGAAACTGCTATGGTGCAGCACAATAAAGCACGGTGTCATCTGCATAAAGATGAAGTTTTGCATCAGACACACCGTTTGCATTTAAATAATATCCTCTCTGCAGCTCCTTTGCTTCTGCTTTTGTTCATTTCAATCCCAATTTTATTTTTACATTATTTCTTAATAAAAATCCATTCAAATTGTATTTTTTTAAAATCTCCTAACTTAGAAAATGGAAACGTGATTATGCTCCCTCTGTTCGTTCATCAGGAGCTGATCACTTTCTAAACATTATTGAGGACATGACAGGACAGAGACCGTCGGTTTACTTTAAATGGTGCTGGAAATATATTACTCCCCTGTTGTCTCTGGTGAGTCACAAAACAAACCTAATAAACAAACATTTTATAATTCATATTCTAGTTTCTAGCTTTTAAACATCGTTTATAACAGGATTATTGCATTACCAATTAGAATTCTGGGGAAATGTGTCTGATTTTTTTCTCAGATTTCCTTCTTCTTGCATCTGATTGGTTACAAACACCTGAAGATTAATGACTGGTATGCCTACCCGGACTGGGCGTACGCTCTGGGATGGACCATGACTCTGTCCTCCGTGCTGATGGTGCCGCTGTGGGCGGCTGTACAGCTGTGTTCGACACCAGGAACCTTCAAGCAGGTTGGTAGAAACTCCTGTTGATCAAATGTCAAACTAAACAATCAAACACAATAAATCATCATCTTACAGCAAATGTAGAAAACTGTTTGTGTATGGAAGAAAATCTGTCTCAACAGATTTTGAATTTTTATGACATTGAATTTAAAACAGCAAATTTTGTTGCTGTGAAATAAAATTCAAACACTACTTTTGTCAGTAAAATATTCAGTGTATTATTTTTCAGTGGTAAAAAAATTCAAAGTGTTATTTTTCAGTGTTAAAAAAATCAACCAATTTTTTTTTGTGTGTTAAAAAATTCAATGTGTTATTTTTCAGTGTTAAATATTCAAAGTCAAAATGCGATGTGTTAAAAGTTTGAATAAATAAATTCAATGTGCTAATTTGTGATTGGTTTATTTCGGATCCTTAAATTCAACGTCTGCTGTAATTCAGTGTCAGTGCTTGGAGCAAGGATAAGCAATCGATTTCAGATGAAGTCGAGCATCATTCAGCCAATCCTGCTCCAATAGTCATGTGACACAGTGTTTAAAGCTGGTCCATAGAAACAACTTGTGGGCGGCAAGACAAATGGCAGCCAACCAGGATGGTGCAGCGTTAGTGAGTATAAGTACTAGTACTAGTATTAGTACTTTATTCATCTGTCATGTGTTAAAACAAGTTTTACTTTAGTTCTGATCTGAAATCGATTGCTTATCCTTGCTCCAAGCACTGACACTGACTTACAGCAGACACTGAATTTAAGGATCCGAAATAAACCAATCACAAATGAGCACATTGAATTTATTTATTCAAATTAAAATAATACTTTGAATTTTTTAACAGTGAAAAATTATGCACTGAATATTTTACTGGCAAAAGTAATGTTTGAATTTTATTTCAAAGCAAAAAAAAAAAAAAATGTGGTGTTATAAATTCATTGCATAAAATTTTGGTGTTTGAAATTCAATGTCTTATAAAAAAAATTCAAAATCTGGTGAGACTGGTTTTCTTCCATATCAGTGGTTTTATTTATGTGTTCCAGTGAATTAGCTCTCCACTAACAACCCATTCAGACAGTTAGTTTTGAAACACAGCGGTGTGATCTGAGGTCATTTTATAGAAGATCCTAAATGTTATTTTTCTGTAAACACATTTTTGTTGCTCACCAATCATGTATTGCGTTCCAGCGTTTGCGTGTCCTTTGTCGCCCTGTTGGAGATCCAAGAGGAAGCTGAAGACTGAAAACCATCAGAGTTCAGCTGAAGACATCTGCAGCTTCATTTGATTTGCAAAAATCACATATAAATGTTGTGAATTATATTAAATAAGAATAAACGTTAGCAGGAGCTGGGTTTCCCCCCACCACAACTTGTCCTTATCTGACAGTTTAGGCTGATAACAGTGGTCCTGAGTGCCGTATCCATCAGAGCAGATGTAAACAGGGAAAGTGTGACGTACGTTTCCTGTTGTGCAGTTAGTTTTATTGAGTCACGATCAACAGGAGCTCATTGTAACAAATCGAAACAGTAATGGGTGTGTGGCTACAAAAAGCTAAAATATATGATTGAATGACATTTAATTTCAAACAGAAAGAAAATCAGCAGAATACTACTAATAAAGATCTGTGTGTTTGTTTCGGGTTACATGTTTTATACTGTATTATTATTGCTATATGTTTTGTTATTTGAAAGATTATGAAGTCCAGTTCGTACCATTTAACTTTGATTTTCAAGCCAAATCCTCAAATCAGCTGTTTTATTTTTTTACTCAAATATTTGAAGTGTTTTTAAAATGAAACAAATTCGCTTTGTGTCAAAATATGTTTTAAAATCATCCTATATTTGTTCTTAAGAAAGTTAAAAAGAGACTAATATTTGAGTTTTAAGGTGTCACTATAACATCACAACATCCACTTTTCACTCGTTTCGCCGTCCTCTATCAGAGGCCTGGGAGCTTCAGGGCTGGTTCCTAACTGTGCTCTTCTTGGGATCTGTTAGAGCCACTCCCAGTTTGAAGGTTCCAGTCCTAATTGCTCCAGTGGCCACTGGCACTGCTTGAATTTCCACAACGTCTCTGTTTCCTCTTTCAGCCCTTGGTGTTTTGCATTATAAAATAGAGTTCTTTGTTAATTAAACATGTAAAGTTAACACACCTTAAATACTGTTTTTGCTTAGCAAGAACAGATGAAGACAAAAAAGATCTGAGATGAACAGAGAAAGAAGAAAAACTAGAGACCTGAGGAGGGATGGAGACAGAGAACAGTGGGCCAGTAAAACTGAGTATGTGTTGGTGGTTGCTGGGAATGTAGTGGGCCTGGGTAACGTCTGGAGGTTTCCTTATCTCTGCTACAAGAATGGTGGAGGTAAAAACACCCAAGTTTCAGATGTATGATGTTGATTCTATAAAGGTAAAATTAAAGGTGACATCTGTATTACATAATATGAACAGGAGCCTTTCTGGTGCCGTACACCGTGCTAGCTGTGGTGTGTGGGATTCCTCTGTTCCTCATGGAGACGTCATTCGGTCAGTACACCCAGGAAGGATTCATCACCTGCTGGAGGAAACTCTGCCCACTGGCAGAAGGTCAGATGATGAGCTATTTACATCTAAAGTCAAGAACAAAAACGTTTTTTCTGAACTTCAGAATTAAAAGCCTTAATAAAGTCTCTTAGAATGAATATACAATCTCCTCATTTAATTAAGACATTTAAAATGTAGAGAAAACAAAGGAAATGATGTTTCAAGTTGCAAATAGAAACCTGCTGAGTTCTATTCCGTGTTTTATTAATTGACAAATTGCAAAATATTTGACAGATGTCCTGAAAGAACTAATGTGGAATATAGACGTGTTTCATTTTTGGATTCAAATTTTGGAAGGGACTTTGTAACCAATTTAAAGTTAGTAAATCATGATTATCTTTAAAAATAAAAAAAGATCTCAGGTAATATTAGGTCACACAGAGGACTGATTTTATACTATGTAAATATTCTTGTTGATATAAATGTTTTCCCCTCCTTTTACTGTAAAGGCATAGCAGTTTTGCTTGTTGTGGCACCCCCTAGTGTCCGTTTGAAATCACTGTCCTAAAAACGTTAGCATTGTTTCTGCTCAGAAACCCCTAAATCTACCTGTTGAAATGTCTCCTCAGCCTTCTTTCTACTGGAGCGGTTCATCACTCAAAGAAATCAGCTGTGTTCAAGCAGGGAGAGATCGAAAAAAGCAGGAATCCTGAGCTAAAAACCTTTTGGAACTAGCATATCAGCTAGCAGCATTGGGTTAGCCTAACCCTCTGACATACGTGGCTTTGTGAGACTTCAGGACACCGGACTGAAGTTACAAACACATCCTGAATCCAATCATCAGATGGAGCTGAGTGACTTTTCGTTACTCCTGTAAAGGGTCAGATTAGCACAAACTGGCTCAAGAAAAACATTTAAAACTATGAAGTTACATAGTGTGCCTTTGATTTTGTGGCTATTCTGGTCATATCTAGGGTGGCCGTACATCTGTCTTTAGGACGGACAGTTCACTACAGAAGATCCTTCCTGTCCAGATGAAAACCTGATAAGAGTGAATCCGTGGAGAAACTTTATTGAGTTACTGAAAAATCTCATTTCCTCTCCAGGATTATTAAAGTTGACTGATTGATTGATTATTAGGCCTGCAGTAGCCAATCATAGGCCTGGGGGGAGGGGCAAGCCATAAAGGCCTGGGGGAAAGTCCAAACAAGCCTGGGGGAGGGGCAAGCCATAAAGGCATTGGGGCGTGGTCATGACATCATAGGTATGGGGGCGGGGCCTAACAAATAAAAGGCAGTTTTTAAAAATAGAATGGTCATTCTATTTGACAGTTTCATGGACAAAGGTCACATAAATCTACTGACAGTTAAAAATCATCGTTCAACATGACCAATCCTACAGGATACTCAACTCTACAGGATTTTAATCAGGTCAGAGCAGAAAATCACCTCACCTACATGGAAACAAGCTACTTTATCACAGAAATCAACAGGCTGAAAGCCGAGTTGTCTACGGAGAAATCTCTGAGGTTCCAGGAGAACGTCACATCTCAACAACTCTCAGGACAACTTCAACAGGCCCAAACCCAGCTGGCACTTTATGAACAAAACCAGCAGTTTGTCAACAATTTGAAAACAGCGCAAGACTCTATTAGAGTTTCATATGAGGAACTCTGTGCAAAGTATAAAAATGACAGTCTTGCTGCCCAAAACCGGGCTGAATATTTCGAGCAAAAGTTCTATAAAGAACGAGAAGCAAATTTAACGACCAAAATAGAAACTCAACAGCTCCTCCAGCGTCTCAGAGCTGAAAATGAATGTTGCCGTAAGGAGACCATGCAGGAAATCTCTGTCCTGCAAAACTCTTTAAAAGCTAAAGAGACGGGCTTACTAAAAGCCACAAAGGAAATGAATGTTTTACACCAAGAGCTCAGACAAAAGCATGAAAAAACCAAACAACAGCTAGAAGTTTGTAAACAGGAGCTCCAGAATAAGATCAGGATCCACAAAGAAACCACAGCAGTTAACCAGAGGATCATCCAAGACCTAAAAGATGAGAGCATTAGGCTCTGTCTGGAGAAAACACAAGAGTTTGAAGTCCTGCAGAAAACCTGTAAAGACAGGGAAGCACATTTAGAGAAAAAGCTGGAAGAAATGAGGAGTTTATATCAGGAGCTCAGCAGTCAACAGGAAGGCACTCAACAAGAGGCCAAAGACCTCAGACTGAGGCTTCATGAAAAAGACTTGGAGCACAAGAAGGCAAGAAAAATGGTCCAGCAACTGCAGGAAGATCTAAGAGCTGAGAAGGATCTGAACATCCTGAAAACCCAACAGTTCTCTGGTCTGCAGGAGAACTTGGAGGAGACTGTGTCTGATTTACAGGAAGCTCTGACCCAGATACAGGATTCCCACCAGGAGATCAGCAGGAAACAGAAAGGCACTCAACAAGAGGCCAATGACCTCAGACTGAGGCTTCATGAAAAAGTCTTGGAGCACAAGAAGGCAAGAAAAATGGTCCAACAACTGGAGGAAGATCTAAGAGCTGAGAAGGACCTGAAGACCCAAGAGCTGTCTGGTATACAGGAAGCTCTGACCCAGATACAGGCTTCCCACCAGGAGATCAGCAGACAAGAGGAAGATGCTCAACAACAGGCCAGCATCTTCATGAAGAAACTTCAGAAGGCAAGTGAAATGGTCAAACATCTCCAGAAAGTTCTAAGAGCTGAGCAGGATCTGAACATACTGAAAACCCAAGAGCTTTCTAGTCAGCAGGAGTACTTTGAGGAGACAGTGTCTGGTTTACAGGAAGCTCTGACCGAGGCACGGTCTGCCCACCAGGAGCTCAGCGAACGCTACGACACTGAGGTGCGTGACTTCAGAAAGGAGGTAAACTTTGTAAAACAGAAGCTGCTTCAAAAGGACAGAGAGCACCATGATGCACAAAAGGTTATCGGGAAAGAGAAAGCTCGCAATTTAAAGATGGCTGAAAATTTTGTGGTCCAGCAACGCCTGTTTAAAGAGAAGGTGGATCGCCTACAGAAAGATCTGGAAGTGATGAGGGCTTCAAACCAGAAGCTCAGGGATTCCTACGAGGAGAAGAGCGCTAAATATGAATGTGTGTCTAAGATCCAACAGCCTGACTCACCAGACCGTTTACAGGTCGTTCCTTCACTCCTGAAAAGGATTGTGGGTTGGAGGAAACCAAACCAAAAGAATAACAAATAAAACAGCTCCAACAATAAAGAAGTTCAGAATGAAGGTCACCACCTCTAATCAGCTGTCCTCCAGCCTAAACACATTTACATCACATTCATCACATCATCCTGTCAGATGAAGAATTAAATATTAAATAAAAATCAAGGGGCTGCATGGCGGCGCAGTGGTTAGCACTGCTGCCTCGGAGTTAGCATGTTCTCCCCATGCGGCGTGGGTTTTCTCCGGGTGCTCCAGTTCCCCCCCACTCGTCACAACATGCCCCCTGTGAGAATGCTGAATCAGCAATAGACCAAATTGTTCCTTTTAAACACGATAAACTATTAAAAGACCTGGAAGAGTTGGTTACTGATTTAATCAGGTTTCTGAGACCAGAGCTGGTGTCAGGGTCTTGAAATCTGATGGAGAAGAAGAAACAGAAGATTTCTCAGAGCAGCAGGTGGCAAAGAATTGATACAAATTGTAAAAAAAAAAAAAACCCATCAAGGATCAGAAATCAGCTGACTAGGATGAAACTGAAATGGAAAAATTAAAAAAACTTTAGTTGTCTAGAACATCACAGGATAAAAACCACAACGTTCTTCAATGTCAAAAGAAAACACATAAAGCATGAAAGATCAATTAGAAGAACATAAAAGTAAGGGAATAGGGAAGGTTGTATTGAAAAACAAGGGGCTGCATGGCGGCGCAGTGGTTAGCACTGCTGCCTCGGAGTTAGCATGTTCTCCCCATGCGGCGTGGGTTTTCTCCGGGTGCTCCGGTTCCCCCCCACTCGTCACAACATGCCCTATAGACCTCTTGATGCATGACGTCATGCACTCAGGCTACCGTCCCCCAGCTACTGGCTGGAGGGCAAGAAGACCCCCCCCCCCCGCTGAGCATCATTGTTATTATGTCAGTTGTCAATAAATTGAGCTGAGTAGTGGTAAAACAAAATCTATCAGCATGATTAACACATGCAGCGCTGTAGGCGGAACAAATAGATCAAAGTAACGTAACATTTTACAGGTTTCCAGCTCATAGAATCACCAAAGGCAGAGAGTTCTAGTGGATAAACCACCCACACCATGGAGCCATAGTCTCATGACAGAATAAAAAAAGTTAAATATCTGCCCCTCGTGCCCAGACATGAACAAGTTATAGCCATCCATAATAAGCTTCCACTTCATGGCAGTGTGGAAAGCTCAAATGAGGATGATTTCTTAAAAATACTTGACTACATATTGGCAAAAGACCCCAAAACTTCATGAAATAAACAAGCACATCCCAGAAAATCAGGCCTATATGAACAGATTTGTTTGGACTTTTGGACAGAAAAGCAGACAACTGGTGCTAGAATGACTGATATAAGCCATAAAGAAATAAAAACAATAAACAAATACACAAAAAAATATAAAAATTGACAAATACTCTAAAAAGCAATAAAAAACAACAAACAAATACACTAAAAAGCAATATAAAATGACAAATACACACAAAAAATTAAAAAACGGCAAACTAATACATGAAAAAGAAGATAGATTGCTTAAAAAAAGAAAAGATTAATGCAGCCCCAATAGGAACAAGCCAGTGTCCTATTTGGTGCCGGTCCCAAGCCCGGGTAAATGCAGAGGGTAGTGTCGGGATGAATCAAACGAGAAGACAGATGTATGGATAGAGGAACTGTAATGATGATAGCATAGTTTTCTATACATTTTAGGGATGTGGGGGGATGTGACACCCCTTGCCCCCCCGGTACCTGCCCCCTTGGTAGGGCTGGTTAAATCCAGCCCTGCTTTGTAACCAGGTTAAATTAGTTTCTTTTGATATACCAGTATCAGCGTGAATATAAGACAACAGCTTTATCCGATCACAGCCCAGTGCTCTCACAATTAGCCTTTGGATTTAAGTCGTGTAAGAAACTGAGATTTAATAACAGTCTGTCTGTCTCCAGGTGAGGTCGTTTGAAATGTAGACACCCAGATACCTGAAGCTGGAGACCACTTCCACCGCTGTCCCTCCAATGTGCAGGTGGGTCAGAGCAGAGGAGGGTGTCTGCTCCTTCTGAAGTTCACGATCATCTCCTTGGTCTTCTTCACATTGATGCAGAGGTTGTTTTCTCTACACCAGCCCTCCAGATGTTCCACCTCCCTCCTGTAGTCGGACTTGTTGATGCGTCCTACCACAGCTGTATCATCTGCTGTTGCTGCATCTGTATTCATGTTTGGATGATGCTGATGCTCAGTCTAGACAGATGGTGGTGATTAGGTTGTTGGTAATTCTGTTGTTTAAGCAGCAGACGAAAGCCTTTTAAAAATATTTGACCAGTTATGAAATGAATGGTTCTTTACAAGTCAGTGTTTTTTGTGCAAAAACACAAAATTTGACACCTGATAAAGAAAAATGATTAATATTTACTGCCAGTTAAAAGACTATTGTAAAGATAAATGACTTTTTTTTCCCAGTTAACTGTCTCGACCTTCAGTCTTTCAATTCATTTAATATCACTGCAAATCGTACCGACGCCACCTCTGCTGCAGCTGAGTTCTGGGAGTGAGTTCATTAATCACATTTTATAAAATAACGCAGCTGGACTGCTGTGTTCCACACCAGGAACCTTAAAGTGCCTGTGACTCCATATTTAAATCACTTTATATTAAACAGGTGTAATCTTTGATGCCTCTAGATTAGCGTTGCACCATTATAACTCAAAATACGCTGTAATTATTTCCTAACGAGCAACTCAGAGATCAGAAGAATGCGCCGCCTTCCGGTTCTGCTGGGTTTTTCCTTATTTGGCAGCCTGACACTTCTGCTGCAGCAGGGGGCAGTGTTGTCACGTGAAAGAGAAACGAAACTGAAACTAAACACTACTCGGTCTACGGGCAATGGCGGCGGCACTGCCTCACTCCAGGTGTCGTGAACGTGCATGTGGGAGGAGAATTGACCATATAAGCAAGTCCGGATCACTATGACCTCATAGCGGGCTGGAGTGAAAAATACTGTTTGAAACCTGGGTCTGAAATCTGGAAGAGCTTCTCACTGGCTGTACTAGGAGACAGATGGACGCCGTTTTTTGCTCTTTCTGGCAGGTTTAAGGTGAGAACTCAACGTTGCAACATGATAGATAATTCAGAAAACATGGAAAACCATGTCATGGGCACTTTAATGAAGAAACTGTTACATTTTTCAGATAAAAACATTTTGTTGCTCACTAACTCATCCTTTCATGCATTCCAGTGTTTGCACTGTCGCCCTGTTGAAGACCCAAGTGGAAGTTAGTGACAAACATCAATAACTGATCTTAACATGACTCTAAATGTTTTAATACATTTTTAGTGCAGTTAAGGTAAAGCAAACTTCTTTTTGATTGCAGGACAAGTAGACACTTTGGACATAATGACATCACACAGTAAGGAAAGACTTGATGACCACCAAGTGATAAATGCAGGACTAATAATCTGTTAACTGCACATTTGTGATGATACTTTTTTATTGTATTATTCTGGAGGCTGCTTGGTGGAGCAGATGTTTGCACTGTTGCCTCGCAGCAAGGAGGTTGTGGGTTCACTTCCCCAGCTCGGCGGCCTCTCTCCGACTTCCTCCCAGACCAAAAACATGACTGTTCATTTAACTGGTCACGGTGTAACTGTCTTTAGGTGTGCGTGGTTGTTTGCCATACGGTGGACTGGTGAACTGTCCAGAGTCACACCCCTGACCACTGGAGTTGGCCACCAGCTCCCCATGACCCTCTGTGGAGGATTAATTTCAGAAAATGGATGGGTCATTCTGGTGTTTATTTAAATCATATAAATGTTATATAAAATTAGACTAAAACCCTGGAGAGTTCACCTGTAATGTCTAGATTTGATCTGTGAAGTCATCAAATGAATCAACATTTCTGAAAGCTTGAATTCATGTTGGTTTATTTTTCACGTTTGAAGACAAATTTGGGAACTTTGCTCCAAACCACAAACATTTCCTGTTTCTACGATTTTTAAGAGCAGACTTAAAATGATCCACCATTCTTGAGAAGTCAAACACACTCGGTCTCAGATTTAATTTTATTGAAATGAACAAGAATTCACAGCTGACAGTTGTACAAAAGTGAAAAATAAAACGTTCGTCATCCTGACACATCGACTTTTTAGGTGTCATGAGATTTTTTTTCTATCACTCAACTCTCTATGTGTGTGTGTGTGTCAAAGAGGAGTTCGTTTCAAGAGTCAAATAATAAAAGAAGCTCGTCACTCCTCAGAGCCAACAGAAATGTTACTTCTTTTGAAAAAATCCCATAATGGAAGCCTGTTTAGTCCCTTTATTTGAGCTTGCTGCAGATTTCTTCTGACTCTTTTTCTCATTCTCTTTGCTTTTTGATGGAAGTTTTGCTTTAATGTCCTTTGGAGCTGGTTTGGCAGCTGGAACCTCGTCCTCCGACTCAGAATAAGACTCACTCACGTATCCTTTCTCCGTCACTGTGGAGAAACAAAACCTGGAGTTAGACATACTACTAGATACTAAACATCTGCTCTAATACTGTGAGCTGTTGGCTTTTCCTTTTATATCTGCAAACAGATTCAATTCAAGTAAAATTTCTCTATTATTATTTAGCCATTTAGTTAAGAGGTTAAGATGTTTTTTCTTTAGAAAGAAAAAGAAGTCCCATACATGTGTAAACCCAATAGAACACATCGACTTTGTGGTGTTAAGATCTGATGATCAAATGAAGTCAAATGACTTGATTTCGTTTTCATACCCATGCATCCGTCATCGTCCGTAAATAAACGAGACTTCAGGACTCGTCTCCTCTTCCTGATCTTTGTTTCAGAATTCCCCTGAACATAAACAGACATTCAGATTAAACACCAGTAATGGGACGACTGCAAATATCTAAATCTGAGACATTTTGTTGAACTTTCAACACAACAAAGTTTCTTACATGTGAATGCTGAACAGTCTCCGCCTCCTTTTTAGGACTCTGTTCTCTCGTTTCCAGTGGCTGTGGAGAATCTGGAATGACTGAAACAAAGAAAAGGCACCAGTTTACTAAAATGACTTTGAATCTGTTTTCTTAATTTCTCCTTTTTCATTGACTTTGATCATTTTGAATAATAATAAAAAAAAAACGATTAATTACTGTATTGTTCTGAATATAAGACTGTATGTTATTCTTGTAAACACATCTGATGACATTAGTTTGTTTTTTATTCAAGGTCTAGACTTTCATGTGTCATTAACGAGTGCGATGACTCAGAAATGAAGTGACCCTCAACAGATGCTGCTGTCAAGTCAACAGACGCTCACCCACGGCCTGAATTTATATGCACACATACAGCGAGAGTACGGTAAAATTGGAAGCAGGGAGTGGATGCTGCAGCGGCTACATGATGGGAGTGAACCTCCTGAACAGAGCAGTTCAGAGGTTGGCAAGTGAACCAGCAACTGAGACGTTATGATCAGGGCTGATTAGAACTGTAGAAGGCAGAGGAGCAGACACTTCAGCTCTTTGTTTAGTCTGAACTCCTTTAACATGGCTCAGACAGTTAGTTTATTTTTTTTACTGCTCATCCATTTCTCCTGAAAATGTCAAAATGGGGTTGTCGTCTTATAATCCTATTCAGACCAATACGGTATTTACAATCCACTTTTGAGTTAGACATGTAACAACTTTAAACATTTTGTAATAGCCTTTAATTTTCCTCTTCATTTGAACAAACCGCTCAAATAAAAGTGTTGACGTGAATTAAAACCCACCATCTTCATCGCTGCTATCTGGTTCTGGTCTCTTGATCCTTCTCCTCTTTTTCTTTTCCATTTTCTCTTCCTCGCTCTCAGAATCTTCAATTCGCTTAGTTTTGCTTTTGTTAAAGAATAAAAAAAAGAATCATTTTAATTAATACATTTCTCATTAGAATAGAGGAATAGAATAGAAATGGTCTTTATTGTCCCTCACTGAGGAAATTCACACAGTCTGATTATCTTAGAGGAATATGTTTTTCTTTTCCTGATTATGAAACACACACCTCCTGGAGTCGGTCTTAGTGTCGTTTTGTGGCTGCACAGCTGCAGGCCCTTTTTTCCCCTCTGATTGTGAACTTTGACCCTGCTGCTTAGCTGTGACAGAGGGCTGAGGCTCTCGCTCCTCCTTCACAGGTTTGTCAGGTTTTTCTGGAGAAGTGACAACAAATGATTATTAAAAAAGATGATATTCAAATAGTGTTTCTACCACATAAAATAACTGAAAAGACTGATATATTACTTTGCTAAACTTTGACTTTAAAATGGAAGTAACAGAATCTAGTAGACCAGTTTTGAACTGACAACAAAAAACAACATTTTAATAAACTAAAACTCTTTAGTCATTTTGATTCCACCCTTTACAGTCTAATCTTAAACATCATTAATAATGTAACTTACTTGTCTGATTCCCAAAGAAGTTTGCCGTTGGATTGACTTTTGCAGCTGGTTTGCTATTTGAAGCTTCCAACTAAAACACAAATAAAACATCTGTAATGACATCCCAATTTCTCTGGAAAACAATTCACTTTTACAGCAAGACAGAATCATACCACAGGTGAGTCTCCTTTCAGTTCAGATTTTAGTTCTTTGCTGCTGTCCTGGTTCTTGGCCGTAGATTTATTCAAAAACATTCCCATGATGCCTTTCTGCGGCTTGGCTGATGGTTTAGGAGCCACACTTGTCTCCCCGTTTAGATCAGATTTTTTGTTTTCGGGCATCGATTTGGGAGCTCGCTCCATTTCTCGCACCTGCTGCAGCTCCACTGAAGACATGGGCACAGCACTGGAGCACTGGATCGCACTGTACCTACAAACCAACAGAAAAACTGTTCAGAAATGCATCACAAGAAGCAGATCCTAATCAGAGCTGCAGTGAAACCCTACATACCTGCTACAGTTCTTTAGATTGTCTTTAACGGCATCGTAGTCGACACTGTAGAGCGGGGCGCTGTCTTTAAGCAGAGCTTTCTGAACACTGTAGACATGAACGCTCACTATCAAGTTCATCTTTGATTTAAAATCTGCAGAAAGATAGGAAAAACTAAATTTGTACAAATTACACTCTTGTTTTGATCAAATCATTAAAACTCAGCGACAAGAACATAGTGTTTAATACGTTTCATATTCAAACAAACAGAAGATAAAACAGTAAATCCGGCATGAAGCTGTGAGAAATATTTACTCACCTTCCAGCTGGTCTTCTCTGACAACTGATACCTTGTGACACTGAAATGGAAAGTAAACAACTAAATTAATTTGAATTTTAAGGTTTAAAATGATATAATCTGTGCCATAAAAGCTATTTTTACTCACAGTTTGACCGTTGTCCACAAACTTCCCTGACACTAGATAAGTAGCATGAAGCTGAGGTGAGCTTTCCTTCCTCTTGTGCTCCAAGTAATGGTAAAGCATTCTGAAAACACATTTCACACAAATGACTGCACCTTACAATAGATTATCATGTTCAATAATACTTTTTCATCAGACTAAAACAGTACTTGTAATGATTTTGGAAATACAGTCATCTTTTTAACAACCACTTTTAATTTTGGATCAAGCTCAAAATATTAATGTTTATATTTTTCATAACTGCCTTTAGGAGAAGCAGAATAACTTACTGTTTTGCTGTGTTGACGTGCACTCCAAGATTGTGACTCAGCAATTTATAAGTCACCTGGTAAATTAAAAAACACAACAGTTTATAATAAAGTGCGATTTTCCGTAGATAAAACACAATTTTCACTGTTACTTGACACTGAATTCTGAAGCTGCTAGTTTATGTTCGACATGAAACGACTGGATCTCTTGAATTTAAGATACATTTACTATGTAGTTTGAACGCCGAATGACGCTCAACTACACCAGCTAATTGTGACAACTAATAAATATGTGGTTGAATATATTTTAATTGTCATCAAAGCAATATGAAATTTAACAGTCAGATTTTCCAACGTAATTCCGCGGCTAGCCACATCGAGGCTAGCTCGCGTGCTAGCATTTCAAATCATCATTAGTTCGACTAAAACACGCTAAACACAAGCGGACACATCAATGTAATTCTTACAATCTTGTTGTGGTCGTTGACAAATTCGTCGATGTTATCTAAATAAAGCTCGTCCATTTTCACTGAACGTTATTATGAACGAAGCTTAAATAACCCTTTTTTGGATTAGCTTAAAGAATTTTAACTGCGCGCGAATCCAGTTTATTTACTTCCTGTTGAATGTCACGTGTTCTGGTGCTTTTCCGGTTTGATTTAAAGCTGTAGATTGCCCTCTACCGGCCAATACGGGACACAGCAGGTAATCGTTGCTGAATGCTGGTTTTGGGCATTTTTGATTTAAAACAATCACAAAACAAGTTGTGTGGTTATGTTTTCAGAGCATTTTCTGATAGATTTGTACATGGATTTTGGTATATTGGCCCAATCAGAAATACTAACTAAATATATTCTTGTAAGGAAATTCTCTGAAGGTTTAAATGTTGCAAAATAATCACAAATTGTGTAAAACATTTCTTGTGAATTCACCATAAAGAGCTGTAGCTGAAAAAAAAAATGTTAATAGAAAGAAAACAATTATTCTAGACAAATGGTAATAGGTCATTTCTGAAGGTTCAGCAGGAGGTTGACATCAGAAAAAGTTTTTGATATTTTTAAACATGGAGAAGAAGAAAGAAATTTTGAAGAATATGTTTTTCTTGTCAGTTAACCCACATATGATCAGAAAAGCAACATGAGACCCAATGCATGAGAACGACTCTGACCAACTAATGAAGCTCAGAGAGCAGCGGCTCGTCATTATTCACCATCATGTGTGAGAAACAATAACGATGACAGGTCTCCAGGAGCAACATTCACACTCCCTGTTATTATAATGTGTTTCCCTGGGACCCCACAGTTCAGGCACGACGCCAAGGATTGATTTGTAGGAAATGAAACAACCTTTTCAACCTCCATCATGTAAAAGAGGAATAATAACAACTGCCCTTTGATTGCTTGGAGCTAAAGTTGATGCCTTCTCTCTGGGGGATTTTAATGCCATTTCTGCAATAATTCATGCAAATTTAAATGAAAACAAACAAACCATCAAGAATCAATAGGTTTCTTTACCAAACAAATAGCCAAAAGTATTTAGAGCTATTACTTGTAAAATGTTCATGGTGCTTTCCCAGATATTTGTATTTTGCACCTGAACACCAAATTGTTTCTGACACAGCACTGAAAGTATAGCATATAAGACCAAACATGTGCATTTGGTGAAAACACAAAAAACATTTAAATTTGTGATGATTCTATTAAATTCATGCTTGCAAATGAGCATCATTATGGAAAATGAGCTAAACAGCATGTGGAAAATCAGGTGTTTGAGGGTTAGGGTTCTCTAAAACTGCTAATAGAAGTTCTAAATGGAATGCAGCCCTTGTTAAAAGCTTCATCATCGAAATGTCTGGTGTGAAATAACAAAAATAAATGTACGGTGAAACATTTTTAAG
>SSNR01000010.1:3273609-3293609 GCA_006937965.1 Callopanchax toddi | reverse complement strand
TAGTTCAACATTTAACATTTTTCCTCAAAACTTTGACATTCAAGATACCACAGCTAGCACAAAATGTCTATAACTCAGTCGGTATTACAGATTTGTGTCAGTGTCTGAGAACTATTCACATCACATTCTTTGATTAGTAACAAACTCAAATCTGTGTAATAGTTTAGAACAGATTTTCTCCCATATTCAGAATAATAATCCTATTTTTGGGGGGTAAATGAATCAGGAGCCTTGTGGAGTTCATCAGAACATATCAGGTTTAATTAGGTCTGTTCTGATTGGTCAGACTGTCCTCTAATTGATTTTCTGATTTCCTGTCAGATTCATTTAATTCGAGGCTGGTTTTCTAAGGCAGGATGTAAAAAGCAACAAGTGTCATTATTTTATAGCAGCTGTTTTAATGAGCGAATGTTTAAGATGCTCGTTGCGTTTCCAGGACGACTTGTGTTGCATCATTTCTCACGACGCTGCTTGATCTCTCAGATTAAAAGACCTGTCAGGTGTCCGGGAGGTAAAACAAACGTAGACTCAGAGGCAAAGCAATAGTCCTTGATTTTATTTTAAAGGCAGGGGTTTAATGCTAAGCTGGAGCTGAGACCTTGAGTTGAGGGATTTTTCAAGGAAAGCCTGATAAGAACGCTCAGAGAAGCTTGGCGGGTGGCGGCTGGTCATCGGGTCCGTGGGATCTGGAGAACACGGAGAGGCGGATTAGAGGGAGGCTGAGCGTAAGCATGGGAACACGTCGAGGCTGGAAACAGACCGACTTTATCGGAGTTGATTATCTGGTGAGTTGGGAGGCAGGAATCAAACAAAAACAGGACGGGAAGACTGAAGACGATCATTCCCAAAAAGCTGTTCTCTGACACCACAGAACTAAATAATCAGAGACTGGTTCACAGCAGAAGTGACTGACAGCAGTGATCATTCAGCTGTCACCCCCCCTCCAGTTTGATCCAGTGACCTTCCAGTCATTTGTCTCATTTTCAAACCACTCAGCTTCTTCCACCCTGAATCCTAATGAACCCGTTTGTCACTGAGTCTGTGTACTCTGGTTTTATAGGAAGATTTTGATTGAAATTACACGCTGGCTGTTGCTCCTCCACAGAAAGGCAGCTGTGTCTGCGCCTCAGGCCCGGTGTCAGGCTCTGTCAGCAGGGAGGATCATTAGCTGCCTCCCTGAGGAGACGCTCGCCTCTCAGCATCCGCTCCACTTCACCCTCAGCCCTTTGTGCTGCTTGCTGATAAGACCCAGCTAATATCTGCTCAGCCTCCGAATGCTTGGACAACGATTAGCGCAGGCTGAGATGCTGCCCGTTCCACTGGGACAATAGAAACTGGAATGTAGCCGCGGGGCTGTTGTTGTTCAAGACGGTGAATGTTCAGCACAAATCTCAACCAGGTGCTTAAAACAAAGAATGAGACTGTGACAGGGTGGAGATAAACCTAACAGCTTTAACAGCTGTGTCATAAACAGAAGGCCATGGTTTTCAGCGCTCCTATAATCCAGACTGTCAAAACGTCCTTGAGAAGACGAATCGGCTGGGTTTTCAAGAAAACAACATTAAGTGAGTCAGGGAGTTGAACCACAACCAGGACAGCTCTCAGTATTGATTATTAAACGTACCGATGCACCCAATCACCCTCATTACTGTTTCTTTTGTTTCTGTTTTGATTTTTGGATCATATTTCCTTGTAGCTTTGGGAAAAAATACACTAGAAATAAGGCTCAACCGTGTGTGTTTAGTTTGCATTACATCATACAACGTAGATGATAAACAATAAACGGTAAATGGCTTGTATTTATAGAGCGCTTTCTACAGTGCACCCCAAAGCGCTGTACAACACGATCAGTCACTCACCCACTCACACTCACATACTGGTGGTGATAAACTACGTTGTAGTCTCAGCTGCCCTTGGACACTCTGACAGAAGTGGGGATGCCATGCACCGGCGCCCTTCCAAGACCCTCTGACCACCAGCAGTAGGCAAGTTGGGTGAAGTGTCTTGCCCAAGGACACAACGACAATCTAACCCAACCGGAGCTGGGGATTGAGCCGGCGACCCTCCAGTTACCAGACCGGCCGCTCTACCAAACGAGCTAATGCTGCCCCAGATAGACAGAAATATTAAAGTTCAGACAGGTCACAGAAAGTTGGACTTTATTAATTTTCATATCTTTTAGTTTTTTCCTAATAACATTTTTTAGTTTTTTTCAGTCACCTAAAATCTGAGATGTCAAAATGTTCCAAAATATTTGCAAACAGCCTTTTCTAACATGCGCAATTTTCTTAAATTATACATTTAAAAAATGATATTTTAGTCTTCTTTTACCCAGTATCTCTCTTATTACAATGAAACTTGCAGTTTTATCTGAAATTTCTCCAGAGTGGACAGAACTCAAACTCCTCCATCAAATTTAATTTATTTTGTCTTCAAAACTGGAAGTGAATTGTCTTTAACTTTTGTTACGACCCTTCTAAGGTGTCATGAGTCTAGTGGATGAAAACACGAGAGTTTAGAAAATAAACAAAGACATTTATTTGGTCCAAAACCAAACAAAAAGAGGAACTGTTCAATCAAAGATCAACAAAACTAAGTAAAATCCTTTCCAGGTTTTAGAAAGGACAGACCGCTTTGACAGGAGCTGTCCGAGGTGCTGGACGGCCAAAAATGACAGCGACCGTAACAACTTGTTATATCCTATATAAACACTGTAGATGCACACTACTGTGAAAATATCTCCCAATGACTTTTGCCTTGAACTCAGCCTATTGAAATATAACTAAATTTAACCAAAAATAGAGCACTATCCAACAGGTCAGTCCACCATCTACCATTATCTTTTAATTAAAACGAGACCCGGTGAGCTCACACAGGCCATGAAATATTCAAATTCACATCATTTTCATGCTCAACCCATTTAGTGACCTCTCGTTCTGAATAAATTGGAGAATTGTCATTCTGAAGAGCCCACTGCCAGCAGGAGAGAAATCCTTTATCACAGTTTAAAAAATGGTCACTCAGAGCGACTTCAGAGTGAATCTTCCATCAAGTCGACCCAAATCAAGAGGTCACTTCAGAGGGGAAGCTTGAAGGTCGTTACTTTAACTTGTCGCCAGTAACAGCAGCAGAAAATCCATGAAATTCAGAAAGTTTCACCTCTTAAAAGTTCAATCTGGATAGAAAACAATGATTTAGGCATCTGGTTTAATGTTATTTCCTACTAGAAAAAAGAAATGACTTTGTTTTCTCATTTGTTTAAAAGAAAAAAAAAAACGACTTAATGATTACTCTGACACTAATGGGTACAGCCTAGAGTTTTTCTTCAACATAAATTAACCACTTTGTCGATGGATTTTGGGGAAAGTACCATTAGAAACATTTGTTTTTCTACAATTAGTTTTGACATTAAACGCAGAAGCTCACCAATCACAAACCACATTCTCCCTTTGTAATCCTCACAAAATGTCATCAGAAGCAATGTAAGGAGGAAGACAAAATTCTAATTCAGGAAATTTAAATAATAAGGATCTGTTTTAGGATCTGCAGAAGGACTTCCATCAGCTCACAGCATCCCAGAACCCAACAGCTGCACAAGTTCTGTGTGTTTCGTCGTTCTTATTGGTCCAAAACGGATCCATCAAAGTAAAAATGAGTGGCTTTCCTTAAACAACCATTAAGATACAACTGTCCAAGAAATAAACTCCTGATTCAATTCGATTCTGATTTTAATTCTCGGTTCATAATCGATAGTCTTCTAATAACAAATGCTGCAAATTCCAGGATTTACTACTTTTTCTACAAGTCAGAAAGAGCTTTAATTCAGCTCTAGTTCTGGTTTCCTGTTCATTTTTGTTTGAATTTATTAGAGAACCTATTGCATTTCCTGCAGCTCTTATACATTTAACATATTTAATATGTATAATACTTCAATCCAACGAGCTCCAGACGTACGTGTTGGTGAAGTTTGATTGTTTCTACCTCCTGTCTGAGCTGTCTCTAGTGAAATATAAATCCTAAAGGAGATCTCTGCTCAGGAAACTCGCTGCCACTTGTATGTTGAATATTTTCAATTTGTTAAATAAAAGCCAAGATTTTTAGATTAATAAAAAAAAATACTTTCAGCTTCATTCAGGTGCTGTTTGTCCTCTTGTCTTTTTATTCATCTATCAACTAAATTCTTATTATATGTATTTGAGTAAACAACTTATTATGATTTAGGTGAGAATTTTCTCTTCGGATTTTTAACAATTATTTCTCTTTCTCCAGGAAAAACCTTGATGAGATTTTGTTTTATTGCCTAAATGAAAAACCTTGACCAGACAGTCAAAGAAAAGTTGAGATATTTTATTGACCTTCATTTTGAAGTTCTCCATCTCAACAAAACTGCATTTCTCTCAGTGATTGATGAAGTCTGCATCCTCTACCAGAGGGCATCAGGGAGAACAGGATGTTGGATTCTAATGTCCTTTATGACCCTCGGGGGTTTCCGTAGGCAGCAGTAGACGTACAGATAGAGTCTAGTCCTGTCCTGGATGTGTTTTACTGGATGCACCTCCCTGCTCACGGCTGTGCAGCCTGCTGTAAAGCAGCCTATCAGAGGGCTCACTGGACTGACATCATTAAAGGTCTGGAGCCTCAAACCAAAGGCCTTAAGAGTTCCTGTGTTTTTGGATCTGTTTGACCCTATATGCTGTAGAAAACTTATGATGGCTTCCTGTGATTTTAAACACACCTAAATATTGGGTTTAATGTCTCAAGTTTGTGCAAATCAGAACTTTATATGTTCATCTCCTGACCAATAAGAAGAGGTTCACTCAGCTGTACAGGAAGACCAGAGGGGCTATCAGCCAATCACCATCAATCTACAAAACAAAA
Source organism: Callopanchax toddi (assembly GCA_006937965.1). Taxonomy (NCBI): domain Eukaryota; kingdom Metazoa; phylum Chordata; class Actinopteri; order Cyprinodontiformes; family Nothobranchiidae; genus Callopanchax; species Callopanchax toddi. Next base: position 3,288,731 of record SSNR01000010.1, on the reverse strand, counting down.
ATAAAACAATCCCTTCCAAGATGCATCAATAGGCTGCCAGCATCTCCAAGTCATCCTAAAGGAAAGTAGGTTTTGGAGAAATTGGTAACTTCATGAGAGACAAAATGTGAGTAGAAAACACCTCCAGTGTGTCTGGATCACAGTTCCAACCTCCTCCTTTATCTGGGCCTGGGACTAAAAGTGACCCAAATGAAACACAGTTGTTATTTTATAGGATGAGATGAGTCTGTGGCGTCTTTATTTGCAGTATTCTGCTCTGACTGCAGCTGTGAAGAAGACAACGGGCTGCCTGTGAATGCTTTGGGATGGACAAGGAGTCTGAATCAGCACCTTCTGCTCATGGATGATAAAGTGCTTTCAAGTCAGCATCTTAAATCTTCAAAAAGGTCAAAATATTTGTGACTAATTTAAGTGATTAAAAAAAAAACAAAGTCATGAAATTTGATGGCTTTTCTTTTCTGAAACAACCTGTAGAGGTAAAACTCACTGAAGTACTGCTGTCACGGTGAGAATTAAAAGCAAATATTAAAGCAATATTTTTAGAAACAACAATAAATACTTATGAAAAAGCAAAAACATATTTGCTGATGCTAAAAGTTAAAAGGCTGTCCTATCTACAACAGCCAAGAGGAGTATTAGTATTAGTACTTTCATCAGAAACCTGCTAGATCCAGTCCTATCCAGCCTACTGCCCTCTGGTGGAGGATCTACAGGAGGACAGGGCCAATTTTATTTATGTATTTATTTATTTTCACTGTTATACTGTGATATAATTACATAATAAAATAAAACACATTATTATTATTATTATTATTATATTTTTCATTCAAATCTTCCCACACTTTTTACAGTCATCTAGTATCTAATGATGAACATTTGGAGTCTTTCTGCCATTAAAACATTTGATCTTTGTTCTCCTGAGTCAGGATGCGTCATCTTCATCCTGCTCTTCATCAAATTTCATGAAATTCACTCATTACCGCTGTCCTTCTTTCCTTTAACACCATCGTTAATGGTAAATAATGCGTTTATCACTTCAAGTAGATTAGAATTTGACATTTTGGTGCAATAACTTTAATAACAAAGTTTTTGCATCTTGTCAGCGATTGCAAATAATTGTGACTCCTTAGGTTGATGAACATAAATAGAATAAATAGGCACGTCTCCTGTAAACCAAGTGATCACCCCAGAGTTCTTTAAAAATGAAAACGTCAAAAAGTCAAACAAAAACTGGAAATACAGTCTAATAATCAGGCTGCAAAAAGCACATTTTATCTTATGTTTCATTGTAGTGACGCGTTAGGATTCAAGGTTTCCCCCAAAATAAAAGCTTGATGCTGAATTATCTTTCAGAGTCAGAACTCAAAGGTGTCTGAGAGCGTCTAAAGAACAATAAAGATGTAAAATGTGAATAATTCATCTGTCTGGAGCTGGGTTTTACTTTGTAAAGTCAAAGAAAACTTTCTGCATCTGCGTTAGAAACAAGTTATCCCACATTCTGGTGTTGGATGTAAAAATGTTAAAAAAAAAAAGAAGAAAACTTTGGAAACAGATTTGATTAGATTTCTCATATTAGTGAGAAATGACAAACCATTTGTTTCCTCCTAAAAGAGACGAAGCTCATCCCTGGTGGATCTGCCACATATTATTTTTCATGTCATTACCTCTCGCTGCTCCAACCATGACGTTTTAGTCTCCAGCTTCACCGAGTCATACGGAGTCATTATTAACATCATTTCCCCATGAGCGCTAATAGTCTGTTCTGATGAAGTTGGCCGTCTTCTCGTCCATAATGTGATACATCCACATTTGTTTAGATTAACAAAAAGACGCAGTGTGCAAAACACACTCTTCCTCTCTGACACTCTACCAGGTCTGCACAGTGTCCTTAATCATTACAACACTCAGAAACACCAGGCTGCTGTGCAGACGTCTGCTACCAGATCTGCATTACGATCATGTTGAGCTGCATGTCAATACCCAGCATGCAGCTCACTCATCCTGAAGACAAAGCATCGTTTGAACCGTGGATTTGTCTCAAACTTTCCTGCAGGAGGTCGTTTTCAGATCTGAGCGTAAAGATCAGAGATGGTGACACACAGAACGAGTGAAGATGTTAAATCTTCTAACTGCATTCTGTTGGACAGAAGCAAAAACAAAAAAGTGGAGGAAATGTGAGAAAACATTAGGATGTGCTGGTGGCCTAATTTCATATCAAATGAGGGAATCAAGCTCAAGTTCACTGACCTGTGAGGAAAAATGTTTCCCTGAATTAAATTTGCTCTTTGCTTCCAAAAACTGACAATAAAAATAAACAGATTCAAACAAAGCAATCAAATCAAATGACATGGAAATAAATCAAATTTAACATTTCAAATCAACAGTCCAATGAAAAGATATGAAGTATGAAAAACCAAAATGCAAAACCAAAAAAAAAAACCTATCAAATGGGGAAGATGAAAAAACATATGAGACATGATTGAGTTGAAATGAAGATACTTTTAATTTCTTTTGGATCTTCAGGAGACTGGGGAGAAGATGTCTGGGATTCCTGCTGATCTTTGACCTCTCTCACCCAGCTTTGACAAGGTTTGATGGCAGAGACGGAGAAGTGAAAGAAAAAGGATGGAGACAAAGAAAACACCTGCAAAAACCCTTAAAGGTCCAATATTCTACACTTTATCCACTTGGAATCATTTCTTTTACATCTCAGTAAAAGCCATGCATTGGTCAAATGAGTCCTTCCTTTAGGTGCAGCTGTTGATCTTCCACCCCTCATCCAACCTCCTTCAAATGGGCGGGGCAGTTGGCGAGTCAAGCTTCTCTAAGCCCCGCCCATCTCTCTTCTCTGCACGTTTGTGAGACGTTCTTCAAGGTCTCAGATGAAGGGAGTAAAAAAAGACTTTTGTGCTCGTTGATCAACCATCTATGAAGTAACCGCCGTGCTTTTCTCGTAGCGTCACCATGACTGTTTGCTAACGTTTGTGAGGATGAGGGCTCCCGTGGTTTTTAAAGGGTGGGGTGGGCTCAGGTAGCTCGTGATTGGCTCTGTCCTCTAGAGAGGAGTGGTCTCTTCCCTTCTTGACGTCAGCAGGGGAAAGATTTAGAAACCAGCCGTTTTAGCGTTAGCTCAAAACACGTTTCTCAAAAATAAGAAAAAGGAAGTGAAAACGGTGAAAATATTTGAACACTTTTGGGTCTCAGACAGTCTTTGGGACTGATGTGAAGATCTTTAGAAAGTGAACTGTGCAGAATATGGAACCTTTAGAACAAACCATAACTGGCTGTTGAGCAAAAATAAAGAAACACAAAACGTGAACGTTAAATGTAAACACCTTTATGAGGGAAACAGATCAACCCTAATGTATAGCATTCATATCCAACTCCTGCAACACTGCTGCTGTTAAACACAACAGAATAAAATGTTCAGGAACCCTTTGGATCTTCTGCATCAAACTGGTCTGTTTACCAGGTCTGCTGCTTCCATTACATCCCAGCAGAACTGGTATTACAGGCATTTTACTTGAATGCAGCGTGTCAGAGTGAATATTCATTTTGTGGAGGGATTAATAAAAACTAAATTGAGCCTGACTAAACTGGCCCAGAGTCTGTGAAACGCCTGGTCTCAGTTCAGTCCTTAATGAATGGAAATGTAATGCTCAGCGTAGCGCCTCTCTGCCGTCCTCCACAGCTGAACGTACTTCAGCGTGAAATCCGGCGACCTCCTGACTGCTCTCCGTTGTAACATTTTCCGGCTTTGCTTTCTGGGCTTTGAGCATCTCAGCGAGATAGAAGCAGAGAGGTGAACCTCTTAACCTTGAGTGCTTCTCTGGAATGTCTTTTAAAGTGAGATAAAAATGTTTTCTCTACTGTGTCAGTTATTCGTCCTTAGCTACATTTACACGGCGTGGCCAAATTAAAATTCTTCAGACTCTCCAGATATAATTCCTTCTGACTTTTCAGAGGAAATCACATTTAAAAAGCACCAGAATTAAATGTTGGCAGATTAAACTTTAAAAAGAGGCTCAGTCAGAAGACACAGAAATGGACATTTAAATGTAAAACGGCTGAAAAACGTTATTTTTACTTATAGATGTATTTTTATCATGTAAATATGATCCTAATTTGACTAATACAGGTTATTAATCAACATGGGTCATATGGATGTGCTATTTAAAAATGCAATGCATTATGGGTAGTAGTGTATAATGGCTGTGAACAGCTCCAGTCTTTGGACACTGAATAAATTCACCATAAACGGTTCAGACAACATTAAAAATCCTCCTCATTTGTATTTCCACAGTGCAGACACCTCATTAGGAAGAAAAGTAGCAACTGGTTGCTATAAAAAATCACTGTAAGTCACAAAATAATACTGTCACTGTGTGTGTAGTAGGAATGGAGGCTGTAGGAGAGAGGAGTGATGCTACGGTGGAGTCATCAAAACGCCTGTTTTTATTCAACTCTCCTTCTTTATCCAGGCTTGGGACTGGAGGAGTTACTTATGCTTTTCTTTAAATTAATATTTTGCAAATCATTTTTCTTGCAGTGATTCATTAAGAACAAAGAAAATGTAACATTTACATCCCTGACTGTAAGCTAGGAGAGATCAGCCAGCAGCAACAAACATGTTTTAATCTTTTGTGTTGTGATTCTACAAAACTTAAGGGTGCAGACAACTGATAAATGACTAAATAATAAAAATAAAGCAAACAGAATGCATCAAATCATGAAGTCAGTCAAATTTAAAATTCTTACTCCACAAACGTTTGTTTACTTAGGGAAGAAGCAGCTGATTGATGCATGCACAGCTGTTCTCCAGTCTGGTTCTTTATGACTAAACTCCAGTTCTGTCATTATTTAACGAAGTGCTTCAGATACAAAACAGGCTGCTATAAAAGCAGGAGGATATTTAAAGTTAAATGCATTTTGACTCTCTGCTAAGTCTGGTCATCTTTAGACAGAGGGGAGAGAAGTGTGTTTGGAGTGAGTTTCACAATAAAAGCCTTGAACACGTCGCCCTTTAGCTCATTCCACTAGCACAGACTCAACGTTAAGTTATTTTTGGGTCATGATTCAACTGTTTCTTAGTGAGAGGATCACAAAGTAACATCACCAAGTCAACATGTTCTTTGCTCAAACACAGTGGCTCTAAACGACTGAAGCCTGTTCTGTATTTTGTGTAAGATCTGTTTGAGTCCCACATCATCATGCGACGCATAAACGCTGCGTCTCGGTGCTCCAGCTGATGATGCGAGTGCGCTACGGGCCAGGAGCGTGGACTCTGTTTAGCTCGTTGTATTGATGCACAACAGCCTTTTAACCTGAGCGACGGTAGGAAGGTGTTTGTGTAAAATAGTGGGAAAAGAGTGCACTGAAAAAAGAAAACAGGGGTCTAACGTAAAAAAAATTGAAGTAATCGGTCACATGTAATTAAATTAAGTTCTTTCAAAGTTAATTTATTAAGTTTGTTGAAAGTAAACTTAAAAAGATTAACTTGGATAAACCTAATTAAATTACTTATGGCCAATTACTTCAATTTTTTAAAGTTAGACCAATGTTTTTTTAGGTTAGACCAATGTTTACTTTTTTCAGTGTGGGTATTGAACCCTCGCACCCCATGTGTCGCTCCACCCATGTCTGGAAAACCCCCATTCATGCACTGGAAGAACTGCAAAACTCCCCAGAAAATGTTAACTCTTTCAAGATTTGAACCAGAGACCTCGTAATGAACAAACATTCAAATATAGAGATTTTAATTCTCTGTTTATTAAGGTTAACATTTCTAGAACCAGTGCTGTGAAAATGTGCAAACACAACTGAAGGTTTATTTGTGGTGCTTATAAATGAAGTGGGCTGTAATCAGAGTCCTGATCCACAAACAAACATCACGAGTTTCCGGTTTGACCTACACGACAAAATGCACCCCCAGTAAAACCACAGGCAGGTCTTACTGGTTGGGGTTCATTTTAGCTGAATTAAATAAAAAGCTGTTGATTTGTGATCGCTTTGCTCCCACACTCAGTCACCATGCAGAGGTGGAACTTTTCTTTAAAAACAGCCTAAACCGACGGTCACAGCCCACTCAGAACAATGTTTATGAACCAAATAGGAAAAAAAAAATCTGGCAACATTGCTTTCCTACCTTTTGTATTGTGTGTTTCTGTTGCCATGGCTACCAGCTGTCATCGCACCAAATAATCACCTGTCAAAGGACGAGAGGGTGGGTGTTGCCAGACACCGGTGAGAGAGAGGAGGAGGACAGGATGTATAAATACACAAGAGCTGTGTTTTTTTTCTTTATTTCTGTCCAGGCTGTGATTTATTACCTGTGCGGCTGCTATTGTGTTCCTCCACTGAATATGACTGTGTGGGTTTGTCTGTCATCAAGACAAACGTGTCATCCTGGAGACACCTACAGCTGCAGGAACATCAAAGCGGTGCTTTTGTGTACTTGGCGGTGTCAGCTTTAGATTTCTGTCTGTGAGGGACGATCTTCTAACCTGAGATTAAAATAAAAACTCATTACCGACATCTTGAGATCAGTTTGTCTTCGAGGCTGGAGGGATCTCATCACTTTCTTATTTGATGCGGTTGATTGTTCACCTCACAAACTGGGGCTGTTGGCAACTAGTGACACAAAATTGCAAGAAAATACAAAAGTTTCAGCTGGAATCTCACAAAAACTGTCCTTGCAGCGCTATATGCACAAACCTGAAATAAATTGCAAATTTCATGCAATATTTGTGTCACACAAAATGTCCTCATTCTGTTTTAATTTGTTTGCAATAATTTTTTTTTGTGCAATTTTGCTGCACCTGCCTCATGCCTAGGGATGGGAATTGATAAGATTTTTACGATTCCGATTCCATTTTCGATTCTGTATAACGATTCAATTCTTTATCGATTCTCTTATCAATTCTCATTTGGAAAAAAAAAGGGAACACACAGATCTATGAGCTTACAGCTGGTTTATATCTTATCTTTGAGTAAGATACAAGTTTAGAAGTAACATGACCTTATACATCCAACAGTGAGGTCTTAAGAAAACCAGAGCCTCGGGTCACAGGGTGCCCAGAAAAAATAATTTCTAAGTATAAAATAATAATACCATATTATTTTGTAGAAATAACAAAATACAACATAAATTATTCTGTGCAATTCCACAAGAATGTCCAGTAACATTCCAACTCTCTTTTTAAAAAGGATCTGAGCTGAACACACAAAGTTACGTCAGCCAGCAACAAATACAACTCAAGTCAACTTCAATGGAACTGTGCATTGTGCAATTTTGCAACCATCAATTATGGAAAATTAACAATTCTTCTGCAGAAAAATGAGCATATCTGCTTTTTCAGGAAGGATCTGTGATCTTTCTGGACTTATTGTGTCTCCAGCTGGAGAACACCCTCTCAGACGGGGTGGAGGACACCTGCACACAGAGAGCTTTCAGCGTCCTGACAACAGCGGTAGAGTGTCTCTCTTGCTCCACCACCATAAGGTGGCGTTATCCTTTGCAGGGGATGGGGCCCTGCGGTAGACTGCAGCGAGCGCTGCTAGCATCTGAGCGTCTCTCTCGTCATCACAGTCATCTAAATGCAATGCACAGTAATAGCAGGTTTTACACATGGGTAAATGACGCTAACATGATAGCAGTGTTAGTTGATTAGTTACCTGCATCATTAGAGGACGTGCAAACGTTACCGCTGCTGCTGGGTTGCAATTCACTAGTGTGGAGCGGATCAAAAATACGACATTCATTTAATGCTATTCTGTGTTCAAATACTTTTGCATATTCGTAGTGTTTCCTCCTTTGCCCTGTTGTCATTCTTTCTCGTAAAGTATAACCAAACTTTCGAGCGTTTGTGTCGCTTAGGCGCCATGTTTCCTTCTGGGTAAATAACGTCACGTGCTACGCAACATGCGTGGTGACGTAGTCGTGCCAACTGGAGTTCTTTTTTTTTTTTTCGCGACGACTGGAATTGAATCGTTAGCAAAAATGGCAAACAATTCCAAGGGATTGAAAACACTGGGAACCGGTTTTCGATTCCCATCCCTACTCACGCCAGATTCCAGATTTTTGTCACCAACAGTTTGATTGGTCATTATTACTCCTTCCTTAACAAAGTCTCACTCATTGTGTGCATCAATAGGTCCTGGTTTGACCTGTTTAGTTGTCATCATGAGTTGGTGAAATATTTATTTTGTAATAGAAGCAGGAAACCAACATGACAAACTTCTGCTGTGATGGACGCAGTTTCTCATCAAATGTTGAGAGGAAATTTCCTTTGCAGGTTTTTTTTTTATGTTAAAGGTTTGTCACCAAGTCACAGCAGGATGCCTTAGATCCATATGGCTCAGTGCATTTCAATTTAGTTACTTTTACCCAGGGTTTTTGTCCTTAACACTTATGAATAGTCCATTTAAAGCCTGAAGTGTGAAAAAACATTCAGAAAAACCTGTTATTTTAAAAAAACCCTGAACTATTTATCAGCTAATGTAAACACAGCATCTACATGTATATAATTATGCTTTATATTTTGAAATGTATTTATATAAAAGATAAAATGACATTTGTCTCAGGGAGCAGAAAACATCAGCAGGAATTTGTGAACACAGTCTACAAGGAGTTAAAAAGATCAAACGTTCATATTGTGAATCAGATCTCTGCTAACCTCAGCAGCTAAAAGTTTTAGTAAATAAAAGCTCCAGCAGTGCTCTGTATCCGATGTATTACACCTGCTGCATACATTCCACATGCTGATTCCTATTGCAGCTTCATGCTGGTTCAAACAGAACGCGGCTGTAAATAATGTGCATCCATGCAAAACTCTATTTACAGTGTTTGAAGGCTTCATGCAGCATGTCACAGACCCAGGCTTCCTGCTTTGTGAACACTCTATATACCCATGAAGTTCTTTGGAATATCTTTAGTCCTGAGAGTGCATCCCACGCTGGAGACGTCCCGCTGCGTGGTGCACAAGTGCACAGGCAACCGAGGACAGCCAAAATCTGCAGCAGCCTGCTGCTTCGGAACAAGTTCCTGTTCAGCTTTCGGTTCGCTCTCGGTGTTGCGTGGTGTTGTTTTCAGCACCAGCAGGAGGCCGTTTCTGGTGGAAAAAGCTCTAAAAAGATTCTTTACACAACCTGCTTATCTCAAAACAGACAGACCGGCACAGTTAGAAGCAAAATATCTGCCTCTTTACTCCGGGAAACAGCAGAGGAGGAGAAACAGAGGGGGAGGCATTTTCTTAAGGAAAACCAAAAGGAAAAAATAAAAGTATCTCATCATGCATCAGCTGGACGTTAACACTAAAATCTTATGTTTAATCATCTGAGCTTCTTGCAGTATTTTGTGAAACACTGGTGGATGTTAGAGTAACTGCATCCCTGAGCTAATCTATTGTTTCTGGCTGCAGAAACATCTGCAGAATTCTGCTATGATCCAGATCTTTAATGGGAAGCAGAACATCAGATCAGTGCAAACATCTCCAGCTCGCCCGAGGCCGCAGCCGTCTCCATCAAGGACAAATGGAGGCAAAGAATCAAGAAGATTAGCATCAACTGTCAGGAACCAGTAGAATTTCTCCACACGTGTCCAGCATGATGTCTGCTATAAAATATTCAATGTAGCAAACCAGCTCCTACAAGCTCACTTCAAAGATGAACTGGAAGTTTGATTTTTTTTTAAAGCAGCAGATCTTTCATTTAAAATCAGTGGTGAAATCAGCAGCGTCTGCTAACAGGACGTCAGAGCTTCCTGCTCCAGGGGGAGTTATTCTAACACACGTTGTTGTTGTTCTACACGCTCCGTTAGCTTCGTCCACCGTGTCGACTTTCAGCTTCGTGTCCCGCCTGATTACCTCCAACAAGTTCTCCAGTTATTTGGTGTCGACAGGTTTCCAGTTAAACATCTTTGATTTCTGCACTGGTTTGAATCGAAGCTGCTTCTTTAAAAACAGAACTTTCTCCTGAATGTTTCTGCTTTAATGTCTGAGTAGGAAATAAGTTAACAGGAAACAGATGAGATGGAGGTTTGTGTTGATCTGACTCTGAATCAGACAATCCTGTTTTCTCCATGTTTCCATCACTAATCTCTGCCAGAGAGCAACACAACACTCCTGGAAATCAGCAGCGTGTGAATGAATGTGAGGAAATGCTTTTGGTAATTCAGGTTTAGCTGAGAATAACGGTGGGATGCTGCAGGACGGAGCGGAGGAGAGAAAACTAAAGAACAGAGAGAGAGAGAGGGAGGCTCTCAGTCTGAGTTATGTAAATTTCCAGGAGCTGTTTCCAGTAATCTTCTCTATTGTAGTTTGTGGTGTAATTGCTCTGCTGTTTGCTGCTGATAAACACATGGAGGAGTCCGGTCTCCTCTGGATTCTATCAGGAAGCCGTCAGACTGAACACGCTGGCTCGTCCAGGCAGCAGGAGGAGCTGCACTTTGTCGTCTTTGTCTCTGCAGCAACAAGATGACGCAGCGTGTGAAGAGAAGACGGAGACGGATATCGGCAGCTGAGTCGTCCTGTACCTGCATCCATCCTGCTCTTATCTGCAGCAGCTCCTGGTCCTGACTCTGACTCTGAGCTTCCCTCATCACAGCGGGAACAAAAACCACCAACCGTGAAGCAGCTCCTCCATGTGTTCAAGCATCTTTGAAGTTGTATTTTTTAAAATTCACACCCCTTTTAGCTGCTTCTCAGATCAACTAGCCTTCTGCACATCAGCAGTAAAGTTATTCAGTTCTCCAAACCCAAACCGACTGGACCCGATGTGTAAATGAGGAGGACCTGTTCTTTTTACCCTTTATTCAGAACTCTGATGGGGAAACCTACTTCAATAAATTGCTGAGGCATTTATCAAAGTGTTCTTTTCTGCGAAGGAAATCTGTGAGACTCTGAACACCCCAGAGGTGTTTTCTCATTTATTTGTCGCAGACTTCCTCATGAGGGGGGGAGCGCTCTCACCTCCAGAGTTAGATGGCCTCAAGGAGAGTTGAGAAAAAATATTTATGCATTTTGAGAAAACAGTCCCAGGAGTTATTAATGCAGAGAACCGGTTTAAAGCAGAATATGTGGAAACAGACTGACCTTTATGAATTACAGACTGTTAAGAGACATTGTTAAATCTGACTTTTTAAGCCTTAAAAAGTCAGAATGTCTTCATCTTTTGACCTGTCGCTTTATCAAATCACCAATGACATCATTTAGCTGAAAGAATCTCTATGGAAATCAGTCAGCAGCACAAAAGGACCTGAGTTGAGTTCAGCCTTCTATTGACTAAATGACTGGACTATAAGGCTGTTTTTAGTCCTCATTACAACATTGTGGATTCTGTGAAAACTTCATTGGTTTTTTGCAAACATGATCATGTTAGAATCTTCAGTTTTGGGCCTAAACTCTAATAAAAGCTTTAATTTCAAGCTTAATTTGGTGAAACTTTTATGTAAAAGTATATTTGTTTAGTCAACACTTGTTCTAAATGCTTAATGGTTGTTTTTCTTTATTTTCAGAGTCATGCAGCAGCCTTTTCTCTTATGGTGTGGTTTCTTTACTCATCATATTGTGGAAATGGTTAAAAGTGGCTGAGGTACGTCCTTAAGGTAGGAGATGAGATGCAGGCATCACATTTTTAATTCAGGTGACCTTAAACATATGCCATTCGCATCATATTTGATACACGACTTTCTGAGACCTCTAAATTTTTAGTGAGGGTTTTATTTTCCTGAAAACCTGATGTATATAATAAGATACATGCAGTTAACACAATAACCACAAGGGGTCAGTGTTGTTTCCATCTATAGACCTTCAAATTGGACATTCAAAATGCCTGCGCTCAGTCAGTGACTCAGATTTTCATGCAAACTTTTGTCCATTTTCAACAGGTTATGGTAAGAAAAACATTTTATTTGTAACTGAAACTTCAATAAGAATGTTTAATGGATTAAATCAAAGTAAGACAGCTTAAAATTTTTACACTTAATTCATAGTAAAACCATGTTGAAAATGTGTGTATCAAATTTGATACAGCGGGTTTATAAGGTCATATATTTGAATCTCCAGATGTAGAGTTAGATGAATGTATTGAAGAAGACTCAAACGACAGACCTTACAGGACATCATATAGAGGTTTTAGTGACAGATGAAATGCTAAACCCATGCCCCTGCAAAAGTTCCAAGTTGTTATTGGTACCTCTTACAAATGCAGGACATGCCATGACAAGCCTGGGAGACCATTATCCTCTACAGAAGGAACACCTCACCCTCACAAAAGGCCAACAAGTGTGCCTCCTGATGTGCAAAAAGACGACATTGACCATTTTTCAGCATGAGGAACTCAAGCAGCACACAGGCAATCACTTCACCATGTTTACTGTGAAAATACAAAGTCTACCTTTACCTGAACAAAGACAGGAACTCAGATCTACCACAATGCAAAATAAAAACCAAACCAAAAGAAAGTTCATATAAAATATCAAAATGTTGTTGCACAGTATGTTAAAAAAAAACTTTAAGGAAGTTTTAAAGAAAATTCAGGGTTTTAATAGGATATAAATGTGTTATAAATGTTTTATTACTATTCAGATGAACAAAATGTGAGTAAAAAAACTGCACAAAATACCTGACGTATCAAAAACAATACAAATTAAAAAACATATTTGCAAAGTGATATTTCATTTCTTTTTTTTTCTTCATTATTTATAAGGTCCAAAAAGGACTCCAAATTCAAAAAATCTGAATTTTCTAGGTATTTTTTGATGGGTTGGGTTTTACAGGGTCAAAACCCCCATTATGTGAGTCAGGACGTCCAAAAACGGACATACAGTATTTCAGGTTTGATGATTTGATACAGACAACAAAACCCAACGATACAAATGTGAAACCAGAGCAGTAAACTAAAACAAGACAAACAGAAGAAAAAGCATTGATGGCTCAGTGACTCAGCCGTGTGTTTCAGTCCTCAGGACCCAGGGAAGCAGCACAAAATTAAAAATGTCTCACTAAAACAACACAAGATAAAAACATGACCCGAGTATAAATACCTCTGTTGTCTTTATGTGTCACTACAGTGAACTCAAACAAACTGAAAAGGTTGATAATTAAATGTTAATTAACCAGTTTTTTATTCACTGAACCAAAACATCCGTGCGGTCTCTCTCTCCTCTCTCCTGGCTCTTTAATCCAGCGCGCTTTAATCATGTGGTTTTAAAGGTAAAATCCTGCCAACTAAAGGAAGGTAACTGAGGCATAGTGCGGCGCGTGGAGCTGACTGATGACTCGTAGCTTTAAGCCTTTCAGAATTAATATTTATAATTAGTCCACAGGACCAGAGGTAGAGCTACAGAGGAGCTGGAATGGGAATAATCACACAAAGAAGTGAAGTTTCTCAGAAATACAATCCTAGAGGATTTAATTCACTGTGTTTAAAAGGTGACGCAGCTCAGTGAAACAGAGAAAGTACACACACACACACACACACACACACACACACACACACACACACACACACACACACACACACACACACACACACACACACACACACACACACACATGCACAAAGAAAGAATGAAGTTCAGTAAATTGTACATTTCGTGCCTGAAGGCGAGTTAATACGTCCTACATAATGCATGGAATGAGCCTGCAGAAGGAAATAAAGCGAAGACATTTAAACTAAAAATTAAAGGGTTTAAAACCCAAAATGAGGCAGATGACCAAAAACTAGCCTCCGGCGCCAACGGAGAGCTGTGTTTAATAATCGATGTTCAGGGAGGGAAAAAACCTTGATGACTCTTTTATTTTTGTAATGTTGGTGCCTCTGCTCTGGCTCTTGAATAAGAATTAGTTTGCTGTTTGAAAGACAAACGCTCAAGTCAACACACTGCTTGTGTTTAGCGGCTTTACCTCACTTTCTGCAGGAAATACCTCCACAAAAACCCAATGTTCAGACCTCATAAAGAGTTGCTTTAAAACTCCTCAGCCTGAAAATCAATGAGTTTTTTCAGAGGGCTGAAAAAAGGCTGGTTTTTAGAACAATAGCTTTTAATAGCTGACCTGGTCAAGGTTGTGTAAAAGCTGCCAGAGCAGTGGCTCAGAATAATACCAGCCCATTAACAGCATAATTGCTTGTAATTCATCATAAACCCATTTAGCTCTTTGGTCTCCTGCATGGCCTGAGCACCGAGGCTGAGCATCATACTGGACATGTGCTGTTGTTTGTTATAAGTGTTCTTGATTTAAAGGTCACAGACTGAGATATGAATCAGGAACGAACCATTACCACGTCTGATGGAATGGGAACTCTTTTTGTTTTGAGCTAATCAAGGAGACGAGACACACCTGTGGAGGATTAGTGCAGGACACAGGAGGAGGAACACAAACTGGACACAAAGGGGAAAGGACATGACTAATAGAGTTGAGAGAAACAAACTCCATATTCATCCACCACTAGGCCGGATGTAGGCATGAGCAAGGGGGGCATTGCCCCCCCCCAAATTCCATGACTGCCCCCCAAACGCGATTGCATGCAGAAATAACAAATTTCAAAAATATTTCAGTGAAAAATGGTCAGAGTGAGCGCTCTCTTCCGTTTGTCCTCATTCAAAGTAGCTACTGATGAATGACACAGAAAGAAAGAAAAACAAAAAACACAAAAAAGAACAAACAAAAACAAAAACAAAAAAACACAAAAAGAACAAAAAAAACAAAAAAGAAAAAAAAAACCACAAAACAAAAACAAAACAAAAACAAAAAGAACAAAAAACAAAAACCACACAAAAAGAACAAAAAACAAAACCCACAAAAAAGAACACAAAAAACACAAAAAAGAACAAAAAAACAAAAAAAAAACACAAAAAGAAGAACAACAAAAAACACAAAAAAGAACAAAAACACAAAAAAGAACAAAAAAGAACAAAAAAACACAAAAAGAACAACAACAAAAAACACAAAAAAGAACAAAAACACAAAAAAGATCAAAAACCACAAAAAAGAACAAAAAACAAAAAAGAACAAAAAACAAAAAAGAACAAAAAAACCCACAAAAAGAACAACAAAAAACACAAAAAAGAACAAAACCACAAAAAAGAACAAAAAACAAAAAAGAACAACCCCCCCCCCCCC
>SSNR01000010.1:3207459-3273599 GCA_006937965.1 Callopanchax toddi | reverse complement strand
ACCCCCCCCCCCCCCAAAAACAAACAAACAAAAACAAAACAAAGCATAAACAGATGAGGTCAGCCTCAACAGGGCATCAGCCAGTGTCCTACTTGTGCCGGTCCCGCAAGCCCGGGTAAATGCAGAGGGTAGGGATCAAATATGAACATAAATCTATGGATAGAGGAACTGATATGATGATGGCGTAGTTTTTGATGCATTTAAGGGATTGGGGGGATGTGATGACCAAAACATTCTTAGCATGTCCAGACTGGCCCCCCTGATATTCTACCTGCCCTCCTTAATAGGGCTGGCTAGATCCGGCCCTGATCCATCATATGATGCATAACGTTGTGTTGCAGAGGTAGAAATCCAGACATTCATGGTAACATTGTCCAGACCAGAGGAGATGTTCTGGACCTCCTCCCAGTTGGATGTGCCTTCAGAGGTGACCAGGAGTGGCTCTATAGAGGAAGCTCCTTTTAAAAGTTAGTTTCCCAGTTTGTGGGTTATTTTGGTCATGGTCCAGATCCCGTGACCACAGGTGAGGGTTAGAACATAGATGGCCCAGTTAATGGAGCACTTTGCCTTTTGGCTCAGCTCCTTCATCACCATGACAACCTGGACCAACGCCCTCGTTACTGCAGGTGAAACCCTGGTCAGATGCTCCATTTTTCACTGCATCCTATCATCACTCAAAACAACAAGATACTTCCATCTCTTCTGCCTAAAGCGAAGATTCACCCCAACAAAAATCCTGCTTTTGCTGCAGGAAACAGTTTTCAAATGAAAACTCAACGAGACAAACAAAATTCTTTATAATAATTCAAATCTCTATGTACTAATTTACTAATAAAGAAATATACTATATGCAACCTAGTGTTATACTTTTTATAACATTTTTATAATCATGTAAATATATTTCATTAAAAGCATTTTCTTGGAACATTTTATTCAAAAATGACTGAACTTATTTTAAAAGTTTGTACTTTTATGTATTTTTAAAGTCTTTTTGGAAATATGAATGTTAAAAAATGTACTAAAGTCATATTTTTTAGAATAATAATAAAAAACTATGGATTTAATACCTTTAAATTTCTATGGAGGTGCAATTATAAGTGAAGTTTTCAAGAATGTATTTTAATACATCGTTTAGAAAATAATCTAGAAAATCTAGAAAATAAGAAAATATTTTGTTGTTTTAAGTAATCTGGTCTTAAAATGTTTAATGTTTTAAATCAGCATCAGTCCTAATCCTTCATATTAAATAATATAGACTTTGTAAACCTTAAATTACCATGTATTTGTCCCATTTATCATCAAAAAAATACAATAAATTTACTTTTTTCTCACAAAACTTCATGAAAACTGGATTATTTATGGATTATTGTTGCCGTCTGGTATATATGAAAGATTAGCTGCAACATTTATTTATTTGCAATATTATTATTTTCTCATACTTAAAAAAAACAGTAAGGTCCCTTTGACACATTTATGTGCTCATTTAAAAATCAGCATCAGTTTTAATCATCCAAAACAAAAATAAATGATTTAAAAAACATTTTAACCATTAAAATGCCACCTTATTGTCATGATGCAACTACGCTTTATGTTAGCCTGATTGATTATTGATTATTGCAGCCTGTTATGTGAATGATTAGGAGCAACTTTTATTTCTGCATCACTTTTTTCTTTTAGCTCCCACCTCTAATAATTATGCTCACCAAAATCAGACAATATTCTAAATTAACGATGCTATAAGAATGTTTCCAATAAGGTAATAAACACTCTCGAGGCTGATAAACTGCATAAATGATCAACAATATGAATGCAATGTTGTTAACTTATGCTAGAAATGAAACATTAAAAATGTGCATGGATGCATCAGGATAAACCTGTTGTTTGTTTTCAGAAAACATCAAACCACGGTTGTCTCGTCTCGTCTCGTCTCGTCTTCTTCCGCTTATCCGGGTCCGGGTCGCGGGGGCAGCATCCCAATTAGGGAGCTCCAGACGGTCTTCTCCCCAGCCACTTCTACCAGCTCCTCCGGCAGGATCCCAAGGCGCTCCAGGGCCAAACCAGAGATATATTTTCTCCAGCGTGTCCTGGGTCGACCCGGGGGCCTCCTGCCGGCAGGACATGCCTGAAACACCTCCCTGGGGAGGCGTCCAGGGGGCATCCTAACAAGATGCCCGAACCATCTCAACTGGCTCCTTTCGACATGGAGGAGCAGCGGTTCTACTCCGAGTCTCTCCCGAATGTCCGAGCTCCTCACCCTATCCCTAAGGCTGAGCCCGGCCACCCTGCGGAGAAAACTCATTTCGGCCGCTTGTATCCGCGATCTCGTTCTTTCGGTCATTACCCAAAGCTCATGACCATAGGTGAGGATTGGGAGGTAGATCGACCGGTAAATCGAGAGCCTTGCTTTCCGGCTCAGCTCCTTCTTCACCACAACAGACCGGTTCAGTGTCCGCATCACTGCAGACGCTGCCCCAATCCGCCTGTCGATCTCCCGCTCCCTCCTTCCCTCACTCGTGAACAAGACCCCGAGATACTTGAACTCCTCCACTTGAGGCAGGATCTCTCTCCCGACCTGGAGTTGGCAATCCACCCTTTTCCGACCGAGAACCATGGCCTCAGACTTGGAGGTGCTGATCCTCCCAGCCGCTTCACACTCGGCTGCGAACCTCCCCAGCAAGAGCTGTAGGTCAGAGCCTGATGAAGCTAGGAGGACCACATCATCTGCAAAAAGCAGAGACGAGATTCTCCTGTCACCAAACTCGACACCCTCCACACCACGGCTGTGCCTAGAAATCCTGTCCATAAAGGTTATGAACAGAACCGGTGACAAAGGGCAGCCCTGGCGGAGTCCAACCCTCACTGGAAACAGGTCCGACTTACTGCCGGCTATGCGGACCAGACTCACACTCCTCTGGTACAGGGACTGAATGGCCCTTAACAAAAGACCATCCACCCCGTACTCCTGGAGCGCCCCCCACAGGGTGTCCCTGGGGACACGGTCATAAGCCTTCTCCAAATCCACAAAACACATGTGGATTGGTTGGGCAAACTCCCATGACCCCTCCATCACCCTAGCGAGGGTAAAGAGCTGGTCCACAGTTCCACGACCAGGACGAAAACCACATTGCTCCTCTTCTATCTGAGGTTCAACTATCGACCGGACCCTCCTCTCCAGTACCCTGGAGTAGACCTTCCCAGGGAGGCTGAGGAGTGTGATCCCCCTATAGTTGGAACACACCCTCTGGTCCCCCTTCTTAAAAATGGGAACCACCACCCCGGTCTGCCACTCAACAGGGACTGCCCCCGATGACCACGCAATGTTGCAGAGACGTGTCAACCACGACAGTCCTACAACATCCATAGCTTTCAGATACCCAGGTCGGATCTCATCCACCCCCGGGGCTCCGCCACCGCGTAGTTTTTTGACTACCTCAGCGACTTCTGCCCCAGAGATTGGACAGTCCGTCCCCAGTTCTCCCAGCTCTGGTTCCTCATAGGAATGTGTGTCGGTGGGATTGAGGAGCTCCTCAATTATTCAATAATTAAATAATAATAATTAAATAATTAATTATTATTAAGTATTCCTTCCACCGTCCGACTATAGCCCCAGTTGACGTCAGCAGCTCCCCGTCCACACTGTAAACAGTGTGAGCGAGTTGCCGCCTTCCTCCCCTGAGGCGTCGGATGGTTTGCCAGAACCTCTTTGGAGCCGACCGATAGTCTTTCTCCATGGTCTCACCGAACTCTTCCCACGCTCGAGATTTTGCCTCGGAAACTGCCACTGCTGCACCCCGCTTGGCCCTCCGATACCCATCAGCTGCCTCTGGAGACCCACAGACTAGCCATGCCTTGTAGGCCTCCTTCTTCAGCCTGACGGCTCCCCTAACCTCTGGTGTCCACCAGCGGGTACGGGGGTTACCGCCACGATTGGCACCGGCTACCTTGCGACCACAGCTAGCAACAGCCGCCTCAACAATCGCAGAGCGGAACAAGGCCCATTCGGACTCAATGTCCCCCACTGCTCTCGGGACGCGGTCGAAGCTCTGCCGGAGGTGGGAGTTGAAGACCATCTTGACAGGCTCTTCTGCCAGGCGTTCCCAGCAGACCCTCACTATACGTTTGGGTCTACCAGGTCTGCGTAGCATCTTCCCCTGCCATCTGATCCAACTCACCACCAGGTGGTGATCAGTTGACAGCTCCGCTCCTCTCTTTACTCGAGTGTCCAAAACATACGGTCTCAGGTCAGATGGTCAGGTCAGGTCAGATTCATACAACCACGGTAGTATGAAGTTTAATTGAATAGAGACCTAAATGTTTTGATGACATCTTAAATGCTTCAGACCTGACACAGTTATTAACCATCAGCAGCCTCTCATTAACCTGATACCTCGGCCTTCAGGGAGCGCCACAAACAGCTGTTTCACCCAAATATTCAACAACACACCTGCAGCTTTAGAAACCAAAACAAAAGCCATGAAAAAACGGCGGATCTCTGCTCTCGGAGGGATTTTTATCTTCCACCGCTCAATGCTTGCAGCGAGGCTCTAAAGGCTTTGTTTCCAATTCTCCCAGCACAACAAGTCCAAGGTCATTTCACACCAGCAATAAACAACAACAAACAACAACAACAGGAGGTGTTTTCATCCAGCGGGAGTCGCGCCGTGACTGCAGGTTGGTAGGATGGACGTCCTTGACTTAGAACTCCGAGGAGCAGCACGAGCCCTGATTTAAAACAGGAGCTTTCATGGTTTAAAGCTCCTTCATATTTAAATGTGTTTTGAGGGGAAAATAAGTGAAACTCTTTAATTTACGCTCGATGCTTTTTAGAGACTTTATCTGTTTCTGAGGCTGTTTGTCCTTTAAAGTTGCAGCTAAATGAAACCAGAACAGAAGGAACAAATCCTCAATCTGCTGCGTGCCTGGAGGAAGCCGGAGGCGTTTCGTGGCTCACCGCAGGGCGAAAAACTGTTAGCTCATTATTAGTTAATGCATAAAACTCTGTCTACGTTTTTATTATCCGTACATAGAAATGAAGAGTTCAATCTGTGAGATTTTGATGACTTAAACCTCAAAATATCCTTTGATTTATGTCAACCTTGAGTGGATTAGGGAAGAGATTCTTTGTGTGAACACATTAATGTTGGGTGTCTAATCTAGCATCATTTCAGACTCTACCATTGCTGAGGATTTGGAAACAATGACATCATTGAGATCTTGTCTGATGGTTTTGTCCACCTGCTGGCAGCCCGTCCTCCGTCCTCCTGCAGACGTCGTCAGATTGGACGAAGACAGACAGAGCTGCCGTTTTCAGGTCCCTTCACAGATGGTGTGTCAGCTTTAAGTTTGGATTTTGGCTGAGCTGCTCGAGGACAGAGACGTGTTTCAAAGCCACTTTCATGTCTTGGCTGCCCGTTTGAAGCCGTGTCGGCGCGGGGAGGTGGCTGCAGCAGCGATGGTGGAACTTTGGTTATTCAGTGTGAATAAATGAGTTCAGTTTCATCCTTTTACTTAAAGGTGTTGATGCAACTATAATATAAAAACTAATATATAATTTAGTGCTAAATGTTGATACCTAGAGGTTATGTTCTCACAGCCTGCGTGGCCATGGCACACTTTTAGTTGTTTTGCATGTTTGTGGTGTGCACTCCCCCACCGCTGGTCTTATCCAGGCATCCCACACTGTTTTCTTTCTTGAATATTTCATGTTCAGCCACAAACAATGGAGCTCCTCAGCTGTCAAATGGTCATCATCATGTGTAAAACCTGTCAGCGAAGTCCTGACAGAGAAAAGGGAATCAGCAGTCTGCAGCTGTCCACATCGAGACGCCAGGATTTTTCCTGGGCAGCTAAAGAGTATCCTTCAGACGCGCCATCGAGTTTTAAAGTTGTTTGTTTCTCTAGTTTAAGCAGCGAGGACCTAAAAACATTAAAATTTCAGGTCATTTTTGACTGAAGAGTAGTGAAATGTCACTATTTGTTTCAATTCATAAATTATTCTTTAGACTTTTCTTCTACTACCTTAAGGTAGTAGTAAATTAAGATAACATCCCTCATAACTTTGAGAAGTTATAGGACTCAGCTCCTTCTTCCCCACTGGAGGAGGAACACCCTCATCACTGCAGATGAAGCTCTGATCCAGTTCTCATCCATCGCTCATGAACAACATACATTAAATAGTTTTCGACGAGCTCTGGAAGCTGCAGCTCGTCCTACAGTCAGCAACACGTGAAACGACGAGTTGCTTTTTAATATTTCAGCAGATTTTCTTCATGTGTTTGTTCAGATTCACTCATTTTTTCCACTTGGTTCAGATTTAAAGTCACTGATTTCTCCTTTAAGTTTCAAATGAGACTTTAAATCTGTGTTTCGTGTCTGCCTGAGCAGCTGAAACGGAGACGATGCAGACGTCCTCCTGGTGAGGACATCTCTAAGTCCCTCTGAGAGGTGCAGCTGTGTCTCTCCACAGCGATCACCCAGGTTTGATCTTATCTGAGCTTTTGTGTCCAGAGACTTTGGTTGGGTCACTCTGGTCTGTTTCTCAGCTGTGAACCTCAGTCACAGATTTACTCAGTTTCCATGGAAACCACAAAGGTACAGGAGCATGGTCAGAGGAGAGGCAGGACCTGCTCCTCTCTTCTTCTTTTGTGGATGCAGATGACTTTTTTCCTCCACCAGACAGGATGCAGAAGCAGAGGACAAAACAATCCCATAAACAACCGCTCTGCCTCTGCCCTCGTCTGATCTGAAAGCCAAGTAAAAAGATAAATGAAAACGCCACACGGCGCTGGATCTGTGCCTTAAACATGGCTGCATTTAAATCTTCCACACACATTTATATCTTCTTGATCCATGTTGTCCTACAGTGGTTGCTTTCATCTGGCGTCAGTCAGGAGCAGGAGGGTGGCAGCATTCAGCGGCGCTCCAAGGAAAATCAAAACGATGCAAATAAAAGGCTGAGCCGTTACCAAAACAGACTGAGCAATCAGGAATGAGGACTAAAGGAGAAGAAAGGAGAAGAACAGAGGAAGTGTGAGGCGTGAGAGAGGAGAAGAGGCAGCCTCTCATTAGAAAGGTCATTCCTGTTTCTAATCTGAGGGCTGCTTAATAGCATCATTTGGCCGTAAAGGCTGCTTCACTGAAGACCTCGCAATTATAGTTTAGAGGAATTAAAGTCTCTGGAAGAAGAGTCAGAGGTAATTAACCACCGCTTTGCTGCTGTGAAATCTTCAAACAGTCAAAATAATAAGTGTTGGACACATAAACAGCCCTATAAAGACTTCAATTCACTCACTAAATGAAATCAAATGAAGTCTAAATGTCTAAAATGTCAGGCTCATGTTCTCCTCTCTGTTTTGTTTTATTAGGGATCCAGTAATAGCTTTCCCCAACACGCTTTGTCTAATTTTATAAACCTGCGTGACTCCCGTTCAGACCTGGTCCAGTTTAAACTTGAATTCCTCCTCCCAGCAGCGTTCATTATGAGTGTAATTGTCCTGGTTTTTATTGGCTGCAGGCTGATGATGAAGAAGAGTTCAGGAAACTCATCCTCATCACTGGTTCTCAGACTCACTTCCTGTTGCATTTAGGAATAATTCATCTTTACACAGCAAAAGCCAAGGATGCCACTCTTCTTAATAATGATTTCTAATGCAAATAGAGCAAGAAAAAACCCAACACCTTTGATTTCTGCCTTTTATCATCCTTTAATATGGCTAATTGTCTGTGTACAAATGTAATTATCAACCCTTCACTGGGTGTAGTCAGATGCTGGGTGTTAAGAAGGCCTGACACCGTGTGGAGCAGCGCGCGATGGACAAACAGCATGTGCTGCACCAAGTGGAGAGCAAACTTTTCACATTAAGCAGCCAGCTCAGCTCTGATCTCACAGCTCATCTGGGAAGCCTCTCCCCCTGCAGCCCGTTTAACGCCTCAACAGTTATGAAATCATTAATTAAGCCCGCACCAAATCTACTCCCACGGAGCCCAGTGTGTGCGCTTTTTGTGCGCGCGTGTTCTTCACCCCGGAGCTCTGAATACACAAAAAGGTCTCGGCGTCGAGCTCTGGTGTTCAAAGCCTGCTGACAGGTATTTCATCGTCTCGGTGGGGAAAAGGCAATTGATTTATTTTACACTGTAAGCTGAAGTAAACACGACAGGGGCCCCGATTCAGAATACATAACAACAAAAAACACCAACAACTCCTCTACACTGACCAGGAGCCAAAAAGTCTCATTCAGATTCAGGATGCAGCGCTGAAATGTAATCTGCTTCAAACTTTATGAACCTTCAAACTTTCAACGTGTTTCACTAGAAGTTGAACCTTCTCATCAAACTTTTAAAAAAGAGCTTCACCTTGTGGAGGACTTGTTAGTTTCTTTGTAACTTACTATTTGTTTTATAGAAAAATGTAGTTTCAGATGTAGATTTTTATTTTATTTCATTTGTTTTCACATAGAAAACCAGTACATTTAGCTCTGTTAAAGTTCAGATATTTTGACGTATTCTGTGGACTTTTCCGTATAACTTTTTGTAGAGAACTCTTTAAACATCACGTTTGGAGACACTGATTTGAGCGTTGACTAGCTAATAGCTAATCGATGCTGAGCTACTTAAAAAAGCTGCCAGGTTAAAACAGCTGCATTTTCAAGATGTTCACAGTGATTCAATTGATTTTTAAGACGGTCAGTTTTACATTAAAGTAGGCTAATTTGGACAGAAATTCCAGCCAGAAACGTTATGCTAAGCTACAGAAAGCTAGCTTGTTCTGCTAACTTCTGCTACAAATAATTATAGAATTCTGTGTAAATAACTGTGTAAATGTGACATTTATGACCTTGTAAAGTTTTAAAAGTAATATTTTAAAAACTGTAGATAGAATTTTTTTAAAGTTTCATTTTAAAATTTAGAGAAAATAGGGATTAGTTTTGACAAGGCACACGAGCTAATGACCAGTCAGAGCAGATCAGCTTTAAAAGTGGACTTTCATTTTTCTTTTATAAAATCATAACTTGAATGTAGTTTCATAAAACTTTACATACTATAAGTGTCAGATACATAGGTATTTGGGCAGAAATACTGCAAAATTCCAACCAAAATCATTATTCGCTAAACTGGAAGAAAGCTAGCTTGTTCTGCAAACTTTTGCAGCCATTTACAATATAATTATTTGTAACAAACCTTGTATTGTGACACGTATGACCCAGTTACGTTTTTTAAGTTGCATGTGCATGAAATGTTCTGAACATCTGCTCAATGAACAACCTCAGTTTGGAGAAATCAAGAATAGCTTTGTCCAGCTGATGGCTAGTCACCACAGGTCCACTTTCAAAGTGAATTTTAGCTTTTCTAATCTACAAATGTTCCTAAAACATTCATGTAAATGCAGTTTTACAAACCTGTCAGTTTTATATTATACAGTTTTAGCAGAAATATTCTAAAAATTTGACCAAACATGTTTCATGTTAAGCCACAGCTAGCTGGTTCTGCTGCTAATTTTAACAAAAAATCTTAATATGTGCAGTAAATTTTCAAGCAATGCAACATTTATGACAAAATAGCATCTGTTAGAGCTCTATGAGCAACATGAATTTGAAGAAAATTAGATTAGGTGAAAATTCTATACATATTTTTTACACTGCTATAAATTTTACATCATTTGAAGTGATATTTTCTGAAATGCTGGCTGGAAGAGTTACAGGTTCAAGTGATATTAGCTCAGTAGTAAAAACACATATGTCAGCAAGTAATTTATTGAATAATTGCAGTGTCCTATGTAGCGCCGCAAAGGCGTTACTATCTCTGGATTCTGACCTCTGGGATCATCACTACAATAACTCATCTTTTTCCCAATAACTTGGATTAAAATGACTCTTTTATTATGTTGTAACCTGAATCAACATTCCTTCCAGGACCCGGTCGTGTCGGAAGACTCAGAAGACTTTCTTTAGTTAATAATTAAACTTAAAGACTCTTTGATGTCTCATTCTAAAAGGACACTACCTTTAATCCACTGTCCAGAAATGTCTTAATGTGATTAATTCATTTTCTTCCAGTATTAATGAATGTTGATGTTGCATCAGTATTATTTCATGTTTCTACTTTTGCTAAAAGGTTAAAGCATACTAATAATCCATCTAAGTTGTCCTGGGTTTCTTAATGACGAGAACCACGTGACTTGGTAACTCCTTCCCATTGGGCCACGCGTCCAAAAGTTTCCACCGTCAGGCTTCCTGCCTGGAAGCTCGTGAGTTCTCGTTCAGCCTACGACGAGAAAACAGGCCACCGTTTTTCTCCGTTACACGGTGACCCCGACACCGACCGAGCTCGTGGGTCCAAGCCCCACCGGTCGAGGTATTTCTCCGGCTCGAAGCTAGACACTATCCGTCAGCTTCTGTCCGCCAGCCATGGGGAAAACCCCGTTAGCCTCCGCTCCCAGCCAATCATGGAACTGCTGAGCCGACTCATCGGACGCCTCCGTGCCTTGGGTGACTTCACGATCACCGGGGACCGGACCGAGGTTCGTCAGGGTAACACAGCCTGCCGACGACGCTCCAAACCACGCCAAGGCGATCTCAGAGCGGCTTCAGTGGGTATCAACTCCGATCTGGTAAAACTGAGGCTCTTGATAAATATCACTCCTGTCAACTTAGTCTCAGCTCCCCTCATAACTAGCTCCAGACTCCCTAGAGATATTTTATATCTCACGGGCTCTCGTCATTAACTCTCAGCTTAATAACATCAGAAGAACTCTTAAGATGCAACCGTCTACCTCATATCTGTCTGTTCGTTCAATCTGTTTACTTAATAAAATAAGTGTAGTCTAAGTCTGCTTCTGGGTTATAACTTCCAAGTATAACGTACGTAGGTCTTCACTTTGAATAAAAGGAACCTAGAGTCCTGCATAACACTTAGTTTAGTGAAGGTAGCTTAGCATCGCTCAGCGTAAAACCGACAGAAACTAAGCTAAGGACCTTGCAGAAGTGTGTTCGTATTATAACAATAAAAACAGGTTATATTATGCTACGCCTATAACAGTGTTTGCAGGAGCAGAAATAACTGAGATGAAAGTTTTTCCTAGAGATGGCAGTAATTTACTCTGCTCCACTGTGGCTAGCCGTTAGCTTGTCAATCTGGTCAGATATTAGGTTGTTCAAAGAGTTTTCTACAATAGATGGATAGAAATTGTTCTTAACCTTTTCACAGAAACACATATTGAAACTATCGTTTTACAGTGTGTTTTTCAGCAGAAGTTGTACCTTCTTTTCTAATTTGCATCAGTGCTCACACTCACAGGGCCCAATTAAGAAAGTACCATTTCCAAATGCCACAATCTGTCTGCGTGATCATTAACTGGAGCAGGAACATACGACAAGTTCACAGCTTGCTCGAGGAAATGGTTCAGCAGGAAACGCGTCGGTCTGTTTAGATGCACAGATGCTGCTCAAACAAGCTGCGTTCAGGAAGTATCACACTTCAACACACTAATATTCTGCTAATGTGACGGTAAACACAGATTAAACTGAAAACATCTGTCAGCGCAGACACGAACAAACTTTCTGCAGCATTTCAACCTGTTCAGTGTTGTCTGCCGTCAGTTTGAGTGAAGAATGGATACGGAACGTATTCATTCATCAAAATGTTCACAAAAACAACAACAACACAACTTGGTCTTTAGTTCCTGTGAAGTTTGACAAATGTTTACAGCTAAGGAAACGTAAAATCTGTCATTGTTTTTCCAACAAATGTTCATATTTAGAGAATTTAAGGATTTGTAAAAGTGATATTTTTAGTGATTTTATGAATCATAGTTTGATCATTAGGATTTTGGCCATTTTCTTTAAAGTTTCAGGAAAACAGCAAAAATTAAAAGAAAAACAGAATAGTTTTGAAGTAAAAAAGCTTTTAATCCATTTAACCAGATGAATTATGTTTCTTTTTGGTTTTTTGAATGTAATTGAGTTGTGATCCTATTTGCAGATAGTCAGAGATCACTCATAAAACATCAAAGATATGAGGTAGATGGTATGTTTGAGTGAATATATTATATAAATTACGGTAATCTGACTTCTCTGATGGAGCCAAGCAATGTGAGTTAAATCGATAAACCAAAAAGACCTGAAATCATTCAATAAGTTAGAAGAGAAAAAGCTCTTCAGGATCAAGGAAGGAACAAACTGAAGGATTTACTAAAAGAAACTTGAGTTTTTGTTAATAATTGGTGAGCTTTTCCTTCAAATCCCACATGTGTTTTTAATTCTAAAAGTCTAATCAGTTTGCGTTATTGTTGTTTCTCTACATCTCCTCCCCTGCACGGAGCCGTCATCAGTCCAAAGCATCTCAATCATTTCCATCGGTTTTGTTTTTGCACTGACAGATGTTCTGTGTAGGCTGCAGGCCCGTTGTGTCACATTAATGTGACTCTAAAGTTGTTTTTACTCAAATCAGATCTGACACAAATATTACAGCAGAAACGGAAAAAAAAGAGACCAGTTTCTGCAAAAAACGGCACAAGGCTGCAGAAATGTAGCGTGTGGTTCAGTGGTAAATGTTTAAAATGATAATAAATGTAAAAAAAAGATGAGGAAATAGTCATGCACACAATGTTTTTCAGCTAAACTCTGCAAAACTAAACAGTTTTATATCATTTGTCACAATTTAGCTTTTTTTTTTTTTTGCAGTTATTAAAGCAAACGTCACAATCAAAGATGTTCTTACAAAAAAAATAAAATAAAAACATGGCAAATATCGTCTGTGTGCACCAGCATGAATTTAAATAAAGTCAGACATGAGCAGAAACCAGGTTAATTTCATGCTAATTTGATGCACTGGTTGCTTCCAGAACCGCTGACCCCGGAGCAGGTTTTGGTGGTGACCTCTGTTGGAGCTTGACAGAATTCTGCAGCTGCACAAACAGGTAAGTCTGTTTATTCTGCAGGATTTGTCCGTCTTTCTTTCTCAGGAACGGACAATGGGTTGTGCACAGAAACATTACGCTCTCATCTTCATGGTTGTGCAGAATCTTCTTTGTTGTTTGCGAATCGTGACGCTTTAAAAGCCGTCTCCTGTAACAGCAGACGTGTTTACTGTAAAAGTCTTTCTGCTTGCAGACTGTCTAGACTCACTCTTTCACTTGAACACAATGCCTCTCCTGCTTGCGGCTCATCAGTAGATTAGATGACTGAGATTTGACCTTGATATATGAATAAATGAGTGTAAATGTGTGTGATCTGTGAGGAGCTCCATTCAGCAGCTCAACACACAGCTCCTGTCTCAGTTCATTGGCCTCCTGCCAACAGATGAAATCTGCTCTGTCTTTTATTTCCACTCTGGCACCTCGAAGGCTGATGCGTGATACAAAAACAACCTTTATTCTTTCTTAAACAACGTTTATTCCTCTCCTTCTGCCTCCTCTCGTTCTCCGTCGCTCTTTAATTCTGCTCATGTAACACATTTCAGAAAAATTGCCGCTCTCGGAGCCCGTCTCTCCTTCACTTATTACCCACAATCTGTCCTTTATCTTTTTCCATCTCTGTCTCACTCGGTCGCTCTTGGCTGAAAACCATTATTGTACCTGACAGCAGTTTGAATGCGCTGAAGGCCGTCGCCGTCTAACTGAGACTGTTGGAGCACAGATGGAGCTGTAATAACCTCACCAGAGAAGTACCTGATTTCTGTTTCACCTAAAATCACCATAAGAAGGTATTTCCAGAAAGAAATGCCAGGAAATAAAACAACACAGGTTTTTTTTTTTTAGTAAATAAAAAACATAATGGAGCACAAAATATAAAGAGCACAATAAATCTGTTTTTAAAAATGTTTGAAACATCCTAAAAAGCATCATAAGGACAGTTTTGATCCAGTTTTTAATGTTGAACTTTCCTGCTGCTGACTTCACCAGGATGCTCTTTGAAAAAAAAAAATCTGCAGAAATATTCCTGGTAAAACAAATTAACAAGAAAACCAAAAAACGTAAAATAATTTAAAAAGACATCGTAACCCGCTACGGTACTTTTTACATTTTTAGTTTGTTTATTTTTTAATAATACTTTACTCATTTTATGTAAAAAGTGAAATTTTTGAAAAACTAATATGATTTAAAAGAATAAAAGTCAAAAACTAAACGCCACCAAAGTTATTAAATAGGATTTGATTTGCAAAAAGGAACAAGTAGACTTTTTACATTCTTTTCCATTTATTCTGCTCCCAGTCTGTTTGATTAGATTTAGATAAAAAGCAAACTTCTATGAAAAATGTTTACAGTTGATTTTCTGCACTTATGTTTCAGATCGCGTTGACCAATAAACAACAACAGAAAGCCTTCCATTATCTCTGGACGCTGAGAGGGTTTTGTCTCAGACATCGATTTGGTTCTTTTCATCTGGGTGTTCCAGAAGAGTCTAATGGACCCATTTCCCAAAATGTCACAATAATCCTTTAGGGCATTTATCCATTTAAAGAGCAAATAAACAACCTGCTGTTTCTGTATGTAGATTTCTGCTTTTCAGGAAAAGGGTTGCTTTAGTTGTGACGTCTGTTAAGTGACAACTGCAGAAATGTGCAGTCGGGATTCATATTTATTTTAATTAATTCCTTTAAAGTTGCATTAATAGATCAGATTGTTTTCATTTATGTTCTGTTTCTGTCTGACGTCTCCTCAGACGGTGACGGGATGAAAGTCCAGGTTGAAATTGGTTGTGTCAAACTTTTTATATTGAAATAAAGAGTTTTTTCTCTCAAAGCTTGTAGAATTATGGAATTATCTCCTTGTTTTAAATGTTTACATTAATTATGACTTTTAACTGTCATTTACATTTCTGCACACCTTAAAGCTCATTTTCTCCTGAACATTTTAGATCATTTCTTGTATTTTGCTGTAGTGCAAAGCCTTTAATTGCAATGCAGCCTAATTGAATCTAAACCTGTAAAAATGTATTTCAGTTCATCTTTTTTTTTTCTTTTATGCAAAAAAAATGTGCCTGTCCATAACAGTGTGCTGTCAGGGAATTAAAACTTTAAGCTTAAAGGCATACTCAGTAGCCAGGTAAACAATGTAGCTTTTAACGTTTTTTTTAAAGCCTCTTAACAACGTTCCAAGATAGTATAGCCATAAATATATTGTGGAGACTAAAAAATACCCGAAAGAAATCAATAAAGTAGTTGTCCCGCAGTTCTCTAAAATCCTATCCAATCCTATCGTTCGGTCCGAACGATAGGATTGGACAATCCAGCTGTCTGTCTGCCGCATTTCCGCACTACTTGGGTTGGCATTAATCCGCCCGGACACATTTTCCGTCTGAACATCCCGGAAGTGAAAGGAGGACAGAATTATCGAATTAGCCGTCGGTTAGAGCTTCCATTTTAAGATAAAAATACCAGAGTCCCCCCAAAAAACACTTTTTCAGCTAGCAGAAAACTAAAATCGTTTGGAGGTGAAAAGAGGAAAAGCTGGGGGAACAGTGAAGTTAGACTCTGCTTTGTTATCGTCGCAAAACGCGGTCCCATCCCGGGGGGAGGCTGGCTTATGGATTTTACCCGACGGGAGGGGTGAGTGTGTTTCTGAGTCGTGTTTCTGTAAACTAGCTAGCGAGACCTCGTTTGTTTACCTGGCTACTGAGTATGGCTTTAAATAGTTTGAAACTAAATTGCAATTAATTTATAAAAGCCATGCAGTTAATTTTCTTATAAACAACAAAAACATCTAAATGTGTTTCCTCAAAAAAGAGAAACATGTAGAAATCAATGTGGTTGTAAGTTTTTTAAAAGTTGATGTAACTTTGCTCTTTGTGTTTCTACACCATTAATAAATGGTTGACTCAACAACAAGTTCCCACATTTAGTTATTTTTCACTAACAAGAGGTGTCACAAGTCTTTTTATTTCCATAAAAATCAGCCCCGTCCTGAGTATAATGACTCGGTTTGTGGATCTGATGCCTCTGATTGCACCACCTCGTGTCAGCAGCCTCCCCCTCATCTCATTTACACTCATGAAATATTCAATCTTTTCAGATTTTAGTTTGATTTTAGAAAAAACACTGAAAAACTTCCGGCAGAAACACCTTGAACCTTTGATTCAGCTTTTATTTTATGAAAAGCTTTTCCTCTGAGCGCTGAGAATCCCGAACTGCTCCAGAAGGAGGTGAGATGTGGAAATTCAAGGAGACAACTGTAAATGGTCATTTTTACTAAAAAGAGGAGAAAGGGAAAGCACGAGGAGGAGGAGCTGCGATGGACTGGTCCCCTGCCTCTCGCCCCCTGACCGCTGCACCAGCTCCCAGCGACCCTCTGTGGAGGATAAAGTGGTTATACACTCTAAGAAATGAAACACTGAGGTTGTTAGTATTATGTAAACGTTTTATGTTAGAACTACTTAACCTCATCAATTTTGACTCTAAACTTAATGGTATTTACTTTAAATGTAATGAACAACACAATGTTTCAGTACAACAAAATGAAGTTAATTAAATCCAACGTAAACAGTTCATTTAAAATGAACAGTCCTTTAATGTGAAGAATATTGTCCTAAATGGCTCTCCGTCCTCCTGAGTTTGCACATGCTCAGTGTGGAAGTTTATTCAGTAGCATGGATTGAATCATCACCGTCAATGAATTAACTTGGTAAGTACAACATTTTAAGGATGACACATTTAAAATATTTCAATAAAACTAAAGATATTGTCAAATGAATGCACTTGTGATTTTAAGAAAAATGATTGGTAAATGACCAAATTTTAAAAATATGCATTTATTGTCAGTTTGTTCTGTGGAGTTTGCCTGAAAGTGTTAATAAAGTCAGGGTTTCTGACCAAACTTGTTGTTCCGTTAAATTAATTGACACATTTGAATAGAGTAAGCTGCATTAATTAAATCCAAAGCACATTGTAAATGGCGCCATTAAATTCAAATTAAAATTGTCAATTAAACCCAAAGTGATACTGTTAATAAAATGAACAAAGTGTGAGCACATTCTAATTAATTGTGTTAAATAGTGACAACTGCACAAAGGCTGTTGCCTTTAAGTAACAATTTCACTTCTGATATCCGTGACCATTGCAATTGCAGATAACACAACCTTATTGTTTTACATTTAATTAACCAAGTTTTGTGGAAAAGATTGCCTTAACTTTATCAATTAAATCCAAAGTTTTATTTCTTAGAGTGTAGAAGATGGACGGATGAGGAGGAGGAGGATTATTGATTGCATGTATTTGAAAGAACTGGTTCACTGCAAGATTTTTAGATTGTTGGAAAACTTTGATAACGTGAGAGACTCCACACATGGCAACAAAACTCTCAGATAAGACAGTTTTGGTGTTTTTGTGTGTGGTCACATGACAAAAACACTCGCAAACAACACCAGGTCAGACGTGAAATCTCAGGAAAATCTTTCATGTTAAAATACGACTTTGGAGTAAACAAACATGACACACATCGTTAGGCCAAGACGATCCAACATGTTGGATTTCCCTGATCTGTGATCAGAGCAGTTCTGATGTCCTTCCAGGCAGAGCGCAGCGCTCTTAGGAAACACAGCTAACTGAGTTCAGCCCCACATCTCAGGTGTAGGGCTGCAGGTTCAGGTGTGTTTTTAGAACTCTAGTTCTAAAAAACAACATGAAAGTCTCTGATATCGTCACTTTGAACAACTATCTTTAGTAAGTAAATAAAACTTTAGGTCCTTCAAGATAAAAATCACAAATGCATCACAAGACACACTAAAAACACAAGTCACTAATAAATATAAAGTCTTAACCTGATTTTTAAACTAAGCCACAGAGTTCCAGAGTCTCCGTTGGTTTTAAGTCTTATCTTTTTGGAGCAGGACTTGATCAGAGGACCTCAGGGACCTGATGGGGGTGTAAAAATGCAAAAGATGTAAACTAGTGTTTGTCTCTCCAAGTCAGAACCAGGATCTTTAAATGCACTTGATGCTCCACCGCTGGAGTCACATGACTGGAGGTTTTAGTCCGGAGCCTGGCAGCAGCATTCTGTTCCATCTGCAACCGGTCAGGGAGTTATTGATAGATGTGTAAAGAGCATTATAATAACACAAAAACAGCTAATTAAAACTTGATGAGAGACAACGGAGCCAAGACTGACGATATTTCTCTTTAGAGCTCGACAAGAAGGAAATGTTGAGAAGGATGGACAAAACTCTTTTGGCTATCAGACTCCAGAATCCCAGAGGCAGCTTGATGCTGCTTTAACCAATCAGAGAGCTGGATTTCCCCCCTTTTCTTCACAAAACATAAATATAAGGCCATTAAAAACACTTTAACTCTGACAGCCCTAAGAAGAACTTGACAGTCTTATTGATGTGTTAGCTTTATCTTAAACAGAATGTGTTTTTTTTTCATAAATAAACTAATTATTTTTACACTTCAGTCCTAAAATCAGCCATGTGTTCATTTGGTTTTCCTGGCTGTCCAAATGCACTTGAATGTGTCACATCCTGCTGCAGAATTTCTAATCTCTGAAGTTGAAGCTTATGAGGTACAATTAGCCAGCCGGGTCATTACTCTGCCAGTTGGACCTTGATGAGGCGGCGGGGGGGTCTTCGGTTTCTTTTCACTGCAGAGTTTAATGATGCTTGTCAGAGCTGAAGCAAACAACCGATACAGGAAACCAGAGATGTCTTGATGCTTCAGAGATCAGGTGTCTGGAGTACATCAGTATTTAAAAAACACGAGTCAAAATGTCTGCATGTTTTTGAACAGGGAGGCTGATTCCTATAAAACATCAGGAATTTGAACAGTTCTGTCTTCTGCTCATGTCCTTTAACTCTCACTGCCAGGACACTCTGTAATTAACACGCTTCTTCTCAGCTTCCTACAAAGAGATTTGGTTTCTTTTGTCAGATACCAGCCTGTTTGAAGGGATTCGTATGAAAGGCTTCACTTTACAGGGTTGTCTTTGTGAGTTTAGGATTAGCATATGTTAATAAGTTCAGGGCCAAGAGGGAACTGTAAAGGCCTGAATTCTTCTTTTGGTTGATCAAAACTTAGTAAACAGGATGTGATGAGAACCAGGGCGATGTGAGCTATGACCTTCATCATGAAAAGCTGCAGACGAGTCACAGTCTATATGATGGCGGCTCATATTTAGGATTTACTCCAGGATCTCGTTTCTCCAAAGGAGGTAAATGACAAGCCTAAGGATGAAATGAGGCCACAAATGAGGTAATTGTTGTGTATAAGCTGAGGCAGGGCCGGCCCTGGACTGAATGGTGCCCTAGGCGAAAAATGATTTTGGCGCCCCCTACAGCCCAGAACAGAAACAACGTAACTTTTGCAAATTCTAAGTAGTAAGCAATGTACTAAAGTTGGATAAACTTGAACTGATGACATTCATTCATATAATAAGTGGGGGCACAACAGCATGATAGCCCTTTAGTCTTAGCTAACTTGCTAAATGATGGGTCCAGGAAAAAATGTTCACAATTTCATGTATATTAATTAAATACCTCTACTTTGGGCCCATTTTTCCTCCTTTTTCTTTATTCGTTTCCCGAAGGATGCCCCAGAGGGCTTGCTTTGTCTTTTCATTCTGCCAGCGACTTTTAACAAGGTGCTATCACTGACAATGTCACAGACTCATCATGCATTATCTACAGTGTTGGGCAAGTTACTTCAAAACTGTAATGCATTATTTATTACTTGTTACTGTCATTTTAAAGTTATCCCTTACATTACAATATTAATGTTTTTTAAATGTAAGGCATTACACTACTTTTGCATTACTTTTAGTTACTCTAACCAAAAATACTGTAAATATGGATTTGACCATAAATGTAGCTCATTACACATCCAGTGGAAGGTGATGTGATGGATACATGGAGATATACAACTATCTGGATATTAACCCATCCATCCATCTATCTATCCATCCATCATTTATCATTCATCCATCATTATCCATCCATCTATCATATCTCTCCATATATCCCTACCTATCCATATATTATTCCATCATATCTATCCATCCATCCATTTTCTGTAGCCGCTTATTCCCCCACAGAGGGTCGCGGGGCAGCTGGTGCCTATCTCCAGCGGTCAAGGGGCGAGAGGCGGGGGACACCCTGGACGGGTCGCCAGTCCATCGCAGCCATCATATCTATATACAGTATATTTAAATCTATAAACATATCTCTCTGCACAAGCTCCTTATTCATTAGTTTGACTGACTCCTACCTCCACCTGTGTGCTTCTGCTCCACCTGTCCGCTCCTCCCTCCTGCAGCAGAGGCTGCATGACGCGCGTTTCCTCTGCTCAGTGGGCGAGAGAGTGAACTCTCCAACTTCTGACGTGAATAACAGAGTGACTCTTTATTTTGAAACTACCTCTCAGTTTGCTCGCTTTAGTTTACGGAGCACTGCATGCGCTCATGTGTTTTAACAGGCCTTGGATGCCGTGAGCGCGCACGACTCGGGCCGCGTTTTCCCTCTGGACCGAGTTCCGAACTGAACCACGCACGAGTTTCAGACCGGACAGAACCGGACTTGTTTCACTGGCTGCAGATTTACTCCTCTCTGCTCTGTCTGACCACATTTTTCACTGAGTGACGTTTCTCCTCTGAAGAACCCACCGCCTCAATCCGGGTTAAACGTGCACTGTAACGCGCACTGACGTTAAAATATTACAGCTTTTTGTCTGTAATGCCTTACATTATTGCTTTACCGAAAAAAGCAATGCATTACAGTAATTAATAACCTTTGGAAGTCGTTACTCCCAACACTGATTATCAATAAACAACCGGACGGAGAGGTGCGCGCAGCGCGCCTCTCCCCCCCCTTACCTGATCACAGCGGCAGCAGCAGGTAGCCATGGGGCGCCACCGTTCACTGTTCATGTAGCAAAAGTTGTGCTTTTTTTATTTATTTATTTAGTTTATTTATTTATTACGGTACTTACTTTGCTCTTTACATGAGATGAATGGTGTGTTCAGCAGTTTGTCAAAATAAATAAATAAAAAATTTTTTTTAAAGAGACAATCTGACGCCCCCTCCAGCAGAGGGCGCCCTAGGCAATTGCCTAATTAGCCTATGCCTAGAACCGGCCCTGAGCTGAGGTTCAGTGGAGACGATGAAGGGTGTTCATTTCTTCAGGTATGACGCTCTGGTTCGTTTCTGCTCATTCATATTCCGGACGAGTCTGTTGAACTGTGTCAGATTGGTGATAATTACTCGGAGCTGATAGACTCACACTCACAGACGCCAGTGGATCCACGATGAGCTCTGATGATGCAGCAAACCTCCACCTTCAGCAGATCTTCATCTGCTGCTTCCACAGAAAGCTTCCCTATTGCTGATGTTACTATGGAACTTGAGGAATAATCATTTCTGATAAACTTCAATAACTTGTGATTTACAAACTGTAGTGTCACCAAAATCACCTCAGACACCACTGGACTGCAGCTGATTACCTACCACATCCCAAACTAAGAGCTGGACCCACAGAGGCTCTAAAATCACAAACGGGACGGGTGCTGTTTAGGGCTGCTGGTGGTGAAGATCACTAGGGCCTCAGGGACAGGTTCCAGAGGTAGGAAGGGATTAGGTTAGTTAGGACCTTAGGAGTGTGCTCCTCTACTCTCCAGTAAAGGACGAACCTCCAGCCTGAGGCCGGATGTAGGCATGGGCAAGGGGGGGCCATTGCCCCCCCAAATTCCATGACTGCCCCCCCCAAACGCGATTGCATGCAGAAATAACAAATTTCAAAAATATTTCAGTGAAAAATGGTCAGAGTGAGCGCTCTCTTCCGTTTGTCCTCATTAAAAGTAGCTACTGATGAATGACACAGAAAGAAAGAGAAACAAAAAACACAAAAAAGAACAAAAAAGCCAAAAAAGAACAAAAAAACACACAAAAAGAACAAAAAACACACAAAAAAACAAAAAAGAACAAAAAACACAAAAACAAAACAAAAAACACAAAACAGAACAAAAAATACAAAACAGAACAAAAAATACAAAAAACCAAATAAACAAACAAACAAAAAAAGAATACAAAAACATAAAAACAAATAAAAAAACAAAAAAGAACAAAAAACAAATAAAAAAACAAAAAACAAAAAACACAAAAAGAACAAAAACCGAATAAAAAACAAAAAAAGAACAAAAAACACAAAAGGAACAAAAAACAAACAAACACAAAAAGAACAAAAAACACAAATAGAACAAAAAAACAAATAAAAAACCCCAAAAAACAACAAAAAACACAAAAAGAACAAAAAACACAAAAAGAACAAAAAGGAACAGAAAACACAAGCAAAACAAAAACCACAAAAAAGAAAAAGAAACACAAAAAGAACAAAAAACAAATAAAAAAACCAAAAAGAACAAAAAACACACAAAAAGAACAAAAAAACAAAACAAAAAAGAACAAAAAAACACAAAAAGAACAAAAAGAACAAAAAACACAAAAAGAACAAAAAACACAAATAGAACAAAAAAATACAAATAAAAAAACAACAAAAAACACAAAAAGAACAAAAAAACAAAAAGGAACAGAAAACACAAAGAAAACAAAAACCACAAAAAAGAACAAAAAAACACAAAAAGAACAAAAAAACAAATCAAAAAACCAAAAAAGGACAAAAACACAAAAAGAACAAAAAAAAAACAAAACAAAAAAGAACAAAAAACACAAAAAGAACCGAAAAACAAACAAACAAACAAAAAACAGAAAAGAAAAAAAACACAAAAATCAAAAAACCAAACAAAACCTAACCAGATGAGGTCAGCCTCAACAGGGCATCAGCCAGTGTCCTACTTGTGCCGGTCCCAAGCCCGGGTAAATGCAGAGGGTAGGGATCAAATATGAACATAAATCTATGGATAGAGGAACTGATATGATGATGGCATAGTTTTCGATGCATTTAAGGGATTGGGGGATGTGATGACCAAAAAATTTTTGGTATGTCCAGACTGCCCCCCTGATATTCTACCTGCCCCCCTTAGTGGGGCTGGCTAGATCCGGCCCTGCTCCAGCCATATGTGGAGGATCCCAGGGCGCAGACGCCAGCGGCTGACGTTACGCCGAACCGTTGGACCGAACATTTACTGAGCTCAGTCAAGCTCAGACCACAACACGGGGTCTAGAATGGCGGAGGAGCTAAATGGTTTAAATTTCTATATCTGAACTTTTATTGTTATTGTGTGTCGATTTTAGCCTGTAGCTACTGGGGAGAGTTAGCGGGACAGCTGTGCGGGAAAAAGGGGAGGATTATGGTGTGTTTGCTGTGGTGTGACGGTTTGAATCAGGTGCTGTGGTTGCAGCGCCCCCTGTGGGATGTGGGTGAGGTTTAGCTCGGTGTAGAGCCCTTACACCAGTATGAACACACTAACTGGACCTGAGCCTGAAGTAGGTCTGGCTGGACCCAGCTTCACATCCTGTTTGCTGCCTTAGTTTATTGCTAATAAAGTTTTTCCACCGTTTTGTAAACCTAAGCTCCTCCCATGTCTTGCTGTAAGTCACTACTCGTACAACAAGGTTTTATTACAGTACCCAGCTGAGACTAGCCTTTAGCTTGTTCATGTGGTCAGAATGAATCTGTGTTTTGACAAACTGAGGTTGTTCGAAGCGCTAACAGGTAAGATGTTTATCATCATTCCACAGAAACCTTCAGACAATCTAAACTGAGTCTGATGAGGCGTGCAGAAATGATAAGATCTGACTTTGGTTTTTTTTGTTAAAAATGTTAAAATGTGAATAAATGAATAAAGACTTTAATAAATTTAATATTTAATTAATTAAGAGGTCCAGCCTAAGAGGCGAGTGTTTTTATAAAACACTTTTATTCTGAAATTCAAATTGAATATCAGCGATTAAACCACCTGATGCAGGACAACTTCCTGAGATGACTCACAACCAAATTACCCATAATCCCTTGCTGGTGACTCCAAAATAATCTTTAACAGAATAATTTTTTTCCACTTGTGAATGAATTATAATTTATCATAATTAACTGCTCAAAAACAAGTGATTAATCCCAATGAGTTCTGTATTCATTGCCTGACAGCGCTAATAAACCGGTTGAGGATTTCATTCTGGCCACTCTGAAAATCAGACCTCTCAGTATTTTGGTAAACCGGGTCATTTAATGCTTGTTTAAGCTCAGAAGTGAACCCAAAGGGCTAAAAGAGTTCTTAATTACAGCAAACATCAGTCATTCAATCACAATTAGACGGAGGTCTGCTGAATGTCAGATTTTATTTAAATATTTCTTCATCGTGAGAAAAAGAAACAGATGACAAAGTGAGAGTTTTCCCTCTCTGTTGAGGTCAGGGTTTTTATTAGTTGCCGTGACAAAAAAGGAATATTAAGCAGGTAATTAGTCGTGGCAGAACACAAATGAGTGTAATTATGAAGAAATGACCGGCTGCATCTCTGTTACTATGAACGCTTTCAGGGAAATTCAAACCCTAATCATCCTAGTGTTGATTCTGCAGATCACATCAGCTCGTTGTTTACCCCGTTTTTGGCGCCTAAGCAGAAATAATCAATTAGGGAGTTGAACCTGCAGCTGAAGGACAAACAGTTTCACTCAGATGCAGTCGAGTCTTTGGTGACCCCCATTATGTCCGGCTGTTCAGCTCCTGCAGACAACAACTCCAACAGCCCAAGGTTAAACCACCAGGTCTGCAGTTACTGAGAAGGATCATTACTGCACAGTAATTCACTTCTTCTCAAATGTTCATCTCAGAAAGAAAGTCACAATTCAAATAGAGCGCTGAAGGTCAAGCATCAGGATACTGAGTGAGTCAACACACGATTGGTGACATTTGGACGGCGACTGCCGGGACGGTGGAGGGCTCTGAGGAGAGCGGCGGCTCCACAACAAAAAAAATGCTGAATTGTTCAATGATTGCTTGACCTTTTGTGCTAAAGTGCTGATGGGAAATGAGGTGTTTAACTTATATTCTGTCAGTATGAGCATTAGTGTCAGTGCAGATTGAGGCTGACCTTTGACGTGCCTGAGCAGAAATGTGACAAGGTAAAATAAAAAGTAAAAATTTTTTTCTCTGTTGTTGATTCTTCAAGAACTCTTTAGTTTGAATGATCCAACAGTTTGTTACTCTCTGAATCGGTGTCATGATTTTGCACAATGATGGATGATGATGAGGAAGTAAAATATCTTCTTCTAAGAAATATTAAAGCTGCACCAGAGATTAAATTGATACCCCTTTCATCAGTCAGATGCATGATGATGACCTATTCTATTTGATTATTTCCTATTGTTTTTACACTAAGGAACTATGTTTTGGAGGAAGTCCTCCAGCCTCAGCTGCATATTTATGCCTCTAAAAATACCTCCTGCATCAGCACACTTGATACAAACAAGAACCTGCCATCGCCATTTTTCTCATGCACAGTGTAAAATATCACATCATTTATATGCATATTATACCAAGACACTGGGATGTTTTTCATTGTGGTTTCAACATTTTATTATTATATTGTTATTTCTGGGGCTTTAATACATACCTGAGATGTATCAGCATATTCAGAAAACATTCAAAGATTCAGACTCAGACACCAAGATCTACAGCTGACAACAACACTCTACAAAACCAGAATAAAATGTTGATTTGAATTAGAGAGTGTCAAATAAATAAATACATATTTTATCCAGATGTTCAGTATTTGTTCTGGTAGACGTTATATTGGTTCACTGAGTACCAAATAACCAATAAGTGATCATTTGATCTAAAGAGGTTTTCTAGTAAACTTTGCACACGCCCTTAAATCCAGACACACTAAAGGGACAAGAGGGAATATCCATCCATCCATCCATTTTCTGTAGCCGCTTATTCCTCCACAGAGGGTCGCGGGGCAGCTGGTGCCTATCTCCAGCGGTCAAGGGGCGAGAGGCGGGGGACACCCTGGACGGGTCGCCAGTCCATCGCAGGGCCACACAGAGACGAACGAGACAAACAACCACACACCCACTCACACCTAAGGACAATTTACCAGCCCAATTAGCCTGACAGTCATGTCTTTGGACTGTGGGAGGAAACCGGAGTACCCGGAGGAAACCCACGCATGCACGGGGAGAACATGCAAACTCCACGCAGAGAGGCCGCAGAGCCGGGACGCGAACCCACGACCTCCTTGCTGCGAGGCAACAGTGCTAACCAACTGCGCCACCATGCAGCCACAAGAGGGAATATTTTAAATAAAAATAATCATGCATGCTCAGTTTTAAGTGATGAAGCATTTTAAATCAAAAAGAATGAGGCCACCCATGCATCATTCCATCATCTAGAACAGGCTGTGAGCTGTAAAATGCTCTGCAATTCGGGAACGAATTTCCCGCACTGTCCTACGGATGTGACGTCAACTGATGCTGTTTGCGCGTTCTGGAGGGCAAAAAAGTAATAATAAATGTATATCCAGTAGGTGGCAGTATTGCACCGTTGTGTTGTGTTGCTGGCCAATGGCGGACTTCCTTCGTCTGAATCAGTGGTTTTCCTCATCAAACTGGTGTTATCTTGTTTATGGAGCTGAAAACCTCTCTGATGGATTATAGGGTTTCTCAGAGCTAAAGGTGCTGTTATAGGCGACCGCACAGCAATCTGTCGATGTTTATGGGTCTCGGGACGATAGGCCTCAAATCCCCGACTGTTTCCTGGACCTTACAGTGCATCAAAGGCGGGTGTGCAGCGCACGCTCCTCCGGGTGCTCCGGAGCGCCAAAGATAGAGATAAGCTTTTAGCGATACAGGCAGCTGGGAAGGATTGGATTATAGCGGCTAGCGAGATTAGCTCTGTTAGATCGGCTCCTGTGGTCTCACAGGGCATTGTTTTACTATATTTCCTTTTGTATTAATAAAATGTATTTTTATTTATGGAATCATGTCTCTGGCTGCCTTTGGTTGAACCCTTATGAGATAGTGAGAAGTTTGTGGGCGCTCCTGTTCAAGACTGTAGTTATTTGCAGCGCCAGGCGCGGTGCTCATGAGGTTCGTTTTTCAAATCTTCCCTCTTCTCCCTTTAATAAACCAACAGCAGTTTAGTCTTTGAATCCTGGCAGGAATGTGACTGTAGAGGTTCAGCTGAGCTGCAGACATTGGGAGTTTCTGCACAGCGAGCGCTGCTGCAAGGCAGCTTATCAAATCTGTTGTAGCTGTTCAATCTCAATGACTTCCATCAGAAAAAAGCAACAATCGCATCAGTTTGTTATTCTTACATCATGTAAAATGATTTGTCTGTACTGGGATTATCATAAAACCTTTTTAAAGTCAACACCTTTGGCTCTAGAGTTTCCTGGTTTTTATGTTAAAAGAAAATTTGGTCATTTTTTAAAGATTCTAGTTTGCTCAGAGCTTATATTTAAAAATCAGACACTGTCTGTTCTAAATAAGATGTCTGTCAGTGAAAGAGAGGAGAATAATCTATATTTAGAGAAAGGTGGATGTGATTAAGCATTTGGAGGAGCACAAACATCACTCACATCAAAAAACATGAGCAGAACATGCAGAAATCTAAATGTTCTGTATGCATTCGCCAAAGTTTGTTAACCAGTTTGTGTTTTACTCTCTAAGTTGTTGCTTCTCTGGCTGCAGCCACACAGCTCCTCCTTCCTCCAGTCTCTCACCATCAGCTCTTGAGGATTTTTGTCAAGGCAGCAGAAACCTCCTCACCTGTTGAGGAATTGAGGTCAGATTTTTTTACAAGGTTTGTTTTTGCTGAAGACACCTGAAACACATCAGCTGTGGCATCTTACCAACTCTCCACACGTCCCCCCCCCCCTCCTGTTTTTGTCGGAGGTCCGTAATGGATGTTTACAAGGAAGGAAAAATAGTTTCCTCACGTCGGCTCTGCTGCTGTCAGCAGAAGATTGGTGGAAGGTAAACAAGTGTCAGTCGTGACAGAACGGACTCTTCAGAGGAAATGACAGAAGTACAGAAAGAGGAGGAAGAGGGGGAAGAATCGAAGGCAGAAACGAGAAGAAGAGAGTGCAGAGACAGTGAGACCGGGGGAGAAAATTATACATGAAGTTCATTTGAATGTAAGATGTAGCCTGAGGCGAAGCTAAATGCATTAAAATTTGGAGAAGAGCAGGAAATGATGTTATTACTGAGAAGTGTGAAACAGGTTATTAGAAATGAGTCATTGACCTCGAATTTACATTTTTAGAGACTAGAGGTCCAAACCCAGTACAGCAGGACTACTGGAAGAGAACGAGTCCAGTCAGTCAAACATGAGAGGTCGTCAGGTGGTTTCCCGTCGGATCAGCAGAGCCTCGAACGCTGACGTGCACGCCGTGCGCTGCAGCTTCTCCGCAGCACAAAATGCACTTCAACGAAAATACAGTAAAATCTGCTCGCATTTGATTAATTCTTTACATTATGTTTGCACACGTGGATCGACTCTCCACCATCTTGAATCTTTCCATGTTACAGTCGTTCGCAGCCTGCTGTTCAACAGTAATGAGGCCCCTACTTAATTATAGCACCAGAGTTACATCAATAAATGTGTCAATCTCCACTGATTGGACGGAACAAAGTCAGGAACCGTGTGGCTAATTACAACCTAAAGGGCAGCGCAGACCAGAGAACAAGCAGGTTCTAATGATTAGAGCACATATTCTCTGATGGCATGTTTTACTATGGAAACATGTTCTCTAACATTTAGGTTTAAGGTTTTAGTTGACATGTATCAGCAGCAGGTAAAACACCCAGAAAGGTGGGTTATGGAACAACATTTTAACATTTAATCACTGAAAGATG
Organism: Callopanchax toddi; assembly: GCA_006937965.1. Classification (NCBI taxonomy): domain Eukaryota; kingdom Metazoa; phylum Chordata; class Actinopteri; order Cyprinodontiformes; family Nothobranchiidae; genus Callopanchax; species Callopanchax toddi. The sequence continues at coordinate 3,244,871 of SSNR01000010.1, read as the reverse complement.
ACAATCAGGCAGTGCTTTTAAAAGTGAAGGTGTGTGTAATATTTCATCAACCTCTGGAACGCCTGCAATGAAACTCGTGAAAAAAGGGATTGAATATTTCTACATCTGATTAACGTTTGGAGGCAATCCAATCTAAGGTTTGTACTAGCTAGTGACTGATAGTCCTGACAAAATCACATCCCAACGGTCACATGATCATTGCTTCAAACGATGACATCACCTGGTATCTAAACGACTTGTCTGTTAGTCACATGTTTCATAGATGTTAGATAAACTCCTCAAAAAGTCTTTATAGGACGTTGATAACCATTAAACCTTTTTAGTAAATCCAATTCACGATCCACAAGTAATAAATGCTTACAACTCAGCGTGATCTCAGTCTAAAGTGCAAGGAATGCTGGGTTATTTTTGTTTCTCTTAATCTCACCCTGGCAGGCGACTGCAGCCTCTACAACATCTGTTCTACAACGCTTCAGAATCCTGGTCCTACATATCAAAAATGATTGAACATCTTGCAGGTTTTCTTTCCATTACAGGTTTGAAATGTTCAGATTAAAATAAGTTTGTTTTTTAACAAAGTGTCTGATCTGAGTTATAATAATGGTTTGTTGATCAACTTTTTATGGATTCTAACTGGATCCTTTGAGTCGAACCATCCAGTCCAGATCAGTTGATTTCTCTCTCTGTCGACTGGGATTTGATTTGCGCGGCTGAACTACTTACTGGTTTCCTTTTTACTCGACGTAAAAACAAAACGTTAAGGCCCAAGAGGAAGTGACTGTTTTAGATCTAACGTCTGATTTGCTCTGAACCGTCGGTCTGTGTGACCTAAAAGCAGCTGAACAGTTAGAACTTTGTCCAGTGATCTGTGGCTGTCAGCAGCTTCATATCATGACCAAACCCATCAATGTTTTCTAAGCACTCTGTAATCTGTTGACAGGTCCTAATAGCAGGTTTAGTGTGCTGACTGGACGCCCGTCTTTCCACTTTACTGACTCAGCTCCTCTTTCAGCAGCGTTTTGCTCCAGGGGAGAGCAGCCGTCAGACTCTGCAGACGAGTCAGAGGAGCTGGGAGGTTGTTAGGACTCTGAGGCTTCCTGCTGTGAACCTCAGCGTCTAATATCACGCTTCATAGCCGTCCTCAGGGCCTCCCCGCTGCATCCGGACCTCAAAAATCAGTCAGTCAAAGTGGCAGCCGCCCGCACAGACCGTCATTCAATCCTGTGGTGAAGCTTGGGCTAATGTCATGCTCCACGAGAACCTCGGTACCCCGCAGCCATGAAAATAGCCACTTAGTTCACCATCCAGGAGGACAAGGTGATTATTCAGATGCTGAACTCATCAGCTTCATCCAATAAATCTACATTACTTGTGTTTTTGCAGATTAATCAAGCAGCTGATTAATTTTGTTAGAGAATCCTGAACTTTATCGTCATTGGTAGGATTTCTGATAGTGCTAATCAGGAAGATTTTCAAAATAAAAGTATATCACAACAAAGCAAATAATGTCTGAAATAATCAAAGCTTAATTTAATTTCTGATATAAGTTTTAGTTTTTTCCAGAACAGTTTGAAGGCTTAATGGCTGCATTGTGATATTTCACACATATAAGGTTTATCATATAACCTCTCCTTTGGTCATGGAGGGAGCCAAAACAATGGCTGGGTTCAAGAAGATTTGAGGAAACTTCCTTCTGCTGACAAGTTTTATGATGTCCAACAGGACTTGGCTCCGCCCACACTGCCAAAGGTACCAAAAGCTGCTTCAGTGACCACATGGTGTTACTGAGCTCTGATTGGCCAGAAAACTGGCCTGACCTGCACCTGAATCTATTGTCCAGATGAAGAAGAGAGACACCAGACCTGCAGATGACCTGAAGATCAGAGCTACCTGGGCTTCCATCACACCTCAGCAGCTCCACAGGCTGATCTCCTCCAGGCCACAAAGCACTGATGCTGTAATTCATTCCAAAGAGACCCAAACAAGTGTTGAGTGCAGAGAAATGAGCATACTTTTCAGAAGCCTGACATTTCAGTTTAAATGTCATTTTTTTATTGATCAGATGTAATATTCTAGATTTCTCAGACACTAAATTCTGTGTTTTCATCATCTAAAGCAATAACCATCGAAATAAAAAGAAATAAAGTCTTATAGGTTTCAGACCAGAGCAGCTGAATTTACAGTTTTGATGACATCACTTACTTGGCTTGATATAACTACCGGTAAACTAAAACAGCAGGTTTGACAGGACGTGAAACAGGTCATTGCTGAAACTTAATCAAATGTACAGTATAGATGTTGAGCTATAATTTCATGCAGTGGAAGCTGGGAGTTTTCCCCAACACATGCATTTACAGAGTGCTAAAAGATTGCATGATGTATTTGTTTAAATATTTGCCATCAACTGAGAGAATCTTGCACAATTTGCACAATCTGATTGTCTCCATGACTGAACCAAAATGACTGAAACTCAGTGATTTTTCAGCACCACATGTTGAGTTTAAAACTCTGGAATGAAAGGAAGGCAAAATGCATTTCTTCTTAGACAAATACTTCTAAGCTGATTTACTTAACAAAAACATTATAATTGTTTCATGTCTTTTCATAATGGAGTTAAAAATCTGAAGGGAAAAGCAATAAAATATATTAAAAGATCAAATTCTCATGTTAGTCACGCATCGGTAGCTATTTTGAGCTGCCGTCAGAACCTGCACACAGAGAGGTATTCACTGGATCTACATGACATTTCAAACAAACACCCGCCGCCCTGCCACGGCGCCTCGGCGGCAGATAAAAGGTAATTTTGAGTTGTTCACATTGTGGAGGAAAGCTTAGCCGTCTCTTATCTCACAAAGAGATGTTTTCACTTCTGAAGCTGTTGGCGTGTCATGTGAGATAAACCAAACACTGACAATCCGCACCGTTTTCACCATGTCTAATCTTAAATCTAATCTGAGGGAAGTGAGGGGAGATCTGAAGCAAAGTGTTTTAAAAGTTCCGTCACTAAAGCTGTTTGGCTCAGATAAGATAGACCCACTGTTTACATGTTTTCTTATTTTTAAACTTTTATTTTAAACAGAATCACGAATGTGTGTTTTTATAATTAAAAAAAAAAACCTGGTAACCCTATGAGAATTGAATAAAAAATAAAACTTTTTTGTTTTTTCATTTTAATGATTGTTTTATAGCTCGGAACTCTATTAAAGTGATAATATGCAGTTTTGCTTGTTTTGGGCTCCCTCTGGTGTCCGTTTTAAATCACTGCATTACACAAGTTAGCATATTGTTTCAGCTTCTAAACGCCAAAATCTACCTGTTGAAATGTCTCCTCAGCCTTCATCGCTTTCTACAGGAGCGGTTATTTACTCCTTCAAAGAAATCAGCCGTGTTCAAGCAGGGAGAGATGGAAAAAAATCAGGAATCATGAGCTAAAAACACTCCAGCGCTAGCATAACAGCTAGCCACTTTGGGTTAGCCTAACCCTCGTGAGACACGTAGGGTGGCCATACGTCCGGCTTTTGGACGGACAGTCCGGTTTTCAAGGGATGTGTCCGCCGTCCGGCGCGCACTTAAGACGGACGCCCATTTGTCCGGCTTTTGACAAAAAAAATGTTTCTATATGGTATCTAGTAAAAATGTAAATGTGCTTAAAAATTTTTTTTTAAATTAAAAAACAGTATACATGCAATTATGCATTCCGTAAGATGTTTTTGTGACAGATTATTGGATGAAGTTACTGTCAAAATAAATCTCAGACATTCTATTGGTTAGAAATGCGGAACGTATTCAAATTAGCCACGTGAGCAGCCGATCCGTTAATGCCAGGCGGACCAAACCCACGTAGTCGTCACCTGTGGACTGCAAATATGCCCAAACGAAAAACTACATTTAATCCCGAATGGACAAAAGAATATGGATTCATCTCCAAAAGTAAGAAAGATGACTGCCATGCATTTTGCACATTGTGTCGTTGTGATGTGGACGTTAGCAGCAAAGGCAGAGGTGCACTGGAACGACATGCTAGCACAGAAAAGCACAAGAGCAACAATCAAAGTGCTGGCACCTCTTCTCTTTTTTCCTTTTTCCGTGAAGCCACATCTCCCCAGGATGACAAAATATCAGCTGCAGAACTTTGTAAAGTTTATCATGCTGTCAAGCATCACCAGTCATACAGGAGTGTCGACTGTGGAATAAAAGTTGACCGAGAGGTCTACAACGATTCATCCATAGCTAAAGAGGTAACGTGTGGAAGAACAAAAGCTAAAGCTTTGTGTGAAAATGTCTTAGCACCCTACTCTATCCAGACACATGTGGACTACATAAAAGAAAATGACCTGCATTACTCACTGGCGACTGACGCATCAAACAAAGGTACAACTAAATGTTTCCCTATAGTACTTAGATATTTTCACTTTGAAGAGGGCGTGCAGAATGCTCTGCTCGATTTTTATAGTGATAGTAATGAGACATCGGAAGCTATAACAAATCAGCTGCTGGCAAAACTCGAGATTTCTGGTCTGAATTTGCAAAAACTGTCGGCATATTCAGCAGACAATGCCAGTGTTAACTATGGAAAACACAACAGTGTTTATCAGAAGCTAAAACTAGCTCAGAATGATGTGATTGCTGCAAACTGTTTAGCACATATCTTGCACAATGCCACAAGATATGCAGCTGTCAACTTGGATCTGGACATCGAAAACATTGTGTTGAAGGTCTATAGCCATTTCAGCATCTCAGCCAGTAGAACAGCGCAGCTGAAGGAGTTTTGCGAGTTTGTGGAAGTGGACGAGTGCAATCTGCTGCGGCATGTCATCACCAGGTGGCTGTCTCTGCTGCCATCTATCGACCGAATGCTGAAGTGTTGGAAACCCCTGACCAGCTACTTTCAGAGCCTTGGTGAGGAAGAATGTCCTAAGAAATTGTGGAAGTGCTTTGCAGAGGAGAAAACTGAAGTGTCTGAGATGTATTTCCTCTTCCTCAGTCACATTCTGAAAGTATTTTCAGACTGCATTGAAGCACTTGAAGCCAGATCATTCAGCATTACTTCTGTGTTTAAAGTGATGACTGAGCTTAAAGTGAAACTTGAGAGGAGACTAAAAGACAGTTTTTTTGGCTTTGCTGTGAACAGCAGACTTAAACAGCTAACTCCTGATATTGCAAAGAAATGTGAGGCTGATTTCATTCAGTTCTATGAAAGAGCAAAGAAGTACATGAGTGAAAGGTATGACTTCTCTGAGAACAGCTTTCACAGCAAAATGTCAAAGCTCAGCCTCACTGCTGCTGTGTCTTATGAAGAGTACAGTGATGCAGTCCAGGCCTGCAAACTGAAGAACATTGATATGGATGGACTTTATGAGGAATATGGCATGGTTGAGTCCTTTCTCAGCTCCCCAGAAATGGAAGGCTGTCAGAGCGAGGAGTGCTATCTGAAGCTGTTTTCCAAAACAGATGTCCCACTGCTGAACCTGAAGAAAGTCAGCGCCTACATCTTCTCCATTCCATGCAGCAATGCACACACAGAACGCATATTTTCCATGATGACCTCAGCATGGAGAAATGAAAGAAATCGTCTTGATGTGGAGAGTGTGAAGGCAGAGCTGCAAATTTGTGTCAACTTCACATTGGAGTGCACTGACATGTACAGGAAACTTCTCTCCAACAAAAAACTGTTGGAAGCAGCCAGGAAAGGCCAAAAATATCAAAAGTAGACCTTCACATGGTGAGTACAACATTCATACTATGTAATGGGTTTGATATTATGTTTTAGTTTTTGTCTTTGGTCATCGCCGAAAAATGTCCTCCTTTTTGGTGTTGTGGAAATGGCCACCCTAGAGACACGTGACTTCCTGGGTACCGTGACGGCGACGGAGATCTTGCAATCGTGGTATTCCGGATCTAATCACCAGATGGGGCTAAGTGACTTTTCATTAACTCTGTAAAGGGTCATATTAGCACATAAGGAAAAGATTTAAAAATATGAAAAAGTTGCATATTATCACTTTAAATGTTCAATTTCAGCAATGTTGGGTAAAAACCTTTTTTTTTTTTTTTTTACGTTTGAAGACACAAAACAAACAACAGACATTTCTTAGGCTCGTATAAACCCTTAATGGTCACAAGTTTTAAGCTTTTTCGGACACTTTTCTTTCCATAAAACCACTGATTGATGTGAAAGGTGACCAGTAGAGCTGATTACCAGACAGCAGTGATTTCTTTGTGAATGAAGCAGCATTTTTGATAGGTAAAAAGTTACACATTTTATTGTGTTTTTTTCTGTGATATTTATATTTGCTAATTAAAAACATGAAATTCTTTAATTCTTCATAATAAAAAAGATTTGTTTCTGACTGCTCCAGTGAGACCAGGCAGATGCGGTTTGGTTCTCTGATAGATTCTAGTATGATGTGACTCTCCACTGTCACGTCTGAAACCCTCCTCTAAGAGGCCAGCTCACAGACTTCACTTATATTTCCTTAAATAGATTTAAAATGTGTCATTATCTGTCTCTTTCTCAGGGAGACTGGCAGCCGCCTACTGTTCATTTTCTCCCTGGATAGTTTAAAGTGTCACTCTGCTTCCTGCGACTCTCTTTGAATAAGTGACAGCCTGTGGTTAGCATACCTTTTGCACCTGCTGCATCTCAGGAAGCTCAACCTACATTTAAAAGTCTTTGCTGACTGTTACAAGTTCAGCAGGAGCTGAAGTGACTTCTTCATGCTAAAAAAGACATTCATCCATCCATTTTCTTCCACCTATGAAAGTTCTGGACATCACAGACCGAGGTAACAGATTCAGACGTCCCTCTACCCAGCGACACTCCCCAGTTCATTCTGGGGGACCCCAAGGCGTTCCCAGGCCAGAGAGGATACATAATCCCTCCAGCTAGTCCTTCTCCTCCCAGTGGGACATGCCTGGAAAACCTCCCAGGAGGCATCCTGATCAGATGCCCAAACCACCTCAGCTGACTCCTTTCAATGCGGAGGAGCAGCAGCTTTACTCTGAGCTTCCCCCCGATGATGGAGCTCCTTACCTAGGGTTGCCAACCGTCCCTTGATAAACAGAATTGTCCCGTATTTAGAAACAAAAGTATGCGTCCCGTATTGACCTGAAAAGGGACGCACTTTGTCCCGTATTACCGTGAGAATCAAAATGAGTCTGTAAAATGTTAACGAATTTAACGCTTTGTATGAAAACGTGACCGGTAATACTGCATTCCCTTTCCTCTCCCTCTCCTGCTCTGTGACCAATGAGCTGACAGCTTACTTACACGAGTATGATGATACAGAATCCCGCATATCTCATTGGTCGAGGTTCGGCTGCTTGCGAGGAAGATACCGGAAGACAACAAACAACAATATCAAAGCAGCATGGGACGATAGTAGGCCTACACCTTTGACTAGCGATGCTTGTTGTGCTCCTCTGGGAAAAAACAAAACAAAAAAGGCTGCAAAAATACAGGGAGGAATGGGAAAAGGAAAACCACTGGCTGGGAAAAGTGTGCGATAACGCATACTAAGCGCACTGCACTAGGGCAAAAAAAAATTCACAATGCAGGGACGGGTAAAGGCAGTCGGGTCGGCCGGCTCTGACAGCGAGGTGTCCCCTTATTTATTTTTCAGGGAATTGGCAACCCTTACCTCATCTCTGAGGCTGAGTCCAGCCACCCTATGAAGAAAGCTCAGTTTTTTCGATCATGCATTCAAATATGAAGCTTCCATCTTTGAGATGCTAGCAGCTAAAACAAAGACAAAGCTGCTACAGAAGCTATGCATCTTTAGCCTTTCAGACCAGCTGCATACAGACACTTGAATTGGATTTTTATCTGCAGCTTCAACAAATAAAATAATGACTGAATGGCTTTTTAAATCCAGAATTCTTGTTTTGAAAGGCAAAAAGAAGAGCTAATTTAACGAATGTAGCTCTGTCATTTTGTTAAAAAGAGTAGTCGTGTCTAAGTTTATTAATCACTCTATTTTGACCCACTTCATAGGATTTATTGGTAAATATAAAAAAATTGAATATCAATCCCTTCTGATAGTAAAACAAATTTTAGCTCAAAGTCTGTAAAATAACAAAAAAATGCTTTTGTGTTTACAAATGTTGAGTGGCGGCCATCTTGAATAGGGTTGACTCCAAAGTCGAATCAGTTGCAGAGATGAACATATTACTTTCTAAAAGTTAATTAAACCTGATATTAAAACTAATTTTGGTAAAAGGCAAAAGAATTATTGCCTTTGGGTTTTAGGTGATAACCAACATTTAAGGTAGGGATGAATCGTATCGGTATCGGCCCATACCGATACCCGGTATCGGTATCCGATACCGGGTATCGGTTAAAGTTACCCGATACCAAGGACCGATACCAGTGGCTTCACTGTCTGTTAGTGATGGGACCAATTAACACTAAGTGGTTTGTTCGCAACTGACAGCCACACCCATTGGCACAGCTGCACCTTTGACAATGAAGGCAGCTTGACTTCTTTTGTTATCTTGAAAGTTTCAACTCATCCTATTGAAAAGCAGCCATTCACACCTCCAACCGATTCATCACCCAAGCCCTTTCCCAACAATAACTCCTCTCCACACCCCTCCCTTTCACCCTCAGACCCCCTGCCTGCATTAACAGGCTTTTGTTTGTTTCACCATGAAATTAAACAGTGAATACAAAGCAGGCATGCATAGTGCTTACAGTCACCCCCCAAAACAATGAACGGTTCTCTACAAAGACTCTGTTCTCCTCGTTCACAGTGAAGAGCCGTTCAAAAGATTCGGTTTGTTCATGAACGTCACATCACTACGGTCTGTGACTTGTGATTTCTGTTGTAGTTTCCTATATTGAACACTAGGGGGAGCTATTGAGCTAAAGAGGAACAGTGTGGGTTGAGAGCTGGAGATGGTGCCAAATAGTTCATTTTATTTGGTTAAAATGTGGAAAACTGCAATAATTTCACTGTGAAATCACAGAAAATGGTAAGTTTTCACCTTATATTTTAGTTTTGTGATCATTTTTATTAATATATTTTATTTTTTTATCTAACTCAGTTATTTGTTGTAAAAAGCAGAGAAGAAAAAATAAAACCTGTATTCCAATTTGTTGCATTTTTTTGTGTGGTAGAAGTATCGGTACTCGGTATCGGCGAGTACTCAGATTTAAGTATCGGTATTGGATCGGTTTTGAAAAACGTGGAATCGGTACATCCCTAATTTAAGGTTTTTATAAAACGTCATTAAAGCTTTAAAGAAGGTCGATGAAAATATTACATCTAATTTAATGGAACGACATTCCTCTATGTGCCACATTTCTCCTGCTGAAATATATTTAAAGTCATGTAAAAATATTGTTTTGATATCTTTTGTTACTCCTAATTTAAAACTATTTTACTAAGATCTGTTTTGCTCATCCTACTTTCAGACGAACCTCACCTTCAAATGATCTTGTTTTAAATATGTTTTGTAAAACTTGATAAAAGAAATGTTGCTCTAGACGTTTACAGGGCTGATTCAACACTCCGGTGAATGTTTATTATTTTATCAGCTTCGTGTTCAAACAGCCTTGAATCAAATGTTTCTAAATGTCTTTATATCGTAAACTGAGATTTAGTCTCTCTTTTTTTTAATAGAGCCACTCTTCTATTTAGTGTTGGCTGTTGCACAATAGAGCGCAGGTTAAGGAGGCTCTTAGAAATCCTGAAAAGAAGTCAGTAATAAACAGGTTGCACCAAGGAGACAAAATCCCCCACAAAGACTCTTCTGAATGATTTAGGTCATCCTGCTTCACAAACAAAGTCACAATACCATTAACTTTATACACATTGATAATAAGACAAATCATCACGCCTCTAACGCATCTGTTTGGTGTACACGAATCTGGAATTCTCCTTGAAACGTATGTCTCCCTGTCTTTTTGGCTCTCTGGTGTTTGATCTCTGCTCCGCTCTCAGAAAAACTTTGAGTGTCTTTTTTGTTGGAGCCAACTGGGCAGCCGGTCCGGCAGCAGGCCTCCAACAGCCTGCAGCTGCTGCTGTGAATGTAAAGCAGAGTCAGAGTGCATTGATCACCAGCTCACTCAGCCTGCTTTCACACATAATCACAAGTTGGACAAAAACAACAAGGCGACGGCTGAGGAACAGCTCACATCATTTAACAGTGAACTGAATTTGGGGCTCTGAAGGCTTTAAATTTGTTTATTTATCCACTAATAGCGCTTAGACTGGAGCTCGTTGTGGTTTTTTTATACCCTACAGGAGAAAAATTGTGCGATTAATTAATTATGATCTGTAATTAATTAATCTAATTAATCACATTTTTAATCACATCTTGAGAAATTGCTGAAGAAAGCCCTCATCTTGAGTTATTGTCATTTAGATTCATTAAATGATTGAGTCAGACCAAGCAGAACAGAGACTCCTACGTCCATCGGCTCTTTGTAGACTTCACGTCTGCCTTCAACACCATCAGACCACAGACCCTGATGCAGAAACTATCCACACTTGGACTGAGCTTCACCCTTTGCAACTGGGTCCTGGATTTCCTAAGAGACAGGGCGCAGTGTCCACGACATCCTCTCCTCCCCAGCACTGGCGCCCCCCCAGGGCTGTGTGCTGAGCCCCCTCCTGTTCATCCTGCTCACCCACCACGACTGCTCAGCCAAACATCCGAGCTGTCTGATTGTGAAGTTTGCAGATGATACAGCTGTGGTAGGACGCATCAACAACAAGTCTGACTACAGGAGGGAGGTGGAACATCTGGAGGGCTGGTGTAGAGAAAACATGTGAAGAAGACCAAGGAGATGATCGTGGACTTCAGAAGGAGCAGACACCCTCCTCTGACCCACCTGCACATTGGAGGGACATCGGTGGAAGTGGTCTCCAGCTTCAGGTATCTGGGTGTCATTTCAAACGACCTCACCTGGAGCTGATTAAGAAGGCACACCAGCACCTCTTGTCTCCTCAGGAGGCTGAGACGTGCTGGACTGAAAAGCCCAGTCCTGACATCCTTTACTACATGCATGGTGGAGAGTGTCCTGTGCTCCTCCATCAACGTCTGGCATGGCAACTGCTCTGCAGCAGAGAAGAAGTCTCTGCAGAGACAATAAAAATCCTTGAATCCAGATCTATGTGTTTTTTTATTTCTTCCTGTCCCTCCTGACTCGAGAACAGACTGTTATTAAATCTCAGTTTCTTACACGATTTAAATCCAAAGGCTAATTGTGAGAGCACTGGGCTGTCAACTTTAATAATCCTGGAGAGGAAATGAGATTTTTCAGTAACTCAATAAAGTTTCTCCATGGATTCACTCTTATCAGGTTTTCATCTGGACAGGAAGGATCTTCTGTAGTGAACTGTCCGTCCTAAAGACAGATGTATGGACACCCTAGATATGACCAGAATAGTCACAAAATTAAAGGCACACTATGTAACTTCATAGTTTTAAATGTTTTTCTTGAGCCAGTATGTGCTAATCTGACCCTTTACAGGAGTAATGAAAAGTCACTCAGCTCCACCTGCTGATTGGATTCAGGATGTGTTTGCAGGTTCCCTGAAATCTCACAACGGCCCGGTCCCAATACTCGCACTCGCACCCTCGCGCCCCTCAGTTGCGCGTTCCCGCTGAGGTGCGCAAGTGCTCAGGGTGTCCCGATCCTCCTGGGTGGAGACTCCCGCCCCTATCCCCGCCCCCTTTTCCACCCTCGTTACGCACTTCGCTGAAGTCTGCATCGGAGCGGACTTCAGCCAAGGATATTACCCATAAGTCATTGCTGCATTCGAATCTCGTGAGAAGGTAGCGGTTCCTCCACTTTATCTTGCTCCAAATGATTACTTGTTGCTGTTTCAAAAATTATTTTGAGCATCAAAACAGCAGAAACAGCGACTGGCTGCACCATTTTGAACAGTAACACAAAAATAAATGGTTTAACGGGATAACAAATAACAAATACATACAAAGCTTTTAAAGTGGCCTATATTCTCCCCAAAGTTACAGAAATGTCATTTAAAATCATTAAAGGATTCTACCCAGCAGCAGCAATGTTTAGAAAGAGATTCAGGTCTGAGGTGGAGCCTTTCTGTGGATTCTGCTGTAAAGACGATGAAAGAACTGATCATCTTTTGTTTCTCCTCAAACTCTGGCTAAATTCTGTCAGAACCTGGTGGATTGGATGAGAATAGAAATAGAAGAAATGACAGCAGTACAGATTTTATACATCAGTTTGTCAAAAGATCTTTTTATGTTATGTAATATTGTAATATGGGTAAATATCATATTCATAAATGTAAATGAAAAACAAGAAACCCTCCATAAATGATTTAAAAAATTGAATTCATTCATCACATCTCTGGTGTTTATGACAAATCCATTTAAGGATAAAGTTTAAAAAATATTTGCCTTTTTAAGTAATGTGTGTTAATTTGATTTGTAAAGCCTTATATATTCACATGTTGATGCTCGAACTATTTATACCAGCTGACAGACCTTGTAATGCTTGTTTTATGTTCTTTTTTTGTTGTATTGAACAGTTGTTGCCTCCCATTGAGAGTTTGGACTTTCTTGGTGTAAATAAAGGTTTGGAAAAAAAACCTAATTTGAAGCCGCGGAGACACGTGACCTGATCTCTGTCCCAAATGCTGCAGTTAAGTGCGCACTTGTTCACTACGCACTCGAACCCTTCTGTGCACTTCTACTAAGTGCACTTCACTGAAGACCGTAGGGTGGAAGTGTGAGTATTGAGACAGGGCCAACGTCATGTATGTCAGAGGGTTAGGCTAACCCAATGCTGCTAGCTGATATGCTAGTTCCAAAAGGTTTTTAGCTCAGGATTCCTGCTTTTTTCGATCTCTCCCTGCTTGAACACAGCTGATTTCTTTGAGTGATGAACCGCTCCAGTAGAAAGAAGGCTGAGGAGACATTTCAACAGGTAGATTTAGGGGTTTCTGAGCAGAAACAATGCTAACGTTTTTAGGACAGTGATTTCAAACGGACACTAGGGGGTGCCAAATCAAGCAAAACTGCTATGCCTTTACAGTAAAAGGAGGGGGAAAACATTTATATCAACAAAAATATTTGCATAGTATAAAATCAGTCCTCTGTGTGACCTAATATTACCTGAGATCTTTTTTTTTTTTTTTAAAGATAATCATGATTTACTAACTTTAAATTGGTTACAAAGTCCCTTCCAAAATTTGAATCCAAAAATGAAACACGTCTATATTCCACATTAGTTCTTTCAGGACATCTGTCAAATATTTTGCAATTTGTCAATTAATAAAACACGGAATAGAACTCAGCAGGTTTCTATTTGCAACTTGAAACATCATTTCCTTTGTTTTCTCTACATTTTAAATGTCTTAATTAAATGAGGAGATTGTATATTCATTCTAAGAGACTTTATTAAGGCTTTTAATTCTGAAGTTCAGAAAAAACGTTTTTGTTCTTGACTTTAGATGTAAATAGCTCATCATCTGACCTTCTGCCAGTGGGCAGAGTTTCCTCCAGCAGGTGATGAATCCTTCCTGGGTGTACTGACCGAATGACGTCTCCATGAGGAACAGAGGAATCCCACACACCACAGCTAGCACGGTGTACGGCACCAGAAAGGCTCCTGTTGTTATGACAATGTGAGCTAAATGGATACTTTATCTTAAAACCAGGATTTGCCATATTTATGCAAAATGTAGACTCCTAATTTATTGTTTGTCTGTGCGTCTCAACCTGCTCCAGGCCTGAAAAATCAGCTGTAAAATGACTCCATCTTCATCTTGCACCATTCCTCACTCATGCACATTAATCATTATGAAGAAAACAAAGTGATAAATTAGAGCCGACTCCTTCATTCTGTGTCTGAAATGGAACTGAAGGTGTTCAGACTCCAAGGGGCAGCAATTAACACACAAAGCTGTGAATTCAAGTTAATTTCTTTCATTCAGGAGAACTGGATACGTGTACACGAGGATTAAACCCAGCAGCTCTGTTAAAAAACCTCACTATGGAAAAGGTCAGTGCTTCTTCAGCCTCAATTATAATTCCTTAACTGGTGGGTGATCTCCGTTTGAAATGATGGCAGACATTCAGAACGCCCCCTGAGGCTTTAATGACTTATGTCATCTGGCTTTTCATGAAGTGCTTCTTGACCGACCTTTATGGAGAATTCTAACCAAACCCTCTGGATAGATTTACATGGGATTTTGTGCAGATATTCTCAGGACGAAGCCTGATCACAAAAGGGATCACCTGATTTTTACTTTAGGGGAAAAAGAGGCTGGTGTTTGTGAACAAAATATCTTTAAATTCAGTTCATTCCAACAGTTTAGAAACATTTATCCAAGTTATAAACAAGTTCTCCTCTATTGTGTGTTGACGCCATCACCAAAGGTGGACATGAGACATAGACTGGTACTTTATTTGATCATTACTCACATTTTCACTCAGCCTAAAAGAGGCCTGTCATTTGATGTTTGGAAATACAGAAATGCCTGATTCTAAATGAAAATTAATCAACTTTATTTGCTTTTAAAGTTGTTTTGCCAGAGCAAATCAATTATCTGTTTTATGCTTTATCATTTGACACATTTAATCCTTGAGTTCTATAGAGGCATGCACTAAATTTAACTCAGAAAAACAAACACTAATTTAGAAATATTCCAAAAAAAACTTTTAAAAATTAGGATATATTGGTATAACTTACAATGTTATTGTCCTAAAATTCATATTTGTGCATTTTTATGACCTTAGATTAAATTATTGCCCCAAATGAGTGAAAATTGCCTGCTTTTGTTTTGCGTGGAGGTTAAAGGGTTTATATTTCCAAGAGGTTCCTTCCTCCCTCAACCCTTAATGAGAACTCAAGCAAGAATATTGATTCCTCACATTTTAGCAAAGAAAAAAAAGACCTAAGAATCAACATAAAACTATATAATCAAATAAAATGTGAAAACAAGAGGTTTCTCCTGCCTAAAACTCAGAATGAAAAATAACAAGACAGAGATCAAAAGCTAAACATCCCTCCGGAGCCCAGAGATGGTGTCATTTTATTTACAGAGATTCGCAAAATGTGCACACAGCAGCGTGTTGGCTGACTGACTGAGAGCAGACAGAAACCCCCAGAGGAGCTGGGAGGATGCTGCCCTTTAACCTGTTGCTGTCAGGCTGAAACTAATCAGCTCCCAGAAGCAACCTGCACACTAAAGCCCTTTTCAGACATGCAGCACTGCTGCCTTCTGTCTGATAAACCCAGAGAATTCTGTCATTCAGGCACAGGTCAGTTTTACATTCAGGTGTCTCATGTCAGACAGATCCACGATGGTGGCGATGAGAGACATAACGTGCACATGTCATCGTGTGCTTCCAGGTGTCGTCTCCTCTTTTCTAACCTGGAAATGGATCCTTTCAAATCATTAAGGAGAACATTCCTTCACTTCATCCAGGAGGTGAAAACTTTTAATGGATTCAACACAGTTTATCCACATTTATCTATATTCACTGGAGAGGCACAAAGGAGACACATCAGGAAAGAAAAGAAACGTGCACATATATCATTCCTGACCTCTCAAACTGGACCTGAGTCGGTTTTCTGGAGCTGGTTAGTGGTTCTTATAGCAGCATGGACACCTTGTTCAAAGAGAAGCCTGAGGAATACCTGCAGGGCCTCACTACAAGAAGAGTGTCAGCAAACTCTCACAGACTAACCTGGTCCTGATCTGGGGGTTTTAAATCATTTTTTTTCACTTATAAACAAGCACATGAGTGATTTACATGTTTGTTTTATGAAGATAAAGCATCTGCTAACCAGTTTTGGAACAGAAGGTTATGTACACCCTTTAAAATATGAAGTTACTAAGCAAAGCTAACACAAATAAACTCAAATGAAACAAAAACACCACAGAAAAAGAGAAATCAGAAGGAAAAACCAATGGGTTCAGTGGAGTAATAATCAAGTCGTTTTGGTGTCTTTGATTTCTTTTCAGTTCATCTCCCGGTTATTGTTGTGTATTGACAAAAGATTTTCAAAGTATATTTAATGGACACAAAAGGAGGGAAGCCCAGACATCCTTTCTACCTACCAACCCAGTTCCTTCTGGGGGGATCCAAGTGGGCAAAAACTATTAGTAACCAGTCCAGCTGTTATCCTGATCCAGCAGTACTCCTTTAGCATTAGCTTAGCGTAAAACACTGTAAGTGAATGGTAACAACTAGCATTGTGAGAAAAACTCCTTAAAACTCACTCAGCAGTGATACTAATGATATTAATTCTGCCTCAGTAAACATATTGACAAAAGTGAAAATAAAAAGTAACACGAAGGAATTACTATTTTAGACTTGGGACTACTTTATGACAAAGGGCAGCTGTAAGCCTCCACTGTACGGCGCAAGGACATGACGCATGGCTCCAAGAAGACCTACTGCCGTAAACACGTATCCAAATGTTGTTTTCAAACCTCACAGACGAGGAAAGATATCACAAAGTCAGGAGCTGCACAGAGATCATCTTCAAAAACCGTTACCAGGTTTAGCCTAGTAGGCGTCTTTGGGGACACTACCTTATTAGGCTTATTGCTGCTCTTTGTCATAAAGTAGTCCCGAGTCTAAAATAGTAGCTGTAATTCCTTCGTGTTACTTTTTATTTTCACTTGCAGTTGATATGTTTATTGAGGTCACTAGTCAGAATTAGTATCACTAGTATCACTACTGAGTGAGTTTTAAGGACTTTTTTCTCACAATGCTAGTTGTTACCATTCACTTACAGTGTTTTACGCTAAGCTAATGCTAAAAGGAGTACTGTTGGATCAGGATAACAGCTGGGCTGGTTACTAATAGTTTTTGCCCACTGATCTAAGTATTAGGAATATGATAACAGACAAAAAAATCACTTTCTGGTGGAATATCCCTTTAAGTTCTGATATGTAAAAACATAAAAACTGAGTAGGTGGATGTTCTTTTTACTAGAAGTATACTTTGAAGGTTGTGTAATTCATCCACATGTCATTTGCTGACTAACTTATTAATTTGATGGTTGACTAAATGATCTGATGTGTAACATCACAGAGCCACAGTCCTGATTGGTGCTTTGTAAATCCGAGTCAGGCGCTACTTATTCTTGAACTAAAGGCTCTTTTAAGACTGCATTTGATCCACCTATTAAACCTCCTGAATAGGCCTGCTAAACAATTAATCCTTTTCATCTCAGAGTGACTCAAAGAGGCACCCTTTTTTTTCTCATGCAGAGGATCGTAGCCCGAGTCTTAAAGTTGCAAATCAAACTGATCCTCCAGAGACAAATTGAAGTGAATCTACTTAGAAAGTCATTATTTTGAGGGCTATTTGTGACAAAACTCAAAAGCTTCTGGTCCTGAAGCCATTTGACACTAATATCTGTGAAAGCACCAGTTGTTAGAGAAGTGTGAGGGCATTTTTTTTTAATGAAACAAATGACTTTTCTCACATTTGGCCAAAGTGATTTTATCAAACAACTGAGATGCATTAAAGCAAACTCCAAATTTTCCTTTCATAATAAAAAAAATGCAGCATTTTAGAGTTTTGTTTGCAAATTTCACAATTAAAACAGCATTTTTTTCCCTCCTGTGTGAGGCTTGTTCACAGGTCAGATGAGATTTCCAGCCCACATAAAGAGCCTGTTTAAAGAGAAACCCCTCGTTTCCTGCAGACTTCACCATCAGTGATATTCGATTCCCAGACCGCGTTTTCTCTCAACTGATTTCCCTGCTGTCTGCTCTCTTAGTTGGTTTTCATTATCAGATTCCCCTGCTGACTCTCCCTGCACGCCTTCCTTTCTCCTCTTTGTGTCCAAAGCTTTTTATTCCAACGTAAAACCCCTCCTGAATGCAACCAAGAGCTCCTCTCCCATGTGGGTTCAGCGTTTCCCCTCTCGTCCACTAAAAGGGGTGTAAATCTGAGCTAAAACAGAGCTTTTTTTTAGTCCACGTTGCCAACTGCGTGAGCTGCATGAAAATAAAGCTGCATTTTATTTTATTTTTCTTCTATATTTATTCTCAATTATCACTCCATTTGCATTTTCCCAAATGCTGGTGCCTGCAGCTTTAATTTATTCTAGAAAGAAAATGCAGAATTATAATGGTTGTTTAAATATGTAGGTTTTTTTCTTTATTAAACATAAAACAGTTTAATGTGAACCTGAGTGCAAACCTGCATGAAAAGCAGACCTGGGAGCAGAGTGATTGTTCAGAAGCTGGGCTGCAAAGCAGAGTGCTGTAGCTTTTTTTCTTCTTCTAGATGTCAATTATTTTTGTAACAAAATGCTGCAAAGTGCATTCTCATTCTGCTGAACTGAGAGAAGCAGAGAGATTTTTTTTTATTGCGTTAACCTGTAAGGAAGTCAAAAGGAAGCAAAACTATCTTCTGCACAGCTGGAAAAGATTTCATAAAACAAAACAAACAAAAAAACAGGAACAAGAAGCAAACTCGGAGGCTAGAACACAGAATATCTCAAAATAAGATAAAATTATACATTTTTTTGACAATTCAGTCTCACATTAAAACAAGAACAAATGTATTCACACAACTTTCTTTAATAATTATTGCCAGCAGACGATTTTTTTTTTGTACTAATTGGAGACAAAAGGTTCTTATAATGGTGGGTGATGCTGAACACAACACTTTTTCATTGTTTCACTTGTATTTGGCCTAAATCTTTGTTAGCAACATTTTTTTTCTGCATATTTTTGCATCTACTGCTGACTGAATCAGTCTCGTGTCATTCTAGTGTATTTTTATTTCTATTGTTTGGTCTGATTTGAGCCGAGTCAGCTTTTCTCTACTGATCTTTACATGTCATGTCAGAATAAAAAACATCTATAAGACGCACAGAGTAAGAGTTTGTGTGACTTTGCATGAAATTTTATTTGAAACGTGAATCTTAAAACTTGACGTGACATCGGAACATTAAGTTTTCTTAGTTTACTGGATTTAGAGTCCTGACTGAAAAGCAAATGGCGCTGAACGCAAACCTCACACTGTGCAGAATAAACGGTAATATTTTCTGAAGGGTCTAAATGTTTCAGATGTGTTCAACTTATTTTGTTGTGCCCATTTTATATATACATTTTTTTAAATAAATCTTTAGCATAACTCTTCCTATTCACTGTCATTCAACGTATCCCTTCAACTTTAGTGATCAACTAATCCTGAAGAATTGTAGTCACGTTTTATATATATATAAATGGATTACTTTAAAAATATATTTTGCTTTTAAACAAAATTTAAGTTGATTAAATGAAATCTCTTTATTGTTTAATATCAAAATAAAAATGTCCGTTTGGGCATGAAGGGAAAGGAGGAGGGAGTGAGCTCAAAAGACTTTTAGAAAAGCTGACTTGGTGGAATCAAAAACACAAATTCCTCTAATAAAGCCTCAGAGGAAAATACAGGAACACAACAGACAAAACAGGGTATCTGTCAAAAACTGAAACAACCAATTAGAATTTCTGCAGGAGCAGGTGATTAGTGAACGAGGAGCAGCTGGGTTGATTAACTGAAGACCAGAGGAGAGCTGAGGAGGAGTGGATAGAGTGACAGACGAAAAGAACTGATATAATTTAACTAATAAAATGACGAAAATAAAAAAATATAGTTCCTTTCTAAAGCTAATGGCACCTTAAAGGGACAAGAGGGTAGAAAATAATCATGCATGCTCAGTTTTAAGTGATGAAGCATTTTAAATCAAAAAGAATGAGGCCACCCATGCATCATTCCATCGTCTAGAACAGGCTGTGAGCTGTAAAATGTTCTGCAATTTGGGAACAAATTTCCCGCACTGTCCTACGGATGTGACGTCAACTGACGCTTTTTGCGCATTCTGGAAGCTAAAAAAGTAATAATAAATGTACCGGTATATCCATTAGGTGGCAGTATTGCACCGTTGTGTTGTGTTTCTGGTCAATGGCGGACTTCCTTCATCTGAATCAGTGGTTTTTCTCATCAAACTGGTGTTATCTTGTTTATGGAGCTGAAAACCTCTCTGATGGATTATAGGGTTTCTCAGAGCTAAAGGTGCTGTTATAGGCGACCGCACAGCAATCTGTCGATGTTTATGGGTCTCGGGACGATAGGCCTCAAATCCCCGACTGTTTCCTGGACCTCAGTCCGCTTACAGTGCATCAAAGGCGGGTGTGCAGCGCGCGCTTCTCCGGGTGCTCCGGAGCTCCACTCTGTGACGCGAACTTGAGAAATCTAGGGTGATAGAGGCGGCGGGACATGATTCTATCACCCTAGATTTCTCAAACTCACCTCCGGGAGTCAGAGAACACCGACTGATTAAAGCTTTTAGCAATACAGGCAGCTGGGAAGGACTGGAACATAGCAGCTAGCGAGATTAGCTCTGTTAGATCGGCTCCTGCAGTCTCTCTGTGTGTGTGTGTCACGGGGCATTGTTTTACTACATTTCCTTTTGTATTAATAAAATGTATTTTTATTTATGGAATCATGTCTCCGGCGGCCTTTGGTTGAACCCTTATGAGATAGTTGAGAAGTTTGTGCGCGCTCCCGTTCAAGACTGTGGTTATTTGCAGCGCTCATGAGGTTCGTTTTTCAAATCTTCCCTCTTCTCCCTTTAAATGAATTCATTTTATTGATCACCAGTTGTTATTCACCACTCTCCTTTGTATTTATCCTGATTCCTGAATCTTTAGTTAAATCACAACTTCTCATTTCCTCAAGCCTGTTAATCAGCCACTGATTCAAATCAGGTGTGATGGAGCTCTAGGAGCTCTAGCTCTGAGGGCTGCAGCAGATGGTTGATGGACCAGTTGAAGACCAGTCTTGTGCAAATAACTTCAACCTTTAAAAGAAGACAGATCAGCTGTCTTCCATTAAATAAATGCATCATGGCAGCTTCTCTCATCTTCATATACAGCCTATAAAAGGAGAAACGTATTCAGGACAGTCCAAAATAAATCAAACCGAGAAAAAGGAAAATATTATTTGCATAAAAATTCCTCTTCCATGCTGCTGTATTTTAAATTATGTGATGGTTGCTTTTTATTATCCTCCACAAAAATATAGCACCAGTCCTCGTGGATGTTGTGTAACTGTGTTTTTTATATTCATCTGGTGTATCTTTATGGATTTCCTGTTTTGATTTACCATCACATTGAATGTGACAGCCTGGCTCTCTCGTGTCTTGGATATTAAAATCTCTCTGGTGTCTGTTCTCGGTTTCTTTGTATCCTGTAAAGTCAGTACAAAATCTCACAGCTATTTTTGCTTATTGTGTGTCGCTCTACAGTACATGCTGTACATGTCACACTCACCCCGGAGCACAGTCAAGCACTTCTATGTTGTTCTGAATCGCTGTGGCTTTCTGTTTTAATGGCATCCTGCCACTCGTATCTGCTGCACGCTAAATGGATGTTTTATAAAAACACTGAATAAATACACGTTGGGCAGCGATCAGCATAATGACTTGGTTTAGATCGAATCCTTTTAACATGCTTAAGAGGAGGAGCAGTGGAGTGGAGCTAAGTGTTTTCTGGACTTTAAAAAGGCCTACGGTCACGTCCCCCAGGGTATTCTGTGGTGGTGGTCTTGGTGGGGGTGCTGTGGGAGTGTGGGGTGCCACATGTAAGGGCTAAACAGTCCCTGTAGGACCAAAGGAAGACTTGTGTCATTATCAGTATTAAGTGGAGCTCTTTCTGAGTGGGTTGACCTTCACCAAGGCAGCTAAATATTGTCTGTGGAGTCCGTGGATCTCATGGCGTAATCATGAGGAGGGTGTCTGGTATGGGAACTTCAGGATCTCATCTTCTTTTTTTGAAGATGATGTGCTTCGTTCAGACTTCAGATCCTGACTTTTAGCGTGCACTGGGATGGTTCACGGCCACGTGTGAAGTGACTTGGCTGTGATCTAGTAGGGCTGGGGGACATGGCCTCAAATCAATACCATGGTATATTGAGGAGTTCACCTCAATAACGATAAATGGACGATAACTACCTGTATGTGCAAAAACAAAAGTTGTCCACTAGATGGGGCTGTGGCAGCATAATTGTTCCACAGACTTTTTTTTTATTAACTTTATTGCAAAAGAGTGAATTTACAAGAAAATAACTGAATATCTGCCTGTTTCTCTGTCTGTTTCCCCTTGTTTTCAGGGTAAAACATATCCTCAAATTTGATGAAATACCTCGGGGTTTCAGTCATGTTCTGATAACGGTATTAGTTTGTGAATTTCTGTCATACGAACTACAACGAGAGACAGTGAGCCTAACAGAAAAAGCTGAACTAGCCCACTTTGCTTCGTAGCGTTAGCTGCCATTAACCGCTGATAGCAGCTGTTAGCTTTGCTCTTGGGCTCTGTGGCTTAACCTGGCGGGGGGCGATGGCACCAGGGAAACCCTGCTTTGCGGACCCGCAGCACGTAGCTCTGCAGACCCAGCGTAGCGTTAGCCGCCATTAGCCGCTGATAGCAGCTGTTTAGCTTTGCCCTTGGGCTCTGTGGCTTAACCTGGCGGGGGGCCAAAGCACCGGGGGAAACCCTGAGCGCTTTGCAGACCCAGAGCACAAAGCTCTGCCGGACCCAAACGGAGCTTTGCTTCGCGGACCTGCAGCACAAAGCTGCGCCGGACCAGGAGCACCGTACGAAGCTCCGCGGAGACGCTCACAGCATTACCCGACAACGAGGTGTTGCATCTCCGCCGGACTTTGTGCTCTGGATCCGGCGGAGATGCAACACCTCGTTCTCGGATCTACAGCCCAGTGTAATAGTCCAGTATAACCAGGCCAATCACAGGGGAGGTGTGGGAGCTGACTCTGGTTGAATGGGTGGGGCTGAACCTGGTGCAGCTCCACCTTCTGGTGCAGCTCCACCTTCTGGTGCAGCTCCACCTTTCTGGTTCTGCAACGAGCAGTCTCTCAAATTTCCTGCAAACACAAAGTATTTAAGATACAGTCTGTTATATTCTACAGATGGATATTACAGAGAGCTGCATCATGTGAACATTGTCACATTAGCGTTGTTAGGTAATCAGGTTCTCTATAAAGTGTGGTTGAACTGTAGGTGGAGGATGTCTTACCCTGACTTGTTGTTTGTCTTTCTGTCAGTTTGTCTTTTGTTTTCATCACATCCTAGTTGTTGAATTCATCATGTTGCCAAATGATTGATGAAGCATTTTTCTGGGAACAAGCTTCTCCTCGACCAAATCTACCGCCGACACCGCTCCAGCTTGTAGCCCACTCATGACTGCCCACAGTTACCCGTGGAGCGCCATAGCACCTGGCAGAAAGCTGCTGCAAGTAGCAGGCAGCTACGAGCAGCCGCGAACGGCGAGCACACGGACCAGAGTGACACAGAACGACGAGCTAAGCGGCCCACATTTTGTATATAAATCATTCTCCATTTCCTTGTTTTTTCCTTCTTGAAACTGATGGGTGACTCCGACTCAACTAGTCCACAAACGAGCATGGACTACCACTCACATCTTTTCAGTTTTTAAATACTGGACATACCATTATGGGCTAAATGATGAGAATTATACAGTTCAGTAACGGTACATTTTTGGTTTACCGTCCAGCCCTAATATATAGGCTACACACACAAATATTTATTGCCGTCTAACTTTCCTATTTCACACCTATGGACAATTTAGAGTCACCAGTTGGTCTGTGGGAAGAAATGAGATAACCCACATGAGAAAATACTAAATGCATGCAGAGAAGTCACAGATCTGAAGCAAACAATACAACAGTGCTAATCGCCATCATGCAGCCCTGGATCTAAATTCAGATTCAGATTTGTTTATTTTGGTCATTTTTCATGTAAAGGAGAACATTACAATAATACAATTTCCAAAATTTAACCAAAAAGGAGTAGGCTGAAGCCTGGCTTTTGTATTCCTACCCTTTCTACAAGACTACTTTGTAAAAAAGTTATATATATATAAAAAGCATTAATATTACTAACGACAATTTATGATCAATAAAACGAATCTACTAATCTAAAACCAATCTAACATGGTTAACAATAGTCATTGAATAATTTGAAAAAAGAAAAACAAATTTAAAATAAAAGAAAATGGAAATAAGAAAAGAAAAATTTGAATAAAAGTAAATAAAAGAATAGACATTAGAAGGAAAAAATTTAATAGAAAATAGAAAACTATTTAACAAATTTAAAAATTACGATCCAACAATTACGGAGGAACTAGTATCGTTCCAAGTGTGCAAAAAACATGACAATTTCATTAACATTTTTGATAATCCCTGGATCAAGTTCACTTTCATAACAATGTGTGTGTGTGTGTGTGTGTGTGTGTGTGTGTGTGTGTGTGTGTGTGTGTGTGTGTGTGTGTGTGTGTGTGTGTGTGTGTGTGTGTGTGTGAATTGGATCATCATTTTTTTTCTATATTGTCGTGATTTATGTTTATTTTTAGACAGCATTGTACATTTGGTAAAACTGAATTTCAAAACCCTTTTTATGGTTTCAGCAGCTTCGTGTGGAAAAAGATATTTAAAGAAAGAAAAACTTTAAAATCAGCTCCTCAAAGTTCACCTCTTTCCAGAGGTGCGCGCGCTTCCTCGTGCCCGTCCAGACTCGGAGCAGCTGAGTGTCTAACTAAACGGAACGCTGCCCCGCTCCCTTTACGCTCCCTCCCTCTCCGGTTGGAGGAGATGTGGAGCTGGAGGAGAGGAGAGCTCGTCTGTTTCCTCCTCCAGCAGCAGCAGCAGCAGCAGACTTTCTGCATCCTCCTGCTATTTATCAGGAACATGGGGACTAAAAGAGTCGCTGGGATTATTCCTCGGGTTTCCTGGCTTCTGCTTTGCTTGTCTGGGATAACCGGAGAAGGTGAGGCGGATGCGCGTTTTTTACTTTCCCCGGGGGAAACTGGTGAAGTCTGGGTAGCCAAACTCAGAGAGGAAGAGCTTTAAATGTCAGAACTACGGAAGCGTAGAGCTGCCACCCAAGCAAAAGAAAAAACGAGCGTTATCACGTTATAACGTGATAACTTTATTGTTCGAACAATATACTTTTCACGTTCGTACAATATACTATCACGTTCGTACAATATACTATCACGTTCATACAATATACTTTTCACGTTCTTACAATATACTATCACGTTCTTACAATATACTATCACGTTCGTACAATATAATATCACGTTTTTACAATATAATATCACGTTCTTACAATATAATTATCACGTTTGTACAATATGTGTACAAGGTTTGAGTATTACGGGTAGTCAGCGAACGCATCACGAAGCTAAAACAGAGCACAACACGGATGAAAGCGACCTATCTGTATGATTGTGAACGAGAACACCCAGTAAAGTAGCACTAGCTCCTGTCTTCACTTTGATGAGTGTGCAGACACCACAAGACCACCATGGACCGAGGCTCCATGCTGTTATTGAGCAGCTTTATCGGTGGCTGCTGATGCGTACAGAAGGAACTCATAACGCATGGGGCTGTGTAGGAGGAAAATCGGTGTATCATTCGTTTTTCACAGATTGAGAGTCCACCTCAGTCTGATCAGACTGACTGCAGTTCTCGGATCAACTGCAGGGGTCCAGAAGGCTCCGGAATCACACCACCCGAGCTGCATTCAGGCGGGTTATATTGTCACACAGTGTAGAGTCCTGCAGGACTATTATTTCTTAAAACGCTCCCGCTGAATTCCTGACCACAACTGCCCGCAGTTTGTCTCTGTCACTCACACACACTCCCGCTATCCGCATCCAACCCGAGAACACGGGAAAACCCTGAGCCAGAGCGCATCTTGGGCGCAGCGCGCACTGACATGCAGCTGTGTGAGTTCACTGAGAAGATCCTTCATTAAGAAAGAACTTCTCAGTGAACTCCTGCTGTCCAAGATGCTCAGTAACAACAAAACCTCTCCATGGCTCAGTGCAAACAGCAGTTAACGTGAAACGTATACTGTTTAAACGTGATATTGTACGAACGTGATATTATATTGTACAAACATGATATTATATTGTAAGAACGTGAAAAGTATATTGTAAGAACGTGATATTATATTGTATGAACGTGATAGTATATTGTACGAACGTGAAAAGTATATTGTTCGAACAATAAAGTTATCACGTTATAACGTGATAACGCTCGTTTTTTCTTTTGCTTGGGTGGCAGCTCTACGCTTCCGTACAGAACAAGTACAGTCAGTTAGAATGTTTCTTTTGATTTCTCGTGTTCATTCGGCCAGGCTTGATTCTCTGATGCGCAAATGGCACAGATTGGTTGCTCTCATTGTTTTTACTCCGCTTACAATAAGGCATGTTTAGCCATCTGAGCGCTGCCCAGATTCATCCCCGCGCTCTAACTCCGGTGTGGGAATGAAAGAAAAGTTTCATGCAAATTAAAGAGGCTGTCTGATTGGGTTCGTTTTTTGTTCAGCTTTAAAATCAGCACATGCTTGGCCCGTGATTGTGCACGACTCTCGTCATCAGTTGCTCCAAACTAAAGGAGCGAGAGTCGTGGACTCTTAGGGGGGAAAACAGGCAGAAATGAAAACTTAATTTAGAAATACTCGCATGCAATCAAAGCAAATATTTAATATTCTGTTCAAGGTTCAAAAATGCTGCCTGATTGTTTCCCCTCATGTTTAGTTTTCATCATTTCCCTTCAGTTTTCTGCATCTCAGGCTTGAAACATTAGAGTCTCACTTTGTGTCTCATTATTTTCTTTTAATGCAACCTGATTTAAAAAAAGTGCATGCTCTCTCCTAGACAAAACACCAGATTTCTCTCTTTACTGTCTTGCTGTTCCTCTAGTTCCTCGTCTCTCCTGCTGTTTCTGACTCAGATCAGCCTTTAACTCTCCGTCCTCTCTGGTCCATCTCCTCTCTGTTGGATGCTTATTTTTCCTGTCCTGCTGCCAGCTCGTTTTTGCTTGTCAACAAATTTTCTTTCTTCATATTTTCCCTTTTTGTTCTTCTCTTAACGCGTGCCATCTCTTTGTGCTCCTCATCCTCTTGGATCCCTGCTCCCCTGCTGCAGCTGGATCCAAGAACCGCTATGTGATGCTTTGCCCCCCTTTTTTCTTCATGATCAGAACGCCTCACATCCTTTTCTCAGACCTTTCTGATGCTCGTTTTGTTCTCTGTGGTTGTTTTTGGATTTTCTTATCTCATCTGGCTCAATTGAAATCAATGCTTTGTGGGTTTTTTTTATTTTGTCAGGCTGTTTGAGCACTTTATCATCAGATGATGCCACCTCTGCATCTGTTGGTCCTACTTTAAATTATTTTAGTGGAATTTTTCTCTGAGCGGCAGCACGCTTATCCTGCATGGATAAACCACAGAGGCACAGGATGAAGCAGCAGCTGCCTTCACACCAACCTTCACATGTTTAGTGATCTATAAGCAGTGTTGGGGAGAATACTTTGTAAATGTATTCAGTTACAGAATACTGACTACCTTTTTTAAAATGTATTTTATAATGTATTCCATTACTTTGCTTAATCCTGGTACTTTATTCTAAATACTTGGAATACTTCCCCTATAAAACACGATTTAAGTCTATTGCAAAGGTTTGTGAATTGATGTTCATCAGCTTTCTACTGGAGCGGTTCATCACTCATTCAAAGAAATCAGCTGAGTTCAAGCAGGGAGAGATAGGGGAAAAAATCAGGAATCATGAGCAGAAAACACTCTGGCACTAGCATAAAAGCTAGCCACATTGGGTTAGCCTAACCCTCCTGAGATAGGTGACTTTGTGAGACTTCAGGACACCGGACTGAAGTTACAAACACATCCTGAATCCAATCAGCAGATGGAGCTGAGTGACTTTTCATTACTCCTGTAAAGGGTCAGATTAGCACAAACTGGCTCAAGAAAAACATTTAAAACTATGAAGTTACATAGTGTGCCTTTGATTTTGTGACTATTCTGGTCATATCTAGGGTGGCCATACATCTGTCTTTAGGACGGACAGTTCACTACAGAAGATCCTTCCTGTCCAGATGAAAACCTGATAAGAGTGAATCCGTGGAGAAACTTTATTGAGTTACTGAAAAATCTCATTTCCTCTCCAGGATTATTAAAGTGGACTGATTGATTGATTATTAGGCCTGCAGTAGCCAATCATAGGCCTGGGGGGAGGGGCAAGCCATAAAGGCCTGGGGGAAAGTCCAAACAAGCCTGGGGGAGGGGCAAGCCATAAAGGCATTGGGGCGTGGTCATGACATCATAGGTATGGGGGCGGGGCCTAACAAATAAAAGGCCGTTTTTAAAAATAGAATGGTCATTCTATTTGACAGTTTCATGGACAAAGGTCACATAAATCTACTGACAGTTAAAAATCATCGTTCAACATGACCAATCCTACAGGATACTCAACTCTACAGGATTTTAATCAGGTCAGAGCAGAAAATCACCTCACCTACATGGAAACAAGCTACTTTATCACAGAAATCAACAGGCTGAAAGCCGAGTTGTCTACGGAGAAATCTCTGAGGTTCCAGGAGAACGTCACATCTCAACAACTCTCAGGACAACTTCAACAGGCCCAAACCCAGCTGGCACTTTATGAACAAAACCAGCAGTTTGTCAACAATTTGAAAACAGCGCAAGACTCTATTAGAGTTTCATATGAGGAACTCTGTGCAAAGTATAAAAATGACAGTCTTGCTGCCCAAAACCGGGCTGAATATTTCGAGCAAAAGTTCTATAAAGAACGAGAAGCAAATTTAACGACCAAAATAGAAACTCAACAGCTCCTCCAGCGTCTCAGAGCTGAAAATGAATGTTGCCGTAAGCAGACCATGCAGGAAATCTCTGTCCTGCAAAACTCTTTAAAAGCTAAAGAGACGGGCTTACTAAAAGCCACAAAGGAAATGAATGTTTTACACCAAGAGCTCAGACAAAAGCATGAAAAAACCAAACAACAGCTAGAAGTTTGTAAACAGGAGCTCCAGAATAAGATCAGGATCCACAAAGAAACCACAGCAGTTAACCAGAGGATCATCCAAGACCTAAAAGATGAGAGCATTAGGCTCTGTCTGGAGAAAACACAAGAGTTTGAAGTCCTGCAGAAAACCTGTAAAGACAGGGAAGCACATTTAGAGAAAAAGCTGGAAGAAATGAGGAGTTTATATCAGGAGCTCAGCAGTCAACAGGAAGGCACTCAACAAGAGGCCAAAGACCTCAGACTGAGGCTTCATGAAAAAGACTTGGAGCACAAGAAGGCAAGAAAAATGGTCCAGCAACTGCAGGAAGATCTAAGAGCTGAGAAGGATCTGAACATCCTGAAAACCCAACAGTTCTCTGGTCTGCAGGAGAACTTTGAGGAGACTGTGTCTGATTTACAGGAAGCTCTGACCCAGATACAGGATTCCCACCAGGAGATCAGCAGACAAGAGGAAGATGCTCAACAACAGGCCAGCATCCTCATGAAGGAACTTTATATAAAAACCTTGGAGCACCAGAAGGCAAGTGAAATGGTCGAACAACTCCAGGAAGATCTAAAAGCTGAGAAGGACCTGAAGACCCAAGAGCTGTCTGGTTTACAGGAAGCTCTGACCCAGATACAGGCTTCCCACCAGGAGATCAGCAGACAACAGGAAGACGCTCAACAACAGGCCAGCATCTTCATGAAGAAACTTCAGAAGGCAAGTGAAATGGTCAAACATCTCCAGAAAGTTCTAAGTGCTGAGCAGGATCTGAACATACTGAAAACCCAAGAGCTTTCTAGTCAGCAGGAGTACTTTGAGGAGACAGTGTCTGGTTTACAGGAAGCTCTGACCGAGGCATGGTCTGCCCACCAGGAGCTCAGCGAACGCTACGACACTGATTTGTCCAACATTGGAAAGGAGGTCAGCCTTTTAGAGCAAAAGCTGATTAAAGAGGCCAGAGACCACCGACGGACAAAATTAGTTGCACAACAGGTCTTCCAGGAAGAAAGAGAGGAAGTGAAAGCTCTCAGTTTAAAGATGGCTGAACAGTCTGTTGTCCATCAAAACCTGTTAAAAAAGGTGGATCGCCTACAGAAAGATCTGGAAGTGATGAGGGCTTCAAACCAGAAGCTCAGGGATTCCTACGAGGAGCTGAGCGCTAAATATGAATGTGTGTCTAAGATCCAACAGCCTGACTCACCAGACCGTTTACAGGTCGTTCCTTCACTCCTGAAAAGGATTGTGGGTTGGAGGAAACCAAACCAAAAGAATAACAAATAAAACAGCTCCAACAATAAAGAAGTTCAGAATGAAGGTCACCACCTCTAATCAGCTGTCCTCCAGCCTAAACACATTTACATCACATTCATCACATCATCCTGTCAGATGATGAATTAAATATTAAATAAAAATCAAGGGGCTGCATGGCGGCGCAGTGGTTAGCACTGCTGCCTCGGAGTTAGCATGTTCTCCCCATGCGGCGTGGGTTTTCTCCGGGTGCTCCAGTTCCCCCCCACTCGTCACAACATGCCCCCTGTGAGAATGCTGAATCAGCAATAAACCAAATTGTTCCTTTTAAACACGATAAACTATTAAAAGACCTGGAAGAGTTGGTTACTGATTTAATCAGGTTTCTGAGACCAGAGCTGGTGTCAGGGTCTTGAAATCTGATGGAGAAGAAGAAACAGAAGATTTCTCAGAGCAGCAGGTGGAAAAGAATTGATACAAACTGTAAAAAAAACAACAACAAAAAAACATCAAGGATCAGAAATCAGCTGACTAGGATGAAACTGAAATGGAAAAATTAAAAAAACTTTAGTTGTCTAGAACATCACAGGATAAAAACCACAACGTTCTTCATTGTCAAAAGAAAACACATAAAGCATGAAAGATCAATTAGAAGAACATAAAAGTAAGGGAATAGGGAAGGTTGTATTGAAAAACAAGGGGCTGCATGGCGGCGCAGTGGTTAGCACTGCTGCCTCGGAGTTAGCATGTTCTCCCCATGCGGCGTGGGTTTTCTCCGGGTGCTCCGGTTCCCCCCCACTCGTCACAACATGCCCTATAGACCTCTTGATGAGTGACCTCATGCGCCCAAGCTCCCGCCCCCCAGCTAAAAGACGCCCCCCCTCCACCGTTGTTATTATCTGTCAGTTGTCAATACATTGATCTAAATAGTGGCAAATTGAAATCTATCAGCATGATTAACACATTCTACACATCAAACAATAAAGAAATCATAAAGTCTTCATAAGGAGACCTTATGATTTCATTTCATTTTTCATTTCATTTTCATTTCATTTTCATTTCATTTTCATTTCATTTTATTTTTTATTTCGCACATGGCTGTGCACACATTTAAACAAAATTATACAAAAAAGAAAGAAAGTACACTTCTTTCGACACAACCATGATTGAGAAGGAGCAGGAAGAAGAAAATCTTATAATACCTGCCCCTTTCTTTTACATAACACAAAATATTCCAGATAGACTGTCATTCAATAACCTTACAAACAATCAATATATTAAGTACTAATATACCAATACTAATATATCAATATAATCAGAAAAAACAACAACCACAATGTGGTCACAACAGAAGTAAGAGTTTCAGGGAAAAAACAACCTGACCTACACAAGGTCAGAAACACAACCTAATATTCACAATAAAGTTTCTACAGCTTTCTATTGAAAGCAGAAACTCTGCTGATAAAAACACTGGTTCTCAGCAGCACCAACATGTTTGTAAGTGAGAACATGTTCTCTAACATTTTACCTGGTAAAATAAAGGTTGAATTAAAAAAAGGATCCTGAACATGAAAATGCATTTATTTTAAATCCTAAACCACACGACCATTCGGTCTGGTAAAAACAGTTAAAGAACAGTTTAAAACTACACCTAAATGCAGATTATACACAGCACTAACATTAATGGATAGATTGTTTAGTTAAATTTTCATGTTTTTTTTTAAACAATTTAGTGATTTTCAATCTACTTCTTCTTCCTCCTCCTGTGAGACTGGTGAGGCGGCACCCTAGCGCCCCCTATTGACGGGCCGCCACTGCATGCAGCGCTGTAGGTGGAAAATATAGATCAAAGAAGGCCAGTAACGTAACATTTTACAAGTTTCCAGCTGATAAAATCAGCAAAGGCAGAGAGTTCTAGTGGATAAACCACCTACACCGTGGAGCCAAAGTCTCATGACAGAATAAAAATAGTTAAATATCTGCCCCTTATGTCCAGACACGAAGAAGTTATAGCCATCTATAATAAGCTTCCACTTCATGGCAGTGTGGAAAGCTCAAATGAGGATGATTTCTCTGCAGGACTGTGCTTAAAAATGGTTGACTACATATTGGCAAAAGACCCCAAACTTCATGAAATAAACAAGCACATCCCAGAAAATCAGGCCTATATGAACAGATTTGTTAGGACTTTTGGACAGAAAAGTAGAATGACTGATGCCATAAAGAAATAAAAATGAAAAATAAATACACGAAAAAGCAATTAAAAAAAAAAGACAAATCCACTAGAAAGAAAAAACAAAAACAAACCAATACACTAAAAAAAAGATTAATGCAGCCCCAATAGGAACAAGCCAGTGTCCTATTTGGTGCCGGTCCCAAGCCCGGGTAAATGCAGAGGGTAGTGTGTCGGGATGAATCAAAGGATAGATGTATGGATAGAGGAACTGTAATGATGATAGCATAGTTTTCTATGCATTTTAGGGGTTTGGGGGGATGTGACACCCCAAAAATTCTTAGCGCAGCCCCCCCGGTACCTGCCCCCTTGGTAGGGCTGGCTAAATCCGGCCCTGTTCATTGCACTCCAAATAGAAAGCTCTTAACATGAAACCCACATTTGCGGGAAACCACAACAACATCATCAAGCTAACGTCATTTCAGATACAACGCCGGCACTGTAAATGTGAGAAATGACATCACTAACACGACACAGGCACTGGTAAGGTAGCAAAACTAGAAAGCTAAAAATAACTGACTTTAAGGTGTTTCTTCAGATTAGATGTTGAGTCTTTGGACGCAGCTAGTAGGTTGTTAGCTGACAGACAAAGATCGCACTGCACCGTCATATTTCGCTCACCCCGCTCCTTTTTGAAGAGTGAAAAATTGCTTGAATTTCCAGGACGTGAATGCATTTTTTCCTCCACTGCTTGTAGGTTGATTCGGCTGCAGTTGAGGCTCCAACCACTCCACCTCTACGCCAGCTGGTTGGGAGTGTACCCTCATGTTTTGGTAGGGTTGCTATGGTAATGGAGGGAGGCACATTGTTTAGGGACATTATGGGATAGATAACCTTCACAACACAGAGACACACTGCCCGAATTAAATTATTCATCTTTTGGGAAGAAAGTGGAAAACACACAAGTATTCCAGTGGTATTACGAAAGTCACTGTATTCTAAATACCATGTTTAAAAATAGTAACTGTAACGAAATACATATAATCAAAATCAGGGTACATGTATTCAGTTACTCCCCAACACTGTTTATAAGGTTGATTTTTACAGTACAACAGACTTCATGTTAACTCTTCATGTCATGGATCCATTAAGATGTTGACAGTCTCACACCGGTCCATCCTCTCCTGTTCCTCTATGGTTCTGGACTGGATTGAGATCTGGTGACTGTGGGGACATTTAGAGTCCAGTGAACTTATTGTCATGTTTGGAGATGATCTTAGCTTTGAGATATGGAGCATTACCCAGTAGCATCAGAAGATCAGTCCACTGTGGTCATGAAGGGATGGACATGGTCAGCAACAATACTCAGGTAGTCTGTGGAGGTTAAACCAGGATCAGGTGGTCTAAGGCAGTGTTTTTCAACCGCTGTTCCGCGGCACATTAGTGTGCCGTGAGAGATCGTCAGGTGTGCCGCGGGAAATTATTCAAATTCACCTGTTGGTTTAAAAAATATTTTTTGAAAACTAATTAATTATTATCTGCTAATAATATTCCATTATCGCGCGTCTGTGCCAGCCATCACCAAATGACAGACTCCGGTTCTGTTTGGAGTCAGACCGTGCAGCAAATCCAAGACTTGAACCTGGTCCAGGGTTTGCGCTTTGGGGAGACACGCGGCGCGCAGTGAGACGCACCGCGGCCCGCTCGGCACCAGCACGCCTCCTCCCCTGACCTGAACCTGGTCTGTGGTTCGACTTGTTTCGGCGAGGAGGAGGGGGAGACAAGCGGTCGCAGACCCGCTGCCAGCGGTCAGGAGGAGAACCAGTCCTGCACTGGCTCTGTTTCCTGGTGGAGCAGCAACAGTCCCGACATTTTTAAATTCATACTTTGATCTGACCGGTCCATAAAACCAGATCACGGACACTGGGTTGGGTCGTCATCATGTCGCCTTGTTCCTGAGTGACGCACATTTGGCAAAAAAGAAAAAAAAAGTGGGAGTAAACCCCCTCAGTATCACTGGTTTTTTAACGGTCTGAGAGACTCACTGGGTTTTGTCTCCAGTGTCTCCTCTCTTTGACTGAAGGTCCCGTTATTCTGATCACCTGTCAGACCGCTGAGGAGCAGCTGCTCGCGCATGTCGTCATAATGAGAGCGCACGTCACAGCTGTGTTTCTCAGCATAACTGATGACTTAAAATTTAACAAATCAAACACTAAAAGACATTGATCTGTCAGTGACTTTATCAGGTTGTCCTTTATTACTAATGTTTAAATACACCCAAAAGTTTTACTAAAAACATGATGACAGAGTCCTGCATGATGTAACATGGAGAATGAAATAAGGCAGATTTAATCCATTACAGATCAACTGGATGCTACAATCACTTTTTGACAGGTGAAAAAAAATCAGTTTGAAATGATTTGATGTGGTAAAAAAAGACAGATGCTTTAATCAGGTGACCTGTAAACTAAATGTAACCCTTTACTGTCAGGAGATGAGAAGGTTTCTACAGTAAAACTATTAAAACAGAGTGAGCCTTAGAAAACAGCTGCAGTCCTGACAGATTAATTTGTTTTAGTGTTAAAAATGTTAAATTGGACAAAAATCATCTGATAACTTTAAACTGCTCCTCGAACAATGAGGATGGGTCAAATGCAGAGATGAATTTCCCCAAGGGGATCAATAAAGGATAAATTATTATTATTATTATTATTAAACCATCAATGAACTCAGACGGTTCTGACAGCAACCCCCCACCCCCACCCCCCACCCCGTGGTGTACCTTGAGAAGTTTTTCAATGAAAAAGTGTGCCTTGGCCCAAAAAAGGTTGAAAAACACTGGTCTAAGGGACCCAAAGAAAGCCTCCTACATTACACCTCCAGCAGCATGAAGCGTTGATACAAGGCAGGATGGATCCAGGCTTTTATGTTGTTGAAACCAAATCCATAACATCTTGAAAACTGCACAAAAGGAGCCTAAAGGGACTTTTTTGCCTCCGTTTCCTGTTCTCAGCTGACAGGAGAGACACTTGGTGAGGTCTTCTGCTGCTGCTGTAGATCTGCTTCAACGTCCGACACGTTGTGGTTCAGAGATGATGTTCTGGTTGGAACCAGGGGGGATTTTAGCTGTTGCATTTCTATCATCATGACCAGTGATTCTCAAGTATTTGGTAGCGACCCAAAAGTGGATCATGGGCCTTTACCTGGACTAAAATATGTTTTAAAAAAAGAGAGGAATTTAATCTGTTCACATTCTTTACCAGTAGGTGGTGATGATGCAGATAATGTTGTCTCATATAACTGATGAGAAGAAGTCAATTTTGTGTGTTTGAATTCTTCGAATTGCAGTTAATAAAAACTTGTACTGAGGAAAGTTATTTTCCCCGGTTAAATGTTGATATTTGGAGATTCAGTGAGGATTCTGCAGTTAACTTTTAATTTTGCATGAAAACATCAGCTGAGTTTGTTAAAATACCTCATGGCTGATGCATGACCTAGTGACTAATTAGTATGACAGTTATATTCATTGTGTGGGTTCTTACCTGGGGCTACATATTTAGCGTATTTTTGAACCTTCTTCAGTAGTTTGATTTAATTTCATGTTTGAAAAAAGTTGATTCTGTGAAAAAGGCTGAATTTATTGGAGTGAAGAGTTTTAGTTTAAATGAAATTGCAGCTAATTGAAGGTTCAGAGGGATATTTTTCTCTCTAGCGCCACCACATGGTGGTTATATTATGTAAACTTGTTTTCTTGCATACTGTGATACTCTACTCAGGTTCAAACTGCACCATCATTTATTTAAATATGTTTGAGGATTTTTATTGATTTAAGTCAAAAATATGTTTTAAATTGGGTCATACTGTAGTTTGTTGGAGTCCCAAAGTCAGACCAGTTGCCTCTGACATCAACAAGGGATTTAGATCCAAGTTCTAGATTTTTTTTCTACCATTCTCACTGGTTGTGGGTGAAAATTCAACCAGCTCATGCTCAGTTTGGACTTTGAGCTGCTGCCATGTGTTTTTGTCCTAACAAACAGTTCAACAGGTGTATCTGGTAAAAGTAGCTGGAGCATGTTTAAGAGAGACTTAATTATAACTAAAGTGTTGATTTTTGTTTGCAAACTGACAGAGGTTCAAATTGTTTTGGGTCACTTAAACTCAGCAGACGGAGCTGGTTTTGTTTTTCACTGAGTGGAATCTTAAATCCTGGCATACCTCACTCTCAAATTCAAAATGACGTTGGTGGACTGGGAGTTTCCTGCATAAAAGTGATCAAAAAGATGTGAAAAAGGCCAGAATTACAGACTCTCCTTCACATTACAAATAGTTAATTGTAATTATTATTAGGATTGACCTTTTATGCACAAAGGCACATCATTAGGTCCATATAAATACACTCTGGGTGTAACATCATGAGCTTTTACTTGTTGGTTGGTACAACACAAATTCAAACTAACTCCAAACAAGAAACAGGGTCATCTTTTTGTGGTTGAAACACTAAATCCTGTGACTTCACCCACAAAGTGAGACGGTGAGCTCATACTCAGCACCAAGGGAACTAAATGAGGGATGGGTCCAATACTGGGATTTAGAGGGAGGAGAGTCTGAAGACCTCTGGTGGACAGATGGAGAAAGGACAAAATCAGGACTGAGGCTGCAAATGAGACCAGTAAACAGTGTCAAAGTTAACTTTTAAACTTAAAAACATAATGAATGTGTAGTAAGTAACAATTTTACCTCATAGAAATCGATGATATGGAGTAGAAGAGACCAGTTTCTACATTCAGACCAGAAAACAGATGAGAATCCGAAGCTGCCTCGGGGCGCGCTGCGCTCTGAATTAAGCATGTGGTTAGATCCTCAAACGAGTCATTCAGGCTGCTGGAGAGATCCATAACATCTCCTTGAAAACTGCACAAAGGAGCCTAAAGGGAGTTAGCAGGAGAAATACTGGACACCCAGCTCTTCTGCAGCATAAACAATGAATAAAGGATATTTAATCCTTTACAGGGTGAGTGATCCAATGTGATCACCTGTTTTACATTTTCATTTGTAGCCTAAACCTCAAACATTCACAAAAGTAAAAAAAAAAAAAAAAAAAAAAAAAAAAAAAAA
>SSNR01000010.1:3065697-3207449 GCA_006937965.1 Callopanchax toddi | reverse complement strand
AAAAAAAAAAAAAAAAAAAAAGAAGAATAAAAGTTTTTTTTAAAGACTAAATATAATCTATAAAAACTTCCAATAATAATAAAACAAATACATTAAAAAAACATATTTTACAACAAAATATTTTTAATTCAATACATTTAATAGCAAAAGAAACATGTTTTTTCAAAATAAAAGTACATTAAAAAAACAAAGTTTTTTTTAAATAGGGAAAACACTCAGTGGTTACACTTTAAATTTCCAAGCAGTTAAGCTGATGGTGATGAATATTGGTGTATTCTGATCACCTGCTGATTTATTGTTTATTAAGTCCTTTCAGATTTATTCAGGTAACACATGATTTTTTTCAGCACCACTTTGTGCAGCTTTTTGCAAACTAAATTAATTCGGTTAAAGCAGGGATTCCCAAAGCTGCCACTAGGGGGTGCGTAAGATGAATACTGTAATGGCGGAAATTTGAAATAATTACACATTTGCAGTGTTTTTTTCCCCACTCAATAAAGATGTGTAAATAAACATATTGTGTGGAGCTGTGGGACAATATTTGGAAGAACTGAGTCTTTTTTCTGTCAATTATATGAACTTAGCAGACCTTAATTTTGAAGGCCACAATAACTTTTACTATTAATTCTGGGGCAAAGTTGCGGAGCTGCTGGACTGTTTACCTCATCAAATGGATATTATTTATTCAAAGAATCCTTCTTGACAGCTTGTAACAACTCTGCTGATTGATTCCATGCGTGTCCTGATTTAATCAACTTCATGGTGAGTCGCTTTCTTTGTTTCTTTTGTTTTTACTAAAGATGCAGCGCTACTTTCTGCCGCCGATGAGCTAATGGCTAACGGAGCTGGGTGTTCATTTAAAAACACTAAGCAGTTAGTTAAGCGAACCGTCAGCTTAATCCAGTGTAGTAACCTCCTGCTCACTTCCAAACATTTGACCAGCACTCCCCCTGTCTTTATAAGATAAGCGCATCACATGGAAATGCGAGGGGCATTTACTGACCGTAGGACGGGCGACTCTCACAGTAATCCTCGGTTACATATGATTTAATTATTAAACACTCAAAAATATCGAAAATTTGTAACATTAATGATTTGTAGGTACCAGGAATTTGTTCAAATGTCAAAGGTCTCCATCCGGGGATTGGGGGTGCGCGAACATGGATGGGGCATAGGAGGGGGTGCGCGGCAAAAAACGCTTGGGTAAAGTAAAAAATGAGCATCTTCTTCACCTGACTGAAATAAATCAATTCCAAAGATTCTCTGATTGTTTTCAGTTTTTCTCTTTTACCATTAAAGCTTTAAAGTTAAAACTAACTAAAAGTGGAGGGAAACTGATGATGACAGCTCTTCAGTGGTTACAGAAGTGAAGCATCACCTTCAGTAATCTCACCTTCTGTCTGCACTGAAGTTTGGAAATCCTGCATAGTTTGAGTTTGCAAACTTCCTCTAAGTAAGAAAGTTTCATCATTTCTATTGATGAGGAAGAATAGACTTTTGACTGTGTGTTTTGAACAAATGAACCAATTAAATGCATTTTGTTGAGATTTGTCTGATATGTAACAGAGGAGGTTTTGTTCCATCTTTTATTTTATCAGGACTCTGCCCTGCCACTAATTGTGCCCTAAGAAACTTTTTATCTTTGGATCAGTTTCCTTAACCATCATTTTAACAATATAGCTTGAAGGTTTGTCCACATTTACACCTGCTTTGTTAATTTTTCGTATTTTTTCCTGAGCTTCTTCACACAAATCAGACCTGATGTTATTAGAACAGACGGCCGGTGTTGTTCTCATACCCAAAGTTTAATATCAGCCCAGAGGGACGAACAGATAGCGGTTTATGTACAAAGTAAACGCTGTTATTGATCAACACGGCTTGATTTCCCCGTGGCTCTGGTGCTCCATTAATAAGACACAAATATCACTGTTATTTAAAGGTGAGTCAGGCTGTAGCAGATGGAGGAGATCATCCAGCTTTTAATTAAATCTATAAATTCAAGCAAACATTTTTTTAATGCAGACTTTAGCCGTCATGTTGGTTATGTTAATTGCTTTTTATTTAATTGTTTATTCACCTTGGTGAGTTGCTGTAAATTATAGATTTGTTTACATTTCAGGAAACAAATCGTGTCATGTTTTGTTTTTGTCCTTTTTTTTCAAAATAAAAGCTCTGGGAGAACAATAACTTTTAGTTTTTTTTTAGTTGTCAAGTTACTGATTTGATATTTAGTACATAATGTGTCCATGGGCGAGATACTAAAACGTTCTCCTGCGTTTTCTTCACTTTTTAGTTTAAAGGTCCCATATTCTGCTAAATTAACTTTCTAAACGATCTATTAACAGTCATATCAGTCCCAAAGACAGCGTCTGAGACCCAAAAATGAGTTTTCATCGTTTTCACTTCCTGATTCTCATTTTTGGGAAATGTGTTTTGAGCTAATGCTAAAACGAGTGGTTTCTGGGGGGTTGAGATGTTAAAACGATGATTCAGAGTGGATATAAAGTGCATAATATGGGACCTTTAAACTGTTCTTCAACTCACATTTTTGGATATTTTGCAAACTTAAAACCACCAGATGTACAAAGGTTTATGCTGCGGTTGTTATTTTTAAATGTTTTGCACGAAGGGTGTAAAATTCTAAATGGTTGCACTCAGTTTCACTGAGGTTGCAGCTACATATTTTACTTTAGCGTCAGCAGCAAAAACTACTCGTGATCACAAATCAAAAAGTCAACTTTTAGTTGATTATTTTAGTTCATTTGAAGTAATAAAGGAAGGATAAGGATATGACTGAATAAAGAAAATGTCACAGATCTCTGACTGCAGCTGTAACGCTAACCTGATGATGTCACCCTTACAGAAACCCTGAAGCGCCTCAGAATAAAACCAATAGGATGTTGCTCATATATCATAAACACATACGATTATGGAGTTTTTTTTTCAATAAATACTTCATATTTTAGTTTTAAAGGGATCAAGTGATTGATTATATTGGTTTTCTACCGCTAGATGTTGATTACAAATAATATTTTCCTCAATGCTTGATTGATTTTAAACAATGGTTGAAAATAACAGCTATAAAAATCAATACTATGTACAACATAACAATAACACCCATTATGGAATTTCTCTCTACATTTTAATTAAAAATGTTCACATTTTTTAGTTTGAAGTTAAAAAATAAGCCTAATCAGAGGAAAGTCCGTTTTTCTGATGGTTATTATGAAGCGGTTTTCTCAGACTGGCAGCATGGTGGTGCACTGGTGAAGTTCTGGTTTCAAACCGGTCTGCAGGGGAATATCAAGTTCTCTTTGTGTCAGAGTTGGTTTTCGTTTTGGCTGAATTCCTTGCTCATCCCAAAGATGCCGTTGTTCATTCTACAGCAGCTTTCTCCGACTCCTTTCTGTGTGTGATCCCTGTGTGAGACCTGTCCAGGATGCCTTCCACCTCCCTCATCTTTCTCTGTTCTTTTGTGACCCTGAACAGGATAGAAAACGGATAAATGGAAGTCCTTTTAAGACAATATCAGGCTTTTATCACCCCGCGGTGGGGATCGAATAGATCCATGAGAGTTTCTTTGATGTGTAGACTTTTTTTCTCCGCTTGTAGCCCATAAACAAAAGCTATTGAATGTGCTTTTATGTATTTTAGGAGAACAGGGGGTTAAAGTTTATGTAAGCACATTAAGTTTAAGATGCAGCTCCCTGAATGAGACACATTCAACCTGCTGATGGTCACAGTAACGTCCCTCTGTGGATTAGATGACACTCGCTGGCTCTGCTTCTTCAGGCTGAGGCTGTAAATTATTGAGTATTCCCAGTCCAAACGCTTGCTTTATTGCTGTAGTGGTCAGAAAGAACACAAGGTAAAGCACATTAGAGCTCCTTGGTGTGTATTTATGCAACCAATTTAAAGGAAGGACTTTAAAAAAAAGAAGAAAAGCTTTGTTGTTGTTGTTGTTTATTTTTAAAAGAAACAACTCTATTCTGGCTAATTTAGTATGAACAAAACGCTGATGCAGTGATTTATGTCACAATTTATTAACAATAAGAAAAAAGTTAATTTAGACATTGGAAATTCAAATTACAGCCCAAGACTGAAGACAATGTTTAGTTTTTTATCAAATGGTTTCAAAATGGCTTTTAAAACTCGGGTAAAGTAAAAAAAATAAGAAAAAAACCAAAACACAGTTCTCTCAAACAGTATTAAATTGTCAACAAATGTCACAAAAGCATGTTTTATTCACTAAATTATAAAGCACATATGCATAAACCATTAAAACATGGATAATTATGACTTAATAGTTAGGCCCTGATCTTCAGTGTGCACTGAGGATGGTTCCTGCTTCAAGTGGAGGAGTTTAACTATCCTGGTGTCTTGTTTGTGAGTGATGGAGCGAGAGATGGATCAGAGCTTTGTCTGCAGTCATGGTGGCGTTGCCCTGATCAGTCATGGTGATGAAGAAGATAAATCACTCTATTTACTGGTCTAAGTTCCCTCAATAGTGGCCGTAAAATTTGAATCATGACTGAAAGAAGGAGATCCTGGATACAGGCAGCCAAAATGAGCTTCCTCCGTAGGGTGGCTGGGCTCAGACAGATGAGAGGAACAGCTTCATCATCTGTGGGGAGCTCAGAGTAGAGCCGCTGCTTCTAATCCTCCAAAGGTGTCAGCTGAGGTGGAATTAGGAAAACCTCCTGGTCAGGTTTTCTGGGTTTGTCCCACAGGGAGACTCAGAACTCACTGGAGGGATTAGATGTCCTCATGGCACAGGAACGCCTCAGGATGCAACGGGAGGAGCTGGAGAATGTCACACTGAACAAGAAAAGAATAAAACCCCAAATTATAATATGAATGTAAAAGTGGAAAGTCCCAGAGCAGGAAGACACCCCAGTTTAAGTTTAATTTATTAAGATCTCATCAGCATCAAATGGATACCATTATGATCAAAAACACACCTTTTAAATGTCTGAGGTCACCGTAAAGAGCTCTCTCTTAATCTGCTGACCACTGTGGTCACTTGCTGTTAGCTAAGCGGCGCTAAACGGCGTCAAGTTACAATCAATAACACGCCATCATTTATTCATACGGACACGTCTTCTCCAACAGGCTCTGCTAAGTGGGGATGGAATAGTTTGTCATGTTCATCCATCCTGTTACTCATCATCTGAACTTAAATGACTGATTGTTGCGCTCGTGGTTTAAGCTGTCATCTTCACTTTTCTTGTTTTCTATTTCTGCTTTTACAGCTTCTGGATCATTTGCATCTGGACCTGATTCAACGGAGTCTTTAAAAAATGTTGCCATCTTTCATCTGCAGTAGCATCATCCTCTGAACAGTAATTGCTCAAACTTTGACAGAGGAAAGATGTGAGAATTTGTTTTTTTATTATCTCATCAAACTGAATTGATGAAGCAAACAAAAATGTTCCAAATGATGATAAAACATCAGTTCTGCAGCCTTTTTGCTGCTGTGTCCTCCCTGCTTTAACAGCAGGGCTCCTGCAGCTCTTCTCTGTTCTATTAAAGTTTTTCTGCAGGTTTTTCACATAGGATTGATTCGTCACACAGAAATGACATTATTTAGTGAGGTGTTCACAGGGCATAAAGTAATATCTGAATACTGCAAAAAAAAAACCTTTTATGGTGTATTTTCATAAATATTCACTTTGATAATGGACTAAATTTGAATTAATAAGGAATCAAGTCATTTTCATCTCATGTTTTAAGAAGTTTATGTTTTATGGTTCACACCAATGGATGTAAAATAGTACATGAGGTGTACTTGTGAACGTCAGGGATGTTTTAGTTAAACTAGTCATTTAAATCAATGATGGGACAGAGAACAGACATACAGTAGCTCTTTATTCTACACGCTCTGTGTTTAACCACCTCCTTTCTGCTTGAACCAGATTCCAGAGACTGTAAACGTGCTTGTATTGTATGTAAAATGAGGATGCTGTCACATCATATCCACACAGCACATAGCTTAGTTAAAAATTAAAAATAAAACACCAAAAACACCGAGGTTCAACTGCAATCAGTTTCCAAACTTTTTGTCACGTGGGCCAAAAATAACCAAGTTGAAGGTCACAGCAACCAATGATGATTTTTTACATTTAAAAACAGATTTTTCTTCTTTACTCTATCAACAATTAAAGTGATAATATGCAGTTTTGCTTGTTTTGGGCGCCCTCTGGTGTCCGTTTTAAATCACTGCATTACACAAGTTAGCATATTGTTTCAGCTTCTAAACGCCTAAATCTACCTGTTGAAATGTCTTCTCAGCCTTCATAGCTTTCTACAGGAGCGGTTATTTACTCCTTCAAAGAAATCAGCTGTGTTCAAGCAGGGAGAGATGGAAAAAAATCAGGAATCATGAGCTAAAAACACTCCAGCGCTAGCATAACAGCTAGCCACTTTGGGTTAGCCTAACCCTCGTGAGACACGTGACTTCCTGGGTACCGTGACGGCGACGGAGATCTAATCACCAGATGGGGCTAAGTGACTTTTCATTAACTCTGTAAAGGGTCATATTAGCACAGACTGGCTCAAGGAAAAGATTTAAAAATATGAAAAAGTTGCATATTATCACTTTAAAATAAAAGCACAAGTGTTTACGTAACATTCTTTAACATCCTTAATTCTGAAAAGATTTTTATTTGTGTGCTTGCCCTTGCATTAGTACAAAAATCTCCACTAAAAGTGTCTGACTCTACTGTGCTAGTGGCCAGAGTCACTAAAATTGCAGTCAAAGTCTGCAAATGGCCAATGACTAAATTTTAGAAAACTTAATGTTTTCTATTTTCTGAGTCCTATGATGGTAACAAAGTTCAACTCAGCCCTTTAGAAGAAAAGTTTTCCATGATCAGTTGGACAACACAAGTACACTAAAGGGCATTAAAGCATGCTGTGGGGACGAAGAACACCAACCAAAGGCTGTTTGTTGCAGGGGAAGTGATGAGTAGCAGCAGGTGGTGAGGTCATTAGAGACAGGTTATTTAACCCGTCACTGGCAGGTCTTTACATTTAGGATATATTACATCATTGTGCATTACGTTTTTGTTACCTTAATATTTTTATTTATTCATTTGCATTACATTATAATCCATATTGCCCCCAAATGAGTAAGAACATGCAAATAAATAAGCCATTTTTATTGCATTTATCCAGGC
This sequence comes from Callopanchax toddi, assembly GCA_006937965.1. Lineage (NCBI taxonomy): Eukaryota > Metazoa > Chordata > Actinopteri > Cyprinodontiformes > Nothobranchiidae > Callopanchax > Callopanchax toddi. The sequence goes on along the minus strand of SSNR01000010.1, from coordinate 3,200,271 downwards.
GTGGGTATTAAAGGGTTAAAGAATTTCAGAGACCAAACTCAAAACAGGAAAAATATGTAAAATAACAATAGAAGTTATACAAATGCAAAATCATGCACAAGCTAATTAAACATAAAAACAGCTACCTGGAAAAACTAAAATATTAGTTCACTTTCAGAATTTAGAAAAGTCCTGCTTGGTTGAAAAGACAAGAAATGTTCATGTAAACAGGCTGAACACGATTTTCTTTTTAATTTATTTTATTATAAGTGTTTCTGGTAATTAAACTAACATGAGTTGGGTTTTTTCTCAAGCTCAATTATAAAAATGCTTGAGGCTAAACGGGGAAATTCAGTGATCTTATTACAAACTCACTGAAGGCTCTTCAGAAACGTCTCATGATTTTGTCTGGAGGCCTTTGTAGATAATTACAAGTTCTTGATTAAATCTCCAGCCTCTCAGTGTATCCCACTTATCGTTCAGGGTTAGGAAAATTCTGAGGATGTTGTAATTTCAGCAGCCCATCAGGTCTCAATAGAATTTATTGCTTTTTATTAAACATTGCAGTGGAAACAGCAGATAAAATGTCCTGCAAACCTCCGCTGTGTTTGTGATTCATGAGAGGGCAACATAGGAATGAACCGGGATGAGGGAAAGGGAAATTAGCCGAGGATAAATCCCTTCCATATTTCATTTTTAGTGCCATTAATGGAAATGAGTTCAGGCAACATGAATGGGTTTCCTGAAGGCAAGGTTACGAGTATTTATCTGTTGTGAATATCAAGCATCCCCGGTATTTAATACGGAGCTGACAATCAGTTTGTTTAATACCACCACCTGCTGAACTCAACATCTCCTGAAAAATCTAGATATCAAATAAATAACAGTACTCATCATGTGGGTTTTATTACTTTAGACAGCTGAGTACAGTCAGGACCAAAGTGTAGTGCTGCTGCTTTGTAGTGATGCCTCCATCGTTTTTATTTTTGTAGTAAATCTTAAGAAATTCCTGTTGGACTTTACTCCTGGACGCTGCTGATGTTTACACCTGTGAATAACTATAAAAATCCCAGTCAATATTCATATAATGAAAATATGAGAGGAGTTTTAAGGTTAAAAACATAACCTTGAATTTCTAAACTTTAGAAGATTAGAGCATTTTAATGTGACTGCAATACATCTTAGCATGGGCGTAGATTTAGCGTGGACGGAGGTGACGTGTCCCCACCAATAACTCAGTCCAAGGGTGCAGAAACAGCGCTGCATCCCCACTAATAAGACATGCAGCCCAGCGGAGCGAGGTGCTGCGCTGCTGCGCGTGGACCTAGGTCAACCGGCGCGAGCCCCTCCCTCCAGGATGCACGCTGCGGTCCGTGCTCCCAGACGCCCTCTCTCCCTGGACGGAGGTCCATGCTGAGTCACTCATGCTGACGGCACCTGCCCTGGGCCTGGAAATGGACCAGGCTGGACTGACCATCAGGCATCTTCCTGGTGGGCCTATAGGGTAACTTTGGGCCTGGAAGAACTGGTTGCACAACTTGCAATCTGAGCAGCTTGTTTAAATCTGCACTTCCTGTTTCAACATGCTTGAACGAGCAACAAATTAGTACTTAAATTAGCAATAAAACAAAGGTAAACACCTGACAGTTATTCAAATTATACGAATTCAGAGAAAAGGCGTGGCTAATTAATACATATGAGTTCATTAACAGGTTATTAGTAATGTATTAATATTCTTGTAATTCATATAATAAAAACCAAGACTCACACTGAGGACTTGTAGCCAGGAGACTGGACTTAATGAGTTAACGAGGTTTAGGCAGGTTCCTGACCTTTAACTCTGTTAGCTCAGATAGGCTCCCGCCCCTGACAGCCTTCTAAAATATACATTTGTCATAGTTAATGGATGACTGGGTTAGATTCTGGTTCTGAGCTTTTCTGTCAAGGTCAGGGTCAGTTTGGATGTGGTACATCAGAGCGGGTTTGAACAAATAATAAATAACCAATGTGGTTCAGAGGTTTGAAAAACAGGAAGGAGGACGGTTTGGGATTTAGTGAGGGAACCTTATTGGAGGTTTTGGATTCCCAGTTTCCAATAAACACAACGTGATTATGAAGTCTAGTCCTGATTCCTATTCCTTCAATCTATAACACAGATACAACTGGGTTTTGTTAACCCCCTAGCAGAGGTCCTATTCATACTTTCAACTGAAAGTTGCAAAGTTTTGGAACTCTTCCACTTTCAGTTAGAACTGAGTGAGCTCTATGAACAGGGAGCTTCATAAATAATAAAGAAGTCCAGTTGCCTTCATTTGATCTCATCAGGATCAGCATGTCCTGAACTGTTAGCACTATCATGGTTCATTTCATAAAGCCACCAAACCCTCGTGAAAACTTTATTTTTGAAAAACAAAAGGAGATGATCACTAAAGTGTTTGACTTTGAGGAAAAAAGGACTTCAGCAATTTTCTGTGGATTTTACACCTTTTTACAAGCTTTTCTTACCTTTGATTTTTGTAGAGAAAAGACAAAACGTTTAACTGAGATGTAAAAACTGGATTATTTTGTGTCCTTGAAGCATCAGAGCTTGTTGATGGGGGTAACTTGAAGTGACAAAACAAAAATCATTTATTTGTGTTGCATCATATGTGTAACTGGATCTACTGATGCCACAACATCTGTAGGGTGTTAATCAGGAATCAGCTGCTCATGTTGGAGAAATAGGTTTATAAAATGTATTTGTTTACAAAAAATTTACAGTAAAACCTGCCAAAAACACCACAACTCCTCTGTTAATGTGTATCTGAGCTCGCCCAGTTTCTTATAAAGTAGGCACGCTTTGATTTTGCTTTCTTTAAATCAGGGGCGTCCAAACTTTTGAACATGAGGGCCGAAGTCACCATCTGTAAAGTCCTCGAGGGCCACAAAAGTTCTAATTAGTTTATAATAAAAAAGAAAAGGCAAAATATGATTTTATTTATTTGTTCTGCTCACAAATTCCTTATAAATGCACCATTTTAATGAACATAATCTACGAGACGGGATCTCATACGTTTGACTTGCACTGTCCTAGGGGGACATATTGACCCCAAATGAATAGAAAACTTCATAGGCCAAAAACTAAGGGCAGTGCGAGGGTTAAAATTATTCTAATTTACCAGTATTTTTCTTTGTTTGGACTCTTAGTGAAAATTTAAACATAAAAATCTCAGAAAGCATCTCTCTGCATCAACGTCCTGCAGGAGGACTAAATTATATCATTCTTAAAATTCAGCTGAGGGCCACAAGTGGACCCCGGGCCGCACTTTGGACATGCCTGCTTTAAATAAAGTCAAGATATCGGCTTTTGGTCAGAAAAGAAAAAGCATTTGGCCTAAATTGTTGTCATGAATGATGTTACATGTTGAGGAAAACCTCTGCTGCAGTCCACAGAGTCCACTAGAAATGATGAAGTAATGGCCGTACATCATCACACCGCCATCAGGAGCAGGTGGTGGCACCAAGACACAAGCTGCTTTGGGAGTTTTAATGTCAAATTTGAATTCATCCTCCAGTTTCACCTTGAAAACCTGAAATGTAGCCCCTAATCGTGACCTGTGAGTCATTTAAATAAACACGTCTCTAGCCTCGATGCGTCTTCGTAGCTCACAGTTTTGGCTCTAATGTGCCCTCATTACAAAAATAGATGCTGGTCACAGCCTAATGCTGTCACAGCTGTGTATTTTTTATGAGGTCGGCACTGCGTGACCGCAGCGCTGCAGCCTGCTGCAGCAGTTGCTGACGTGAAGGAACGGGGCCGTTCAGATTGTATTAGTGAGGACGTCAGCGCTGAGTCTGTAGCTTTTAAAGATGGAGAGGGAAGGAAAAACATCAGCGAGACGACACTAAACACGAGGCGGGATGGAAGCGCAGAAAAGAAGGAATGTGGGAGTGAATTCAAAGAGGTTCATTTCCAGGGTCAGAGTCTGCAGATGATCTGCTACAAATCCTCTGTTTCTCAAACACGTCTTGGCATTTTATGTCCCATTTTATCCCCCACTGACTCTGCTTAATGCACAGGAAAACATCTGCTCTCTGGGTACCTCGGCTCACATCACCGAGGCGCAGAGGTGTAAAAAGTACTAAGACGATGTATTCAAGTATAAATAGAGGTGTAGATTTGCCAGAGCAAAAATCTACTCTGAGTAAAACTTTTTTTTACAGAAGCAGGGGGGTCTCATGACAGGTAAAGACAGGAAAGTAGGAGAGGAGAGGCAGGGTGAGACAAGAATGAGATGGCTAGAAAACTACACGTGTGACGTTAAATAAGAAACAACAGTTTGACTGGAGTGGAGGAGAAAGAAGATCGTTTTGCCATTTTCCTCTCATCTGTTTCATGCTGTGACATTTTCCACTGCTTCTATAATTCCACTCCCTGCTAAGTCAGTTTTGCAGAATCCTGCAGGTTTTTGCAAGATCGCACAAGTCTAAATATTAATGCTGTAAAAGGTAATCCAGAGATGATTTTAATCACGTTTGACACCGAGATCACTTCTGTTTCTGTGCTGCTTACTAAACTATTCACTGCAGCAAAATGGGATATTTACAGATTTACCCCAATCAAAGCTGTTAATGGTGACATCATCATTTGATAACACATTTAAAACAGCCTTCAGTCAGTAGGTCGGCTGAGTTCTGGAAGCTTTGAGTTGAGGAAAATTAGTAAATAAAAAATGTCAATTTTGTTAAATATTGTGATGATTTAAAAGCTGTAAACCAACATTCCTTCATCACGATCAGAGACTGTTGTGTGAGGCTGTTTTGTGTTCCATCATTTTGACTGACAGGCTAAAAACGTTAAGGAGGAGCTTCTTTAATTCTGAACTGACAAAAGTTCCTCGGATGAGAAGCGAAACGTCTTCAAAGAACCAAACAAGTCCATTTGCCTTCCTTTAAATCCCCTTTTGTCTCAGTAGAAATGACTTCCTTATTAGCTGACAGAATTCTCAACATCAGAAATATGAAAACTATGTTTGGAAACTTGAATCCACTACCAACCCCTAGATTACAGCAGGAATATAAAGGAGAAGAAATAATGTGAGTTGTTAAAACATTCAGAACCTAAACTGGAGATGTGTTTAGTATTTAGTCCTGATCAATCTGTTAAACTGTCACCATCAGATTCAGTCCATTAGAGCCTCTGGGCATCAGAGAATGTTTAAAAAGGAAAAGGAGAAATTTGTGACCCGACCCAAACAGCAGCATGACTGAAACATTCCTCTCTGGTTCCAGCTGGGAACGCAGTTTTTCCTGTCTGGATTTCCTTCACTCTGCTGCTCTTTATGAATGAGGAGGCTGAGCCGAGGTTTAGTTTCTCATCTGTGACTATATTTGTTTGATCAGGTGAATTTTGAGCACTAAAAAGCCTCTCGGTGACTTCTACTCGCCTCATGATGCTGGAGTTGGCTCCCTCAGTGGAGGATGAAGTGGTTAAAGATGGATGGGTGGATTGACATGTGAAGGCGTTCCGAGACTAAAACTCACATCTTAATCACCGTTGTCATACCTGGAAACTCCTCGTGGAGTTTTAGGCTTTGTCAGGCCAGACGAGGTGAAGAAAGCCCCACTATGTTGGAATGGCTTCATAGCATAGCCCTCTGGTGGTATGTTGAAATTTGTTCCCCCACCAAAAACCACTTCAGCTCTATCTCATCTCCACATGCTGCCAGCTCAGTGGCTGTAGGGCTGTGTGATGAAAACATCCTGCCGTAAACAGTGTTATTTTTAACACCACATATTTTAAAAAGTGTATCCTAAGTTATATTTATATTTGTGTAAGTGTTTAGTAACCCAATGCATTATACTGATGACTATTTAATGTAAATCAGTGCAATCTATAAGTGTTTGTGTGACAGTGAGGGGATCAAGCTGCAGCTGATTTAATGACATTTATAGGTTTCATCTGTATAAACCTCTATCATGTTAGCTGGTGGGTTTATTGTGCCATGAAGGTGTTTAAAAAGGTCCTGAAGGCAGAGCAAGAGACAGAACTGAGAACTTTAGGACTCTTTAGGACAGTGATCAGCACCTCCAGTCCCAGAGGGTCATGCACCACACAGCAGATTTAAGGTGTTTCTCTGCCTGATTCAAATGACTGATTTACCTCCTCAGCATGTCAAGCTCTGAAGAAGTCTGTTAATTAGAAGCAGATGTGTTGAAGCATCTAGAACTTGCTGGATATAGCCTGGATGGCGCCCCCTGGAGGACTAGAACTGCTGATCCCTGCTTTGGGAGCTCATTTCATCCATTGGAAACAGCAAATTAAAACACCTTTTCCCCAAATTCAGTTCCTACTTTTTGGACTGTACTTACTGTAGTAAATAGTAATTACATGATTAGCTCTGACATGATGTGAGGTTATAATCTCTAGAAGCCTAATGTTTAATGTAGATCTGGAGATGTGAAGGAAAGCATCCTATGGCCTCGAACCAATATTAAGTCTTCATGGAGAGCAAGACCATCCAACACGTCCATACAGCCACAACGATAGCTACATAAGAGCTTTCTGACTTGTTATAAGCAGTGTTGGTCAAGTTACTTGAAAAAGTAGTTACTAATTACTTCAAGTAAGTAATCCAGTTACTTTACTGGTTGGTATTTCTTCTACGATGCGTCTGGTTGATGCAGAGTCCACAGTGGAAATGGACACTATGTACCGGTACTGGACAATCTATCCAGCAGCGTTGAGCTTCTTCAGTTCATCTGCACTAAGTCCTGTCTCTCTGAAGTCTGTTTTTACCTGTTTATCAGGAGAGGGGCCATCAGAGGTTTGCCCAGTGGATGCAGTAGCTGCAGCTGTCTTGTCAGTGGAGGATGACTTCCACATTCCCGTGCCGGCTTACTGCTCAGATTAGAGATGGGATTTTTGGCTGTAGATAAAAGTTGTCTTCCCACACAAAGAGTCCAGCTCGCTCCATGTGATCGCTTGTTGATCTACACATGAGTCTGTTGTTATGTCGCACTGATCATACATAAAAAATCACGAGGCGCTTCTACAAAATCACAGTTTAGTTATGCAGTAATGCTCCCTGCTTGCGGGGAAGTAACGGTAATGTAACGAACATCGACGTTATTTCCAAATTATATGGTCCAGATCAAGAAATGGATTATGTTTGTGTGACAATTGACTCTTTTCCCTACCAGCTCACACCCTCTTTCAAACAGATTCCCCCTCAGGAGGTCATAAATTCCTGCCTTGGTGTCGAAGAACCCCCTTTCATCTTTCTGTGACAGTAAAGATAATGCGGATGCTAATTTACAGCTTGGTGATACTTGTTCAAATAACAAATTTTCAGGATGTGATCAAAAGGAGTTCGATCACCCCCAGACGGATTGGAGCCTCTACCCCCTCACCCCACCTTTTCTCACCCAGTGGGGAAAGCCAGGAATTCCTTTGTCTCTCCTGTCCTTAAAAATGTCTGTGCTAACCTCTCTCCACCCTCACAGGCTTCAGATGAAATAATACTTCAGTGTGATCCAAATNGATATAAAGAAAGGTTAATATCCACAGGTTTACTTTTAAAATGTGTTTACAAGATAAAGTTTGATTTTTCCCTGTTTGATTTACTTAGGTAAAAGTTCTTTGGTTAATTTTCCTTGAAGACTGTTCATATTGTTTATCAATATGATCCAAAACATCTAGGGGTGGTTTTTCTCTTTTAAATCTAATCTAGTCAAGAAACTAGAAATGTTATTCGTCTAATGTACTCTTAAGCTAAGAGTAACTGATTTCTCTGATTAATCTGATGTGGGATTTAATGTGTTTCTATGCTTAGAATAAACATGATGCACGCAGTCTAAAAGGTGATTCTGAATAACTCATCACGTCTCAGAGAGAAAAGTGGTAAAGGTTTATTTTATTGATTAGAAACTTTATTCCTCTCATAAAAAATTAATCCCCTTTAAGCCATTCCTAAGTACTTCCCCTTTATGCAGATGAAGGTGGAGTCAACCACACCATTGGCTGAACCCGACTCCACCCCTGCCCCTTTAAAACCAGAAGGCGCTAACTGCTAGCTCCTCTTCGCTCTTTTTTAGCTCTTGCTCTCTTTTTAGCTTCTTCAGCTCTCTTGCTTGCTCTGGCCTCCGCCTCTCCGGCTCTCTGCTTAGATGACCTGATGACCTCACCAGCTCGCCTGCATGCTGGCCCTGCTTCCCCCCACCAGGGAGCTAGGATGCAGAGCTGCGACATGAGGCCTCCCCGGAAGAACAGACTCCAGACTTTAAGTCTTAGGAACTTTCGGCGTTAAGCTTTTCTTTTGTTTTCACGTTACATTCTTCTCAACCAAGTTTAGACGTTTTAAAGTTTATTTTTCTTTTTTCCGTCGTTAGAAACCAAAAGTTAGACGGCGTTAATCTGAAGCTAAACTACTGAACATGAAGACATCCTCCTGCCATGAGAGAGAGCGAGCCATGCTTGCCCAAATCCGGAACCTGCATCCTCTCCAGCTGCCTGCCAGACCTGAGTGGTGACCTAGGAACACCTCCTGATCCAGTGACCAAGTCAACTCCGACCTGGTAGAGAACCACGGAGGAGTTGGAAGGAACTAACCACTGCGACACTTGTGTATCCATACAGGAACCCTCAAAAAGGTCTGTGGTGAATGCATTTGTGGCTATTAAGAGTGATGCAATCTGATAAAGCAAGCTGAACCTAACTCTCTTCTCTCATCCATCCTCCTGAAAATCCTTTAATCTTCAACTTCCCTTCATAGGCCAATAAATTAGCTTAATTTCATTAGTAAACCATTTCTCACTCTGAAACATTAGTCATTAATATTTATTTAACCTCAATAATTCATCTTGTCAATAACTTGAACTGGTTACAAAGTCAAATTCCTAACTTTGCTCTGTTGCTGTTATAACATGTTCATTTTGAGGTTTCTGTAAATAAATTTATCCGTATATAATCATAAATGGGCTTCCAGTAATTTTTGTGTTTTTCATATCGAAAATGGGTAACGAGCTTACTTCTTTCAGATTCAGACTGATAAATGATAAATAACAATAAAATACAAATAGGATAATATTCAAGGTTGTCTCAGCTTACCTTCCAAAGAAAACGCTGGGTGGTGCCCTAATTACGAGGTTTTGACTATTATTATTAATTATTAAGAATAATTATAATAATAATATTCAATATATACAACTTTATACCAATATAACCCTACAGTAATCTAATGACTTTCTTTGCAATTGTAATCCCTTACTTTATTCATTACTTGAAAAAATGCTATAAATTACAGTAATGCATTACTGCCCATCACTGGTTATAAATCTCAACGCTTCATGATTAACAGCCTCTAGATATGAGCTCTGAGGAGAGACACACATGAAAAGAAAGCAGGAACACAACTAACAACACAAAGAGCAACGGATGGTTAAAGAGAAACCCCAGCACCATGACACCAATTCATTTTTGTGTTGATGTGCCATCCAAGCAACCAATATATGCTTCTAACCATCCCAAACAGTAACCAGGTGTCTCTTAACCAGAAAGCAGCTTCCTGGTGGATGAAAGGAAATAAAACTAAAAACCATATTTTTGAATAAAAGTATACAATAAACAGCTTAGCTAATCTGTGGATAAGAGGGAGCTGCTATGAGTTTTGTGACATTTTAGTCTTAAAAGCGAATCATGTTTAAAAATCTCATATTTTTTGATACAGGGTTCCTTCCAGAGGGTTTCTATTAAAGTGACTGACGAAGAACCTCCTCCTGCATCGAAATGTCTTTTTAACAAACGAAAAGGACTTTTATTTAGAAATTTCATTTTTATTATTATGTCATACTCATTGAGATGTATTAATTAGAAAAAAATACTTTTTCTCATTTAAGAATATTTTACCCTAAATCTTCTATTTCAGAGAAAACAAAGGTTCTGACTCACTGGAGAGCACTAGAGAACTGCTTTAATATTTCTGTTACTGAGAGAGTCCCTGGTGTCCTGTTCAATCTAACATCTCCGTTTTCAAAGAAATTAAATTGACTGAGATGCCTGGACGAGTTTAATATCTCCGTGTTTTTTGCCTGACTGACACGAGTTCCTTCCTCTACTGAAATGTGTTGATGTTTTCAATTAGGGAGCAAATATATTCACACTATTAACTTACTGCTGCTGGCAGATTAGTAGTATTTTACTCTACACATCTCCCACTGGAGCCATTAGTACAAGTGATGTTGCCCACAGCGTTCCCTCTAAATCAGCGTCATTCTGCCATTATGATTCAAAGCTTCTGATTTCAGCTGCAGTGTTTGAACTGAAACACGAGGAACGTCTTGTTTTTGTAGCTTCATTAACAGTTTTTGGGCGTGTAAACAAATCAGACCAGGCAGTTCTAAGATGGGGGGATACAATCAGATGTATTTTTTCCAGTCATTTTGAACATTTTACTCTCCCACGCAGCCACCCACATGGCTTTTATTCTGCGACGCCCTCAGATAGAATGCCTTTAGCTTTTAAACCCAGCTGTACAGGTTCATCTGAAAACATTTGAATATTGTTTAAAAGTTCAGTATTTTTTGTCACTCATTTCTGAAATTGAAACACAAAGAATGAAATATTTCAAGCCTTTTTCCTGTAACTTTGATGGTTTTGGCTTACAAATAATGAAAGTTATCAGAAAATTAGAAAAAATTGCATAAGTTCAATATTTAAAGGTTATTCGGGATTGTAGTGACATGGAGGTGTAGCAGGGTGAACCATGTCTCCAGCTTCCTGTGCCTCTTAAGTATTTCCTTGGGTGAAATTGGTGGCGTTGTCTCAAGCTCGTGTTGCCACATTTTGGCGTTGTCGGCAGGATCTACCTTGTGTTAAGCAGAGGCATGTGTCCTAAAATGTGCTTTTAGGTCTTTATTTAGTGGTGTGTCTTGGCAGATTGAACAGAGCAGCAGTGTTTCTTTGTGGTGTCAGCAGAGTATGGATTGGCGGGGTGTGGACTGGCCCCTGGGATGAGGCTGCAGGATGGCGTGCGATGGTCCTGAGTAAGGTCTCATGTGATGTTGAGCCTTTGAACCGTGGCCTTTCTGCTAGGTGTCTACCCCTTGGTGGAGGTGAAGAGGGGCACAATTAGTGTGCTGAGACTGTTCTCCTTCCCTGTACCAGGAGTAGCCGTATTTGAGACCACCGGGTGGTGGTACTGTATATAGATCACCTGTAGTTCTCAGTGGGATTCAGAGTCTGTTGTGGATCAGCTGCAGGCCCTGGGTCCATTAGTATTAGCATTATGCTAGTGTTTTATCTCCTCAGGCCAGAGCAGGGGATGGTTTGCCCCACATTAAGTGCTGTCAGGGCCATTTTAGACCTTGACGTCGGATGTAATTGGTTTAAGATTGTTTAATTGTTGGGGGACGACTCATTTCTTGGGGGTAGATTGTAGCAGGGAGAACCATGTCTCCAGCTTCCTTGGTAAAATGGCCCTATGTGCCTCTGTTAAGTATTTCCTTGGGTAAAATTCCATGGCGTTGTTGTCACAGAGGCAATCATTCATCAAAATTACAAGACATAAATTATGTGTTAACACGAGTTCCACTTTATGAAACGAGTGACATAAAATGTTGACCGTTTTCATGTTATTCTCATTTTTTGAGACGTACGTTCAGATGAGTGTAATGTTGAGCGTTGACTGGGATTCTGGTCATGTAGGATTTCTTGAACTGGGGTGCTGACAAGTTGTTTTGATATAAAGGAGAAAAGCTGTTATGACACTCTGTCTCTTGAGTGTTTAGAGCAAAAATGTACCATCTTATGAAGTGTTATGTTTCTCACATTTTTATGCTGATTACAGTTGTATTTAGGGAGCAGGGCCACGTTGGTGAAGAGCAACTCATCAGTTTAGGTGCAAATTTAAATCAAGACTTTCACAGACAAACTTCTGTTTTATTTTAACTTCTGGTGAGTGAAATTTCTGCTGGATTTAAACTCATGCTAGCCTTATTGTTTGAGTGTCATTGTTGTAAATTATAAAACAGGTATAAATCAGCTCTTAAAGCCACTAAGGAGATTATAAAATAAAAATAACTAAACAAACACTTCTGTATTTATTTGTTCTAGAAAAGCTTCTGATTTAATCTCAAAATTAAATATTAAATAAAACAAAAGTTTTGAGTTCTTAATTAAAATAGTGTGAGACGTTTCTATATCTTAACTGTGTTCTAAAATAAGCAGTTTATAGATATAATTTATTTTATATACAGTAAAAACTGGATTATCTCATATAACCAACAAGCAGTGAACGTTTCACCCAAACCATATTACACAATACAGTAAAAATAAACAAATAACACAATCTCAATATAAAAATATAACAAAAAAGGGTTAAACATTGACTTTATGGGCACAGATCAGGCCTGATAAAATCTTATGCAGCTTTTAAAGTATCTTTTATTTTTCCAGTTTTGTAGTGATGAGACTTATGGCTATTTGAAGGGAGCCATTCATCTCAAAGAGCCATTCAAAAAACGATGTTTTGAAAGAGAAATGTCATGTGGAACTATGTTTGGGGACACTCTTTGTTGCAACACGTACGTGTGTATCGCTAATTTGCTTCCCCGATTGAACTGATGGGTTGCTATGCTCGCTGATGTTTTAAATAAAGAGCAGTTTTGTTTCAGCCAGCATCTTACTGTCATTGAATATTGCCTCCCGGCCTCAAACATCACAGTTAACACAAAAAATGAACAGTTCTTTACAAGGATTTGGTTCTTTTTGTTCAAAGTGAAGAGCCGTTCAAAAGATTCAACTTAACGTAACATCATTCCAGTTTTGTTGACCTCATACCTGATGATCTGTGTCTTTTGAGTGAAGGGGTTAATGGGTTTTTTTCAGACACAGGTCTCTTGGATCATGTCAGGATCCAGATAGAAGACCCCACCAGCTCAGCAGGGCACTGGTGAGGTTGTGTATGAGGCCGGTCCTTATTTGAATTATTGATTACCAAGTAGAGTTGGGCGATCAGACGAATGTATCGACCATCGGCGATGGGCTCAGCCAATCGCCTCCTGTTTTTCAATAACGATTTATTCGTCCCACTATAATTTAATTTCTTAATTACTGTAATAACAATGTTTGGTTGAAGTCAAAGGACGCAGCCCACGTAAAAATAATAAATAATGCTCTTTTTAAACGTTACACACAAACTCCACCCAGCTGCAAGCAGCCGCTTCCTTTTTCCTCCTCCCCCGAGAGCTGGCGGAGCAGCGGTGTTTTAGCAGACAGACAGAGAACGGCAGCAGCTTGTGTTCAGAAAATAAATGTATCTAAATAATATCTATGGTGTGGTGGGGAGGAAACGATCAGAGGCTGGCTTTTTTCCAGTTAAACCGTGTTTACGCATCGGCTACCGGTGCTAGGAACATTTAGCAAGTCATAACACCGGTCTGGTGTTCAACTGTCTTCAGCTAAGTCTGATAAACGACAAAACAAAATGAAACTAAAACTGAAATACGAATTTAAAAAACCCTTCAGTGAATGTCGCTTCCATAAAATAAATCTCCGCTGCAGTTTGAAGTCTTTTTGAGCGATTTTGGTGACGGAGCAGCAGCAGCTAGCTGCTAGCTCTGTGTTAGCTTAGTTAGCACACAGCAGAAGGGTAAACACTCGATGTCGGAGCTCTTTGCTGCCACTATACGTCTGTTTAAAGCCAAAGTAGCCCCAAACAGGCGACGCTGTGTTTTTTTTACAACTATTTCCTCAATTTTGGGACTTCTGAGTTCTAATTTGGCAAATCCATTAGTGTGTGTTTACATTGCTCCGCCCACAAATATGTCAACATGTCACCTGTGCAAATAAATCGCCCATCGTCGATTTTTGGACTGACGATGGGCGATTGGAAAAAAGTTACACATCGCCCAACCCTATTACCAAGTTAAATCATTGCGTTTAGGACCAACATGATGCCACCATGGACCTCGATTCACCACAAATTCACTGAAGAATATTTGTGCTTTCTAACCATCACGCTCTATTACTTATTTAATTCCTTTAGCGTCAGTTGGCAGCCTGTCTGAACTGATTGATTGAGGCCTCTGCAGCTTCAGCGATGCTGCTCTGTAGGTGGTGCAGTAGGAGCCATATGCTGGTCTGAAGTCTGATCAGATTCTCTCATCTTGTACTATTAATTAGGTGTCAAAGCTATGCTAATTAAACTATGATAGGGGCGCTCCTGCCATGTCCTTACCTTCAGGGTATTAGTTAGCTCAGTACACTGCTCTGAATTTCAATTAATCAATTAACAAGTCGGGCCACAGGCAGCTTAGAGCAGACACAGACTCCTGTTGAATAATTCAGCAGTTTTAATCAGCTTGTTCTATCTATCCAGGCCAGAATATAAATCTCACAGCGTGCAAAGCAAATGCAAAAAAAAAAAAACATAAAAAATCCTGGACTGTTATTTTATTGAGGCTGGCAAATATGGTGAAGGTTTTCTTTTATTTAGTTAGATGAAGAGTCAACGGTGGAATTATTTTTTTACTTAAATTAGAATATGCTCATTTTTAAAGCAGTTTTTAAATGATGACATGTTTTGAGTTTGGTCTCTAAAAGCTGAACAGCAAAGTTTATTAGTGATCTGAGCTCAAATAAAGAGCTGATTTCTGAGGTCAGGAAACTCATAAATAAACAACTTAGCTGCCAAATAGTTTAGATGATCCTTTTTATAACTGACTGAAGTAACTATTCAGGGAAGGAATCTGATTTTCTATTACATGGATCTATATTAAATAGCCACAGAGCTGTTCTTTACATTTTATTAATGATATTTCTGATTAACATGTAAAAATGGATTTTCCAGTGTCATTTGAAGCTTTCCTCTCAGCACAGATTAACCTGATTTCATGCTTTTCTTTCAGCACTCAGACTCTCGTATGGTGTAGACTAGACTCCGAAGCAGAGACTGTAAACCTGTGCATTAGTAGCAGGAACTTTTGGCGCTTTCTGCTTCAGGATGATTGTTAGTGCTCCTGAGCAAAAACAACCACCGCTGGAGCCTCATTATCCCGCTCTCCGCGACGCGCTCTGAATGGCTGAGTGAGTCGGCTCGTCTGAGACGTACTGAACTCCGGGTTTGTGCGAGCTTACAGAGCTCTGAAGAGCAAAACCTTCAGTTCACTGCTGTTTCTGTGGTGATGGATGGAGCTCATCGGTATTCAGGGTCTCATGGACTCTTTTTTTTTTTTCTTCAGTAAAGAGACGGAGAAATGCACGTGAATGAGCCGTGGTTTCCCTCCCCGTCTCTTCTGTGCCCGGTATTAGCTACCCGACATGTTCGGGGTGATAAATTGGGCCTGACAGTGTCAAGGCTTCTGCACTCCAGAGGTTTTTATTTTAAAAAAAACCATTTGATACTTTTTGCTGCTGTCAGAATTTCAGTTTATTCCCCCTGATTGGTACCAGGAGCTCTGTGGGTGGGAGGGTTAACTGTAGAAACCTTTTTACTCCTAAATCCTCCTCTGGTGGATGGAGTGATCCAACTTTTATGTGATGGGAGGAAAATTTATTGAGAAGAAAAGCAGCGTCCCATCACTCACAGGTCAACATGTTCTTGTCAGTGGAGTTCTGCATTGAAACTTTTCTTGTTTTATTAGTTTCTCCCTGTGATCAGTGTGTTATAGGTGTTCTTCATCCATTACCTCCTTCATGGCGAGGAGAATCATGACTCTTTTCTGGGATCTGGATCATTTCTCTCCACTCACCAACAATATCAGACTCTTACAGCTCTAAAGCGGTTGGACGCTTGTAGAAGTTTAAACTGCTCTAATTCTTCATGTCATGAAGTCAACTGGGTGTTAGGAACATTTCTCAGAAGGTCTGATCCATAATGACATAATAGCATCACGCAGTTCCATCCATGATAAAAAGCTCCAGTTCCACCTCATCCCAAAGGTTCTGGACTGGGTTGAGATCTGGTGGCTGTGGAGGCTGCTGGAGTCCAGTGAACTCATGTTCAGTTGAGATGGACCAGTCTCTTCTGGTCCAGTTCTGGTGATCCCTTGTGAATCACCGGTGTTCTGTTTTGAGCTGTTGCCTTTCCAGAACCAGCTGCCCATTCTAAAATGTATTTTCAGGACTTTTAAATCTTTTTTTTTTTTGCAATTAACTTTAACTCCTTTACTGCTGAGTGCTTTAAATACAAATATCGAGGAATGAGCTGAAATTCCAACTTGATGATTCTTGCTTTTCAGATTTAAATATCCAACACGGCTGTTGATAAAGGCCGGTAGGTGTTCAACATTTAACTCCCTTTTCTTCCGAGCTGTGTGTTTGTGCTCCACACCGTCAGGTACGTCAACGCTTAAATGCCAAAGCTCTGCAGAGGAAAACCCACTCGGTGTTTTTAACTCAGCTGCCCTCTCTGTGAACGCTACCTCGGCGAGGCTGCGCTCTTGTCGCGCATTATCTCCTCGGGGATTACAGCACTCCACGCTGGAGAGCCCTCCCTCTCATTTCACCTCTTCAGACGACTGTAATTCACCTGCTTTCTGCACTGAGAGCTCCACATCTCCCACTGTTATACGCGTGTGTCCTGCAGGGATAAAAACGATCAGGGAGCAAAGAGTTCTCTGATTGTTAAGTGACTGGATGGCATTTAAACTGGAGGTAAAGGTGTCAGCTTTGAAATCATCACAATGTGTTAGTGGAAAGTTAGGATTAGATGTAAATAGAAGTCTTCTTCCTGCATCGCATCCATGAAGCACCACGAATAAAGAAACCTCAGAAAATGACTTGTTGATTTCTCATCATGCTGGAAAAGGTTTAACGCATCTTTAAACAGTTTTGCCTTCATCAGTCCAGTCAGACAGATTGATTACTCGGGTTAGTAATTAGAGTTTACTGCTACTCTCCCTACGGGTGGCCAGCAACAAAGATTAAACACCTTGCTCTCAGAGTAATTGTCTTAAAGGTTACCGAGGAATTCATAGTAGCTTCACTGACATCCTCTCATACTGGTTTAACATTCATGAGGCCGAAAACAGGAGGAATCTGAATATTTGTGTCAGACATGGACCTCTGCAATCTTACAAAATTACTGATTGTTTGCATAACAATGAGGAAAAAATAGATTTTTCTTTGTATTTTAATAGAGAAGTGTCTTTATTGCTGCACTCAAGCAGAAACTTTATCCTGTTTTTGCAACATTTATACACAAAGGAGTTTGTGGCCATTTTGTGGTGTGTTTCTGTGTAAAAATTATAAATAATTACCAATTTATAAATTCCTTGAAAATCTCTTTTCTCCTTTTCCGGACCGATGAGTTAACGGCTAATCTTTCACCTGGAATTTCTGCCAAAAAAACAACCTAATTGGTAATTGGTGATCATCAGAAGGTTTATTAAATGTAATGTTTGATTGAAGTTAGACAAGACATTTAAAATGGCCCACTGGGGGGCCAGCAGTGTGAGCAGTTCTTTTAATTTGGAGTTTGGTGATGCCTTTAGTTTGTTTTTGTCCAATCCTCTAAACTAAAATCCCTCTGACTGCTGTCTACAGGCAAGATACAGACTGTTCACAATTACTCTACACGCCATAAAAGTCTAAACTACCCCTTTAAACATTCACATCCAAAATGTTCTAGAGAACCTGGTTAATTAATGGTTGTTACTGGAAACATTTCTTCACCAAAAATGGGAGGTGCAGGTGAGCAACAAGTGAACATTTGATTAGTAAGTAAGTAAAACTATGTGTATAGCACCTTCATTGTTTATTAAAAAGGATCCCCATTAGCTGACGGGTAGACGACTGCTAGTCTTCCTGGGGTCCAAGCAATACATGCAACACAATCACATTAAAATCTAAAAACTATTATGCAAAATCACTACTGAATTAAAAACAGAACAATAAGACAAAATTCAGTTATACACAATCACTATTGGATAAAAAAAATTGAACAAAAAGACATAAAATTCAGTCGACTAAAGATGTAAATTCAGTAAAACCAACACATGCACATCATATAACAACCACTCCATTAACTGATCCAGATGATGTTATGATTTTGCATGCAGGTGCAGTCTTAGTTTCTTTTTGAAGCTGAATTTACCCTTATCATCACGAACCTCAGCCAGAAGATTATTCCACAATAAAATAGATCTAAAAAACACAGTTCTCTTCATAAAATCCGTCTTAGGTTGAGGTAAAGCCATCTGTCGGCTCTTGGCTCCTCTTGGAAACTGGGAATGAATGCACATTTGAGCGGAAAATTGTATTATTATAGAGCACTGTAGGAGTCTGGGTGTCAATAATTCTTTTTAAAAACAATAGCGTATCAGCAGATAGTCTTTGCTTTACCATCAGCCATGAAAGACGATTATGCATTTCTATGGTCTTAAGGAACAACCAAGAACCAGCCTTGCAGCCTTGTTTTGAGCTACCTGTAGCTCTCTAGGAAGCATTTTACATGACGACAAAAACTTTTACAGAAACATAAAATATAGCAAAGCCAGATACCTGAGAAAAACATGGAAGAGTAACAATAAACTGTATAAACATGCAAAGATTCAACAATAGGCAGCTTTACGGGTGAGTCTAAAGCTCTTTTTTTTATTTATAAGAAACCACCTCAGAGGCAGAGGAAGAGAATTCATTAGAGCTACGGAGGAAAAGGCTCAGACTGCATGTCTTGAGTCTGGTTTTTGGGACTGAAAGCAGGTCTTGGTCAGAGGACCTCAAGGGCCTGATTGGGTTGCAGATTACACTGGAGTCTGTCCATGCAGAGCTCTCCAGGTCAGAATGAGAATCTTAAAGTGGACCCGAAACTCCACCATATGCAGCTGCATGTGAAAACATAATAGGATTAATTAATTTAAGACTTTTTTTTTTTGCCCAAAAGATAAATAACCTACAAAATGTCATTAAGTCATTAAAGCACATAGACGTAAGCTGTTGTGGAGCCTTAAACGATGACATGTTCGGATGAAGTGCTCGCTGACAGTAAAGCTCTGTTGTCAGAGTTGTGAGTCTGCGTCGGACTGCAGCATGAATCACTGTAATTGGCTCTTGTCTCAACGGTGGAGAACAACATCCATTACCAGATCCAGACAGTTAGTTTGGCTTTAGTTTACAGATAAAACATGAGAGAAGTGAGTAATTATAGCTGCTGTCGATCCATGTATGTGTGTGTGGGTTTGTATTACAACCTCAAGCTGTTTCTGTTGTGTCCAAATTTGTGGCTTAATAAGCAGCTCTATTTAGGTCTTCTATAATGAATTTCAGTGAATGTGCTACTCTTTCCATTCAGAATGCAGTGCATGTCAACACAACAGGAGTGCAAGATTTATTTTCCCATCAATGCAAAATGATCCAACTGGACATCATAACACTGTTTAATATTGTGTTATTACTGCAGAAAAGCACATTTTCACCCACTAATTGTTAGAGTTTGACACGAATATGTTGAGCTCTAACTATTCAGACGGTTTCAGTTTAAAGTCTGTTAGTGTTTCCTGATGGTATCAGGAACACCGCGGCCCCTCTGTGTGAACTTTGAAATGCTACGCCGTTTCTTTGATTCAGTGATCATTTAGGAGGCAGAGAGAAAGCAGCTCCTGGTGTGCCCTTCTTGTTCTTTTTTAACAATTCAGCTGTTTTTTTCCACTCATGCTAAGAGATGGAGTGTAATTCATCTCCAACTGTGTTAAATATTATGAACTCCTTATTGTACTTCCTGCTGTTGAGCTCCTCTCTGTGAAACACTTGGTTTCTTTAGCTCTCTGAAGAGAAGTTTAGACGCCTTAGCGACCCAATCTCCATGTGTATATTGTGGTCATGTGATCACTTTCCTGCCCCTTCCTCACAGGATGATGACCTCACTATGACATATTGTGGATGGTTTTTGCAGGGTGTTTTCTGCTGTGCATTAAAATGATACGAGATCACTCAAAGTGGGCGGAGTCTCTGGACACAGGAAGATGTCGTCTGACCAGAGCAATGCTCATCAGATCAGGAGAGACACATTTTGAGGGGTTATTTAAAACAACTCCTGCTCAAAATAGATGCACTGGAACGCTGTGTTACCTCTGTATAAGCCTCTACATTTCATCATGCGTTTGTTTAGTTAGTTTCAACCAAACAATGTCACATAATCTCCATTAATGAAAAGTGTCATGCAAAATTGTAGCGGTTTACAAACAAGCAGCGTTCTAACAGGGTTCCTACAGGGTCTTAAAAAGTCTTAAAATGATTGAATTCATGAATTTGGAAATAATACCTTAAAAAGACTTGAAAAAGTCTTGACTTATGGTATCTGGGTCTTAAAATGTGCTGTATGTACCGTCTCCATATCACATTTCACCTCAAAGATTTCATTTGTCAACCATGATTCTGATTAAGTAACGTAACTAAAATAAAGAGTAGGGATGTCCGATATTATGGGTAGACCGATAATATCGGACGATATTGGCATTAAAATGTAATATCGGAAAATATCGGTATCGTTTTTTGTAATGACACACATAACCTTTACATACTATGCACATATTATACATCAAACTCTTCAGCTAATTCTCCTCGTTCTCAAAATGTAAAAATATAACAAATCTGATGTATAGTTTTTGAGATATTTGTGTTTATTTGGCACACCTTACATTAAATCCTGTGGATTCAGCATTTCCTAGCCAACCTTGAACGCAACATCTATCAGCGAACCTTTGATGACATCATCGATCTGCGACATTACTTGCAGCATAACATGTAGCGTGAGGACTCCGCCAACATGTCTTTGGTATCGGTTTATATCGGTATCGGAAATTAAGAGCTAGACAATATCGGATATCGGTAAAAAAGCCAATATCGAACATCCCTAATAAAGAGTGGTGGAACAAGTAGAGCTTTCCCCTAAAAGTAGATATCTGACGCCACAACCACGGACGGTAAACACAACACAGACACCGACCACAAGCAACAAGCCGAGGAGAAGCACGAAAAATCAAAGAAAATGTCAGCAGACCACAAGAAAGGTTGACCAACACCTGTTAGGTTTTTAACATTTTATTTACACTACCTAGCTACCAATTTCATGCTGGTTAGCCTACGGGGAAATGTAAATTTAACAAAGTGTGGCGGGATAAAAAGTATTTTCATCATTGGTTAAAACCAGTGGAGAACAATGTTTTAGAGGCTTTTTGTACCGTATGCAAAAAAAGGATTCAGCTAGGTACAATTGGCGTGAATGCATTAAAGCTGCACTATGTAATTTTCAAACAAGCTAGGTATAGCTAGCTATTACACGTCTCAGAGCTCTCACCCCTCCTGCCGGGTATAATCCTCATGCCTTGCCTCCCCCGGACATCGCTACAGTAAACAAGAGAGCGCAAAACACCAGCTGTTGAAACGCTGTTCACCCTGCTTTGGTTTTTCCTCTTTCTACGTCAACACCTGTGAAATAGGCAGTAAAATTGTATTAAATTTTATATAAATGGTCCTAAAAAGACTTGAACTTGACTTGAAGAAACCCGTAGGAAGCCTGTCTAATGCATCAGTGGGACGTTACTTAGCAAGAGATGCTTGGAGTTTGAAAATATCTCTTTACGAAAGAAGTGGGAACTCCCATCAGACGTAATGGTTAAAGCATGCAGGAAACATTGATTGCAAAGTTGTGTTGGTTTAGCTGTGGTCCTGGTGGAGTGCAGAGGAGGTGTGTCCATAATGAGGAGCCAATCAGCGCGGCTTGCTTGTTGAAAAACTGAAGCAGGATTATGAATGCTGGCCTTGCGCCTATAAGCTACAACCACATCAGCATTGTGCTAAAGTGGCATTATCTTTCAGCTGCATGTGATAGTCGTGCCAGGATGAGGCCTGGGTCGTGCTGCTGACGTATGGAGCTTTGTGAGGGTGCAACACAGCCACGTTCCTTTAATCCAGTATGATAGACTGACGGAACTGACAAAAATGCCAAAACAGTTTATATGAAGCTTTAAAATGTATATGTAATATTTAATTTGTTTTGTTTGATAGAGGTGTGTGACGGCCCACTGGTGTCCAACCTGCAGCCGTCTTCCTTCAGGAGCTCCTCCCAGCTGTCCAGCAGCCACGCACCAGGATTCGCCAAACTCAACAGAAGAGATGGTGAGAACGACTCAGTGGTGTCTCATCTGTGACATTTCAATTCTGAGCAATAACCAAGTGTCTCTACAGGTTGCAGAAAATTACTATTTTAAAAAGCGTCCTAAATGCCAACTTTGAGAGTGACTCAACTTTTAAATGTCTTCGGTGACTTTTTTTACAGAAAGTGTTTTAGAACATCGAATCACTGTGTTAGTGAAGTAGAAGCAATCTCTTTTATTCATCTCTAACAGATTCTACTTTCTTTTCAAATAAAATAGGTGACTAAACAGATAAAAGTGACATTATAGAATAAATACAGGAGTTAAGAGTTAGAATACAGCTATTCTAATGTTTTATTGTCAATTACTGAGTTCTAAAGATAGAAAATACTTGGCCCTCCCCAAACTCAGGTCCACACACAAACTGGAAACTATCCAAACATGTCTCATCAAACAGTGGATGCTCGTTTGTGATCGGAGCAGCTCTGTAATGATCAGAGCACAGACAAAATGTTAAACTGCAATAAGTCTGATTCTGCAACCTTGCAGCCCAAAAATCACAAATCTAAATCTTTACTAGATGAAGTCAGATAATCAAGTAAGGCTGCAGAGAGTTCTTAGGAAATAAAAAGATCAGGAGAACATTTGAAACACAGAACAAAAACAAGTTGGGGTTTTTTTGCACTGTTTTCTTGTATCAGGAGTAGAACTGAATGGTGATTGTTCAGCCAGCTGGAAGTCCTGAGATGGAAGCTGATGTGAGGCTTTGACAAAATGGAGATTTTGGGATTGCTGCTTTATCTCGACATCAAAGCCCAGAATCAGCTGGGAGAGCGAGGCGGGTTTAATCTGGAGCCGTGTGAGGGTTTTTTTTTTCTTTCACCACCTGGGAAAGCAAAGGAATCTGAGCATGAAGGAATCCAGCAGCAGCCCATCTGCTATCTTTGTTTGTTCACATGTGAATGACCAGACTCTGAAAAGAGAAATGTTTGACATGTTTTTGAAACGTAAGATAACTGGACACCGTGTTTTTCTATCATCTTGGGGGGTTTGTATTTTTCTTATTCTAATGATGATTTTTTTCAAATAAAAATTCAGAGAAAAGCCAGAAACACACAAGTTTGGATGAGGAAATGTTTAATCAAGTACTCAGCTTCAACAAGATGCCTCTCTTTTGTGCCTCGCTCACCTTCGCTTCGTCTGGCTGATTCCTTCCTATCGCTACCCTACAAGACACCCTCCATCAAAAACCACTGGAGCAGCTTTAGAGTGATGAACTCCTGTAGCCCTGCTGTGCTCTCAGAGATAAGCCATCGCTGCACTTAAAGTCAGACAGAAGTTTTGCACAAGAAGACAGAAATTTTCATTTTAACATTTATGCAACTTGTGTTTCTGGGCTGGAGCCATTAGGAGTGATAGCAAACAGTAACCTTTAGAGAACCTTCAGGGAATGTTCCTGATGGGCTTCCTAAAGGTTAAACACTTATACCCTTCAAGAAACATTTCAGGAAGGCACACAGAGGAAGTTACAATTACTGTAAGAAATTCTGCTTTTGTTTGAAAGTTTCTCACAGATTAAATACATGCCTTGTATTTTTTTTTTTTTAGTTTTTCATTTTTGACCCTCCTCTCACCCGATGACTGCTGGAGATAGAAGCAGCTCCCTGTAATGGATGGATTTTCATTTTTGCACAAAGATCCAAGGATTATGTTGTTTAATTCATGGAGTGATGCCAGATTCTTTATGTTTTAGAAAACGATTTTGCTAATTGTGCTCAGTGACCCAGACTAACTGTAACTCTCTGGATTGTGTGTTTTAACTTTAGCAGCACAGTCACTAACAGTGGTTAAACAGTCTGAAGGCAAATTAATAAAAGGACAAGGACAGGATTGGATGTTGAGGTTGGGGCTGGTAAGGAATTCCAGACTTTCCAAGTTGGATTCCCAACATTGGGATGCTCTTTATTTGATTTTTCTGGAACCTCTGACTTCCAAGTGCAAATAGAACCAACATTATTCTGCCACTCTGCTTTTCTCTTTAGCTTTGGGAGGCCTTTAAGTGTCTCTGAGCTCATTACTTTCTACTAAAATAAGATCTCGTCAACTCAACCACAAAGAAATGCAGAGAAACAACAATTAAATTGAAAGTGCAAACAACACAACGCTGTTTTGTGAGATTGAATGACCAAAAAGAAAGACAAACAACTCAAATGAGATGCAACGAAGACAGAATGAGATTAGAAAATGAAACATTCATCTGCTTAAGGGCCACATATCTCCTGCAGGTGTTATTGGACACCAGTCTGATTCATCCGCTCATAAAAAGGAGCTGCACTGTTGAACTAAATGCTACAAGGAGCTGATTCCTTTTATTGTAGAAACTTGAACTGTAAATAAATAGTACCTATTGCTGCGCGATAAATCTCAAGTCCCATCTATAAACTCACCACTTTATGAACATCATCAGATCAGACCACTAATCAGTAATTATCGTGTCCAGATAAGAGAAGAGCTCTACCTTTAAGTGTAATAAATGGCCGTCGTGCTGCTGGTGGCGTCCTCCCATCAGGTTGATCTGCTGCATATTTCAAATCCAGCTGTAGGTGCTGGTAGGTCAGGAGAGTGTCACAGTCCCGTCCCAGCTGGATTAATGGCCCAGACGTTCTCATCTGTTTGCTGAAGAAATCAATGAATAAGTGAAAGCCTCCATCTAATTTCCCAGTGCTGCTCCTCCTGCTGCTGTCACTTTAGTTCTCAGGGGAGCTGCTTTGCTTTCACTTCATTTACTACCTAAATAAAGACATTATCAAAGTCAATACCACAGACAAACATGTAGTCCAGACTTTACAACCCAAAACTTTTGTTGTGATGATAGATCTGCAGATGTTTATTTGTTAAAAAAAATCATTTTATTTTAGAAGTTTGTGTCTGTTTGTTGAAGAAAGATAATGCACTCAAAATCTTTTGATTAGCAAAATTATTACTTTGTACTTGGGTCTCTGAGAGGAGCGGCCTGTCTGAATCGTGGAGCTTTTGGATGAAACGTGCAGGTTTGCAGACAGGCTGAGGGCAATCCTGAAGCTTTTTGATGGAATTTACACTGCAAATAGTAGAACTGAGGTGCCCTAATACTGCTGGTGTAGACAAGAGAGGATCATGTTGAAAATGCAAATATTATCAGATCAATAAACTCCAGACGGATCAGCTTTAAATCTTGTATACCTTTGTGTTTTTGTTCAGTTCTTTAGGGGCTAACTGTTTGTGACCAACCTTTAGCTGTGGTCTATACACTTTTTTTTTTAAATGTCTCTTTTCTTAGAATTTTTATTTTTAGTTCAGTCCTTTACCAAACAGTAAGAACTGAAAGGATGGTGGGAAACCATCATCTCTGTGGCAGAAATGTAAATCCCAGACCTGAACCCCATTGAGAATTTCTAAGAGAAAGATTTGAACAGTGGTCCGACTCTCCTATCATCTCTACAAGACTTTGGCAAAAAAAATAATGCGACTCTGGATGGGATCTTGGCAGAAACTCATCAAAAATGATGCCACAGGGAATGTGTGTAATCAAAGCTAAAGGTAGTCTAATGAAATATTGGTGTTAAATTATTCTTTGACAGGCAGTGTAGTTGATAACAGTCCCAGCCCAGTTGAACTTTATCCCATAAAACAGTTTCATAATTGATCCTTTTATCGTTTACTTGGGGAAATAATGTCTTTGTGTTTGACTTATTGAGAAGAAGTGGCCTAAAGCACCTGGAAAACAGCTTAGGGTTCTATATCTTAAGGATACTTTGACACTTGGCCTGTTTAGTCAGGTTTGAGGTTGGTGTAGGACCCTTGCAGGTGCAGGAGGAGCAATGGAGTCAGATTTATTTTAGCAAACAAAAACACAAGGCAAAAACCAGGATTTCAATCAGGAGGATGCGACAGTGAAATGAGGAGTTTTATAGAGGGGAAGGCGATCAGGGAAATGAGGAGCAGGCGGTGTGATTACTGACTGAAAACACCTGAGGAGGAGTGACAGGAGGAGGATCAGAGGAAAACCCACAGGCCAAAACTAAACCAACACAAAGGAGAACGGATCATGACACTCTCGCTGTCTGATCTTCAGCCTGGGTCACCCAGAAAGTTCTAGAAGACATGCAGAGAAATAAAGGAGAAGTCGCTCTACTAGTTATAGGACTTAAAGGACATTTTCTGCAGTCTAAAGTCGTCTTTGTGTGGCTCCACCTTCAGCCGCCCTAAGCCTGTTGAGCCAGAACACAGAATCGTGTCCAGTGGTTTCTGGCACTGACCCCTTTGTCTGCAGATCCTTTAGAACCTCTGGGCTGCAGGACTTTGAGGATCAGGCTGATTTGATTAAATCCAACAGATGGGACTGAGATCTGAACACCAGGGTCCATTATTCTTTTGGGGGAAGGCGGCTTCTGTGATGCGCTGTGTGTTTGTTCAGGAGCAGGTGTTTTATTGAATGAAGTCAGATACTGCATACTAATTTAAATCTTTAGTTTTGTTCTCTGCGATGCGATTCGTCCACATTTTGATTCCCGATTCTCGTAACTCTCCTCAAACTTCATTTTCGTCTCATTACAGAACTCGTCGATCTCCCGTCTGTCAGCCTTGTCCTAGATTATCATTCAAATTGTCTTCCTCTTCTGTACAATCATTTTCACATTTTAATCATTACTGTTCATTCCATCTGTAGTCTAATCAGTAATTTAGTCAGCTTGTTAATGGATGCATGTGTAAATGTTCTTTTTCAGGCGGCACAGACAGTTATCAGTTACGATCCTACAATTATGCTGGAATAGCCTTTAAAAACAAATCATCTGTCACTTTAATCAGCTTCCAAATTAATTTGATATAAAAGCAGAATGTGGCTTAAATTGGAACCTGTTATGAGTGTGAACTAATTAAGTGTTTATTCACGTCTCTGTGTGTGTGTGTGTGTGTGTGTGTGTGTTCAGTATTCAGAGTTTCTCTTGAAGCCTGAATGGAAATGTCACGCCTGCAGGAAACATCCAGCGTTGCTAGCCTGCTGCTGCGTGGAGCCCATTAGTCTCTCAGGCTGGATGACACGTTATCAGGCTGCTGAAATTACCGTCCAGTCCTGCTATTCTAATGTAAATGACGAGCTCTCGCTCCGGGGCTTTCTCCCTTTTCAGCTCGTCTGCCAGTTTTACCCGTCTACCTGTAACAGCTCGCCACTTCCTCCGCCTGCCTGGCCTTTTTCCTGTCTGCTTGACTTTTCACTTTACTCATGTCTCTTTGTGTTTTCCTGTCTCCCCTGTGTTCCTGTCTGGTGGAATATCAGTACATTATTAATGATTCGACTGCCCTTTGTTTTTTCTATCCACGCATCGGCTTCTTAGCGACGCTTTTGACCACCGCGACTTCCCATCAGGCTTCAGAGACGAAGCAGAATCAAACCTGGTGACTGGATCATCTCAAGTAACAAAATAACACCTGACTGATCTGGTTTCAGGTGTAAGTGTGAGAATAAACTCACCTCATGTTGGGTTTTTGTTTCATTTAAATTAATTTGCATCAGCTCTCCAGATGATATTAAACCCCGCCTCATGCTGTGCTAAGCATCATCATAAAAGAAGGTTAAATTAACTTCATTTTAATGGTCCAGAGGGAAGTTTACCGAAAACCAATTTTCTTTGTAATTTGGTATCAATCAGGGAAAATAGCAGAGTGCTCAATTAGTACAATTCCAGTTAATCAAGTCCAATTATTGCACGCATGGCCTCGGGGGTCTTTACTCAGTAAGCATTACTTCAGCGGAACAGCAGAAAAATTGTTGGTTGTATTAATTGTCTTTGATTGCACAACTGTTCCTAGAAAGTGTTCAGTGAGCGTGCATTCTGCCACAGCGTGCACACTACTGTCAGTAACACACAGCGCCAGGACTCATCACGCTGCTGCAGACAGAACTCTGCTTTGGTTCTCCGCCTGAGAGGACGTTAATTCTTTGACAATGAGTTCAGCTGTTTATACGACCCAAAACAAAGGGGGTGGACTTTCATCTGTGAGATGCAATATTTAAATACATTTTACTTACCTACATGCTGCTAGTTCACAATGTCTAAACATATATTGTTGCAGAAGATAGTAAAAATGTTTTTTTATATATATTTTGTATGTGAGACCGCACCAACTAAACATAGTTTTGCATATAAAGGTAACACTGGTAACACATTCCTATCACATTTGAAGGCAGTGCTTACTTTGCTCTGACCGTAGACCATCTAAATAAAGACATAACATCTTCACCTTCTTCCATTCTTGAGAAGTGAGGCCCCAACATTCAGGAGACATCACATTTTGGAGCCAGAGTTTATGGATGGGGAGTGAACATTCTGCACTCTCCCCTGAATGGGCAGTTTTTCCTTTATGAATTTAAAGACCCTGACTAATTTTGTATACTATCATCCTTTCAACAGCTGATCTTGTTCCTGAATCACAGATTTCCTAAAAGTTGTTTGAATTTCTAACGTCCAGGTTTTGAAAGTTCTTCAATTTTTTGACAAAGTGTAGAAGTGCTTAAAACTACAACTGAAGTTGCTTCTAGTGCAAACATGTTTTTTTAATTAGAAAAGAAAACAATTTGCATATAAACTATCACCACTGTAAGGTGCTGGAAAATCTTGAAAACCATCCTGGAAGAGTTTGAATTCGACTTTGGAAAATTGTCTAAGAAGCCTAAAATCTTTCTCCAATCAATGAAATTAATACTTAATCAAATTTCCACATGCAATATTAAGATCTAAGTCAAGTTTTAGGCCAACACATAAAAACAGAGTTCAGACAATCTAAGCATGTCACCAGATGAAGAGTCGAACGTAGAGAAGCAGAAAACCCCAGATGAGATGAAGACAAATCAAAAGCCCAAACTACAAACTGATCCCACTTCCCTGGTTGTTATAAATCTGCTTCTCATGATGTTAACGGTGGTTTCTTTAGAGGCTGAGCTGCAGGAGCCATGAAGACTTATTTAAAAAGGGACAGCCATGACAGAAACATGTTCAGCCCGTCAGCCATCACTTCATCTCACTTTCATCTCCACGTGACACTCCGGACTCCGTAAATCTTCCTCTTAGTCACAGAGACGGCTTCTGATCCGGCTCTGCTTTCCTCCACAGTCTAATTGTCGTGAGTGAAAGGTCAAAGTGTCTGTGATTTCCTGCTCTGCTGTCACGGGACGCGTCTGCTGGTCAGGAGCTTATTAGTTCTGGCCTTTAGCTCCTAGAAGGATCAGCCCGAATGCAGCAGACTGACGCCGCTCGTTCTCCCTGAGAGTTGACATGTTCAGCCTGTTGATTCACATTCAACAAATATTCAATGTTTAACTTCACTGCACAATAAGTTAAAAATATTCAAATAGATGTGTATTTTATAGACATTGTGTGATACTTCGTTATTCTTTCTTCTCCACTGAAAAAGTTTAATCTAAAACATTAACATTATATTTAACATATTTGCTTATTAATGCCACACATTTCTTACACTTCTTAGTTGTTCTTTAAATATATTTGAACTAAGTTTAAAAAAGTAATAGAGAGGAATTAAAGATGGGAGGAAAAAGTCATGTTTTACAGTTACTTTTGTAAAATATTGTCCCATTTATAATGCACTCCTCAGAATGTGTTATTTTCCTTTTATTTTCTTTGACCACTTGGTTGATTTAGACCAGATATCGACTGTTTTGCTCTGATTCCTCCTGTTAGCAGCCTCTCACTCATCTGTTTCAGGGCGTTTTAGTTTGTTTCGAGCTCAAATGACAGTTTGAACTTGAACAAGTCCTCTGAGTGATTTTCAAGAGGCTTCTGTAATGAGAGCGTTTGTCTTTTCTGCTCCGCGTTGTCAGTGTGGAGTTCTTAAACAAATTATTATGAGCCTTTGAGCCAAGAACTCCTCCCGGAACATCCTGCAACCAAAGTCGGTTTCAGTAACCCAAGCAGGAGGTGTTCGTTATGGTGAGGAGAAAACCAGAATTAAAATCTGTGATTGTAGCAACAACTGGACCATCAAAACGGCATCAAATACACTCCTACATGTGCTGCTTCTCTTGGTCTAAAAAGGTCACATTCGTGAAGTTTCACATAACGTGTTTACTGCTTCTTTTATAATGGATAGTTTGGACTTTAAGTGGAGTAGACGAAGCTTTATCAGTCAGGACAGTTCTCAAGCTAACGGCTAATCAGAGCTGATTTCATGCTAAGACTATTTTATAGGCCTTTTGCAGCCTTCAAATCTAGGAGACATTTAGATTACCGTATTTGCCCGCATATAAGACGAGGTTTTTTTCATTGAAAATAATTTGAAAAAGGGGGGGTCGTCTTATTATCACGCCCTAGTTTTTCCGGCGGAGGGCGCAGGCTTTTTGGTCAAAGCGGCAGGAAGCAGCTCAGACCGCGAGCGGTTCCAGAGGTCCGGGCCTGGCCTAGTTCAAAGTTACAGGTTTACTAGTACTGAGGATTAAAATGTCCAGACCCAGCAGGTGTTTTCAGCGAGCAGACTCTGTACAGGTGAGGGCTCGCATCGCTCGCTCGATTCACACACGCATTCTCCCTCAGAACCTCATCCGTCTCACAGTTCTTTATATGCACCCGACACACACACACACACACACACACACTCCCTCACACATACAGCGGGTTTGCGTGTGTGTCTGCGCAATAATTGCGCAACAGCGGGTTTGTGTGTGCACGCGATCATGGCGCAACAGCGGGTTTGTGTGTGCACGCGATCATGGCGCAACAGCGGGTTTGTGTGTGCGCGCGATCATGGCGCAACAGTGGGTTTGTGTGTGTGTGTCTGCACAATCATGGTGCAAAAGCGGGTTTGTGTGTGTGTCTGCGCAATAATTGCGCAACAGTGGGTTTGTGTGTGTGTACGATCATGGCGCAAAAGCGGGTTTGTGTGTGTGTATGTCTGCACGATCATGGCGCAAAAGCGCCTGCATCCGGCTGGCACAGCAGCCGGATTGTGTGTCTGTTCGTTCATGGCGCAGCTGTGTCTCTGTGTGTGTGTGTGTCTGTGCATTTTGCCGCAGCAGCGTGTGTGTGTAAACAAGCTTCCCCTACATGAAAACTCCATCTCAGCTCCACAACTGGATGTGAAGTTCATCAGTGTCTGATGATCGCGAAGTTGCACAATCTGACCGTGAAAGCTCCTGTCAGCAAAGGTGCGTTCGGGCAGAGAGATCAGTACGGTGGACTGGTGGACTAGTTGTGTGCACCACTGTTAATAAGCAAATATTAAAGCAGTCTGGAATTATTAGTAGCATTAGTTAAATTATTTTCTCAAAATTTCAATAAAAATTGTTTCTTTAAAAAGTGAATTTAGTCTTTTTTTCTGAAGATTAGTCTTGAAAAGGGGGGGTCGTCTTATAATCAGGGTCGTCCTATATTCGGGCAAATACGGTATTTAGTTTATTCGATTTTAAAAGTTGTATTATTTTAGAATGAAAATGTGTTTTGAGTACAAAACAATCAAAAAACGATTATGAAGACTAAGATTGTCTTCATTCTACTCACATGTACACTAGGGGTTGCATGACTTGCTATGTTTACAAGTCGACTACCAAGTAATAAAAGTCGCCTCGACTTCGACTAATCGCTGATGACGTCATACATACGGCAGGACGGCTTTATAAAACTTGACAGGCTTTATTGCATAAACATATTTTTATGCTGACAACAAACAGCTCAGAGAGAGCAGATGGAAGGAGCACTTTGGTTTTAATATCAAGTCTTTAGACTAAAATGCTGATTAGTTTTAGTCACGTTTTAGTCAGGTTTATATGCAGTTTTAGTGTCGTTTTAGTCAGATTGTGGTCTATTGTTTGGCCATAATCATAACAAAGATATTCGCTATTTAATGAATAAAATCACTCAAAGCTTGATAGCCGAGCCATTAGCTCATTAGCTTAGCCGTTAGCACATCGGAGGTTTGAATAGCGCCGCATTTTTAGTAAAACATGAGATAAAGAAAGCAAAGACTCACCGTTAAGTTGATTAAATATGGACAATCGATTGGCAAGGGCATCAAAAGCTGCCAAGAAGTATTCTTTGAGTAAATATCCATTTTAATAGCGCAGCGCCAGACCGGAACACATCAAAGGAAACGGAACTAATCAAAGGAAACCCCTTCAAAATAAAAGTTCACGTGATCAGCGACTAGTCGACCTATGGTTTAAAAAGTCACTACAGCCCATAAAAGTCGACTAGTTTGTGCAACCCCTACTTTTTTATAGAACTCATGATAAAACTTTTCCCCCACAGGAGCTGGAGGCTGGTCTCCCCTCACCTCAGACAAACATCAGTGGCTGCAGGTCGATTTGGGCGAGCGAACCAAGATCACCACCGTCGCCACGCAGGGCCGCTACGGCAGCTCTGATTGGCTGACGTCTTACCTGCTGATGTTCAGTGACACGGGACACAACTGGAAACAGTACAGACAGGAGGACAGCATAGGGGTGAGCTCATCCTGAAATCAGATACCCGGAATATACCCGTCTATACCAGTCTAATCTGATAATAAACTGATGTGCAAAAAGGTTATTTTCAAAGTGCATTCACATATATCAGCTGCAACCACAGATATATTTATAGTGGGTTTAGTGTTAAACAGTTCGGGTCTGCAGGGATCAACCCATCCTGCACAAATTATCACAGTCATCAGGAGCCTTTGACTCTTCATTAATAATGAATGAAGTGATAAAAGAGCTCTGCTGACTGAGCCGACCTGCTGCCAAACACTTGAACCTGCTGTTGATGTCTGCAGAGAGGAACAAAGAGGCTGCGACTCGTCTGAAGCGCTGCCTGATCTTGTCTGTTTTGTGTTGTTTCTCCAGATTAAAACACAAACCGGAGCGCTTTATGCTCATGTTCAGTCAGTTCAGAAGCACAAATGAGATGACTTCTGATACCTACTTTATATAATGAGCATGCTTTATGTGTTTAAGCATGTTTTCAATGCGGTGGAGGATTTAATCTGCACTAAAACTGGATGCAAAATGTGGATTTTTGGTGTCAGGACTGGTACATCATGAACTGATTCCTGCTATTTTTCCACAATAAATGGTCACTTTCTGTAACATCAGCCAAAAACAAAGATGTTATAAACTTCAAGTTTAAATAACACATTATTAAAATGCTGTGGTCTCTAATACTTTAACATCATTTTGCATGTCATTACTGACATTTTTGCAAACAGGAAGCTCCTGGTAAAACAGGGACAGCAGCAGGGAAGGGTGTGCAAGCAGGTTGGTTTCTACAATAACCTTTATGACAAAAATGTTACATAAAGTGAAACAGAAACAAAGCTTTAAATTTAAAGCAGATTTGTTTAAGTTGTGTAATTTCAATGATTAGGAACAATGCGTTTCCTGTTAGAAAGAAGGGTGCTGCTGGGCGGCAGCCCCCTGGTAATGATTAAGGAATAAAAGCTGCGTAAGAGGCTCTTCGCTGGTCGATCCAGACAGGTATGCCTCCTTATCCTGGACACAGGTCCGTCTGCAGACTCTGCGTACCTGGTCCATTAAGCTGCACGTATTGGTGGTAAAGCAGCGCTATTTCTGCACCTTTAGATCAAATGATTGGGACAGTTCAGTGATTTGCTGGGTATTGGTGGGGAGTGGGGACAGGTCCGCCCATGCCAAATCTACGCTCATGCTTCTTACACAAAACTCGAATGTCCAGCTCGAGGCAACTCACGCAGACGTCTTTCCCCGATATTTTGCTGCCGCAGCTGCATAATCGGGGCCCCGAGTTGCCGCTTCCTCTGGCATAAGGCAAGTCGGAATTCATTTCGGTTAGCTGGCGTGCCAAACCGAAATGCAGGAACTAACTGGCTTGTTAGCCCAGGTAGCGACTTCAGCTGGGATGCTGAAATCTCCAAAAAATATATTCGGCATCCAAAATCGCTCCGGCCAGGCATGGCAGAAACGCAGCAGCTAGCGTCCGGCGGCGGAGGTTTTAGCTCCAGACTGTGGACTGTTTAGCTTGCCTGCTAACGCTGAGATACGCTCCTCCGAAGCGTGAAGAGGTTTTTGAATGATGCTGCGTTATGGCGCAAGCTATTTAACGGGTGAGTGACGCAGGCATCGCGATCACCAGCCAATCAGGATTGGCGTAATGAGATAGGTGCTTCTAAGGAATACGCGGGGGGCGTATCCCATATTGAGACATCGAAACGAATGCTATGAATGAGAACCAATCTTCACTTGTGCCGTATTATGCTAGCATTAGCATAATTAACTAGTGAAATACTACAACACCTCCATGAGTCTAAGCAAAGACTTCATACGAAATCATTTCACCCAACTACAAAAGCAGTAATCTGGTAACCAACAACTGGAAACCTGAAGCTACATCTGCAGACTCTCTGGGCTGGGACGGAGACAAACTGGGAGGAAAATGTCTCAAACCATTTGCAAATATTCTCTGTTTCCTTGAAAGTAAAAAGCTCTTGCTTTTGTGTTGCAGGAACTTTGAGCATGTTGAAAGAATTTGCAGCAAGTTTTCCTCTCAAAATAGTCACAGAGTCATCACGGGTGTCTGGAATCTGCTTCGAATTCTACTCATTAGTTTCCATTAATCACACTCGAGTGTGAGAAACTTCATGACAGGATGGTGATTCATTTGCAGAAAAAAAAAACGAGAGTAATTTGCAATCAAATGAAGACATAATTAGAACACAATATTTGCTATTTATTTAAAATGTTGTCAATTCAGGACCAATTCAGTGTGAGTCCAACTGGAAATTTGCTTTTTTCTTGTGATTTTGTGTCTCCACCTTTTCCTCACAGTGAGACACTTAGAGGGAGTAAGTAAAAAACATCAGGAGCATCAATAAAGTCATAAAATAGCAAACAAAGAAGGACATGAAATGGATTTTTGCTGATGAAATACTTAAAAATGAAGACTCAGAATAACAGCTCTGGATTTATTCAGAACAGCTTTCTCAGATAAAACCAGTGTTATAAAAAATGAGGTCAGTATGACGCTATTTGAAAATTTTTCTAGATGTTCTGGCAAAAATATGGTTTTCAACAAGTAATCATGTCTCAGGGACTCACTCTAACCTACCTCAGCCTCCTGAAAGACTATCACGTTTTCAAAAAAACAGAAAACGAGACAGAAAGAAATCCCTAAAACCAAGAAGATATTAAAGAAAATAGAACATCGAGGCCACGCAGACGTAACAAAACTCAAAGACAGTGATGTGTTTGAGAGAGGCTTTCTCCCACTGTGATGCCTGGTTTTGTTGTAAAACCGTCAGTGCTGTAAGTAGGAACTGTTAAACCCTGTAAGCAGTGAATGAGTTCAAAATATGTTTTCATTTGCTTTAATACCAGATCAAACACAGCAACGAGCTTGTAGAGAAACATGCTGCATCCCTCGGTGTGAGCTCGAGCATTTATCCAGAGCGAAGCTGCATTTTGTTACAGCGCTGCAGAGAGGAGCTTTTGATTAGACGCTCAGCCGAGGCAATTTCCTCGCGTGGAGAGAATCCAGCTAATCTAAGCAGCGAGGATTTCCAACGAGAAAGCAGAAAAATGGCTTCTTACTGACTAAAATCACTTTGACCTGTCACTCTGCAGAATCCCAGTGACATCTCGGAGTGTTCTTGAACTTCTATGAACTGCAGGCTTATAAAGAGCGTGCAAGAGAAGAAACTAGACGGCAGAGCTGCGGGATCAACCCGAGCGTGTTTTCTGATTTTCAGGGTTTCTGTCCTATTTTTCTCGACTTTATTTCTTTCCTTTCAGCCTTGAAGCGATGAGAAGTTCCACAACTTTAATGCAATCACTCTTTATTGTTCTTTCTCATCCTACACTTGGTTTTTTGTTGTTTTTATTCTTGTATGCATGAAGTTGAAACAAAGAACCTGTCAGTTATTCTGAGTAAAGGATAAAATTGACTTTTATTATTTGCACAAAATCCCAGAAACTTCTCACAGCTTTGTTCTTATTTGAAGATTTGCACCAAGAGAATCTATTGATAGAAATATTCCAAATAGAAACACAGATAATGTGATATTTTTTTATGTGTAGACTGACTGTGAGCTGATCCAACTCAGCCCTTGTTGTTCCAGAAGAATTAATAAGTTAATTATGTGATTTTTTTTTTTTCTGCTGGGGGAGAGACGTTTAACCTACATGTCTTCTTCAAGGGAGGCTTATAATTATGATAGATGGAGGAGTTGGAAAGGAACAAAGACGGTGATTAATCAGGCATTCAGCTCAGGGTCTGACAGAGACACGCTTATGTTCATTTATTCAACTGAAAATTAAGTTTATTAAAAGAGAAAAGACTGGTTTTGACAGTCGTGATCCTGCAGAAAGTGAGCGTTTAATATTATTGAACCATTAACACTTCCACTATAATAATCCAAGTTAATAGCTTGACTGGGAATAAAGATAGCAAATAAAAGGATTAACACTAGAGCTGTGTAGTTTATCAAATGCTTATTTTATTGTTGACTTTGGCTCCCAATGATCTAAAAACCATCATAAATGAGATATGACTATTAAAATCTTCCTATTTTGCAGGCACTTTGAGTTTGTCTTTCCTTCTACATGTTGTGCACTTCCTCTCTTGACGAGGGCTTAACTCGTGTGTGTCTTAAGAAGCCAGTGCAAGAATGATCGGTGCTATATTGTGTAAAAACTTCTCTATTAATTTTATTTACGTGGCTTAGCCTCCAGTAACATTCCTCCATTTGGTTTCATATCCAAGCATTGATGGTCCTGAACCAATACGTCTTTACGCTCTCCCTGCTTGAACACCCCAGCTTCAGTAGCAGCTTTTCTCTGTTTTATTAAACAGAGAAAACCAGAGTTATTAAACAGCTCACCTCTGCCACCTGCTGACATAAATCAGTATGTACTCTTAAAACTGCTTTAAAAAGAACTTGTTAGTGGTCAAAGTAAATATTTCTGGAGATTTTTATTTAAATTTATAACTATGTTAGGATGAAAATCTGATAAAATGGACATAATAAACCATCTAGTTCTCACACAATAGTCACAATCATGACTAAAATAATAATGATTATGATTTATTCTTTCTATGGTCATGCAGCTCTAATGACTTCTTTACAAATGAATAATGGGTAAATGTATAAGTTTTCTGTAAAAGGGAAAAAGCATTTATTAAAATAAGATTTGAATTTTAACAGTGAACCTGGTAAAAACACATTATTTTGCTGTATATTGTGATTTGACTTACATAATAATAAAATGCAAACGATCCAGTGATGCAAGTGTAGCGCTTCATAATTTAAACCAAAGTGAATCTATAAAGTAAGCAGATTATTCTGTAAGTATCATGTTAAATGTCTGCAGTGTGTCTCTAGTCGTTTCCAGGTAACTCAAATGCCGACAGCGTGGTTCAGTACAAACTGCAGCAGCCTGCAGTGGCTCGTTTCCTCCGCCTCATTCCTCTGGACTGGAATCCCAGCGGGCGGATCGGACTCCGACTGGAGGCCTACGGGTGTCCTTACTGTGAGTGCTGTCATCTCCACTGCTCTGATTGGACTCTCTGGGGGTTTTAGTGAAGAACGTCTCCGTGACATCTCAAGTTCCTCCTCTAAATTCATCGTGTGAAAACCTTTTATCTGAATCAGTTCATGAATCTGGGTCTCACTGACCAGTTTGGATGTTTTTGTGAGGATATTGGTTAAAGCTGCTGCTGATAAAAATAAAGGGCAAATTGCACAGCTGTGACCTGGCCATGCATAAAACTTTTGACACAATTATTCTTGTGATTCCAGAGTTTTTGTGTCTCTAACTCATCCCTAACAGTCACAGCCCAGTGAGATGCTAACATTTAGTGTAACGTACGATGTAGATTCATAAAGTGCTGAAGGCTCCATCTCTTACTTTGTTCTGTTTTTCAGCCTCTGATGTGGTGAGTTTTGATGGCACCAGCCGCCTGCTGTACAGACTGACTCCCGGGTCGAGGCGAACGTCTAGAAACGTTGTCACATTGAAGTTTAAAACCCTGGGGAATTCTGGGACGCTCCTGCAGGCGAAGGGACAGGAAGACCTGAGCCTCACTCTGGAGTTAGAGAGAGGGAAGTTACTGCTGCTGCTCAGACAAGGTACTAATGCTTATTGACAGATACTGAGAAGTACTGACGTAGTTTTATTGGTTCTAATATGTGCTTTAGTGAAGAAATGAATTGGTGGGAATTTATTATCAAGGCTTACGGGTTTTATAATAAACTGACGAGGAGCATATTCTTACCATGTGGGCTACTCAGCACCTAATTGGAACTTTTAATTAGTTTTTTAATAGACGAGATGCTAACACACCCTACTTCCTGATTACATTTTGGCCCCTGCTCTGCTGCTACTTTCCAGGCTGGTTACAGCCGTGATGGATGGAGTCGATTTGCTGTAGCATGTGTTAGGGCTGGACTCTTCAGGGGCCTACGCATGCCAGGTGTGTGTGTGTAGGTGTGTGTGTGTAAATGGGGTGATACCAGAGGTTGTCAGGTTGCCATGCTGAATCATCACCGTCTGGCACACTTCTCACCAGGAACCCCATCTGGCTGCAGAAACACTTCTTCCACACATCCACACTCCTCCTTTCTCTCCTTCTTTCCAACTTTATTTCTGTCTGCCTTGATCAGTTTCTGATCTCACTCAACTTTGCAGTAAGCAAAAACAATAAAAATGAGAATACTTAAAAGCATATACTGAAATATACTGACAAACATGAAGACTTTGACCCTCATTTTTTAAAGATTCATCATAAAGTGGCTAATTTGTTTTCTAAAATAAATGCTATGTACTAAGCTTCTAGGACATGAAGAAAAATCTCTCATACGGCCAGTACAAGCAGCCCTGCCTCCTCCATGTAAATGAATAGGACTTGTTGCTGCATGCCGTTTGTTCAAATTATAATTATTCTAATATGTTTTGCTTTAATTAGTGTCTTGGTGCTTATAAAAACCCTATGATTGTGAGTTGGGGAGTAGGCAGGACTTTCAGCCCCACATCCTGAGCGTTCAGACTCGGGATCTAAAAACACAGCATCTTCTACAGTAGAGGAGCATGAAGATGATTATGGTCCATCATTGTTTTTTATGTGCACCAGAAACTACAGCACCAGGCATGCCCTTTATTATTGTGGGTCGAGGCCGGATGTAGGCATGGGCAAGGGGGGGCATTGCCCCCCCAAATTCCATGACTGCCCCCCCAAACGCAATCGCATGAGGAAATAACAAATTTCAAAAATATTTCAGTGAAAAATGGTCAGAGTGAGCGCTCTCTTACGTTTGTCCTCATTCAAAGTAGCTACTGATGAATGACACAGAAAGAAAGAAAAACAAAAAACACAAAAAAGAACAAAAAACAAAACAAAAAACACAAAAAAGAACAAAAAACCCACAAAAAGAAAAAAAACACAAAAAAGAACAAAAACACAAAAAGATAAAAAACAAAAACAAAAACACAAAAAAGAACAAAAAAACAAAACAAAAAACACAAAAAAAGAACAATACCCACAAAAAGAACAAAAAACACAAAAAAGAACAAAAACACAAAAAGATAAAAAACAAAACAAAAACACAAAAAAGAACAAAAAAACAAAACAAAAAACACAAAAATAAAAAAAACCCACAAAAAGAACAAAAAAGAACAAAACCACAAAAAGATAAAAAACAAAACAAAAAAACACACAAAAAGAACAAAAAACACCAAAAAGAACAAAAACACAAAAAGATAAAAAAACAAAAACAAAAAACGCAAAAAGAACAAAAATACACAAAAAGATAACAAAACAAAAAACACAAAAGAACAAAAAACAACAAAACTAAACAAAAAACACAAAACACAAAAAGAACAAAAATACACAAAAAGAACAAAAACACAAAACAACAAAAAACAACAAAACAAAAAACACAAAAAAACAAAACAAAAAACCCACAAAAAGAACAAAAAACACAAGTAGATAAAAACAAAACAAAAAACACAAAAAAGAACAAAAAAACCACAAAAAGAACAAAAAACACCACAAAAAACCTCACACAAAACACAAAAAATCACAAAAAAACCAACAAAACAAAACACAAAAAGAACAACAACAAAACCAAAAAAACAAAACAACAAAAACACAAAAACGAACAATAAAAACCCCCAAAACAAAACAAAACCTAACCAGATGAGGTCAGCCTCAACAGGCATCAGCCAGTGTCCTACTTGTTCCGTCCCAAGCCCGGGTAAATGCAGAGGGTAGGGATCAAATATGAACATAAATCTATGGATAGAGGAACTGATATGATGATGGCGTAGTTTTTGATGCTTTTAAGGGATTGGAGGGGGTGTGATGACCAAAAAATTCTTAGCATGTCCAGACTGCCCCCCCCCCGATATTCTACCTGCCCCCCTTAGTGGGGCTGGCTAGATCCGGCCCTGTTGTGGGTTATTATAATAACTTTGTGTTTAGCATAATCAGGATCTGGATAAATCTGGATCTTTAGTTTTTAGGATAACAGGCCTGAAAAACAATAGATCAAATGTATTTAATCTTTAGTTTCTATGTTTATAAGTCTCATTTAGTTCATTTATCTACTTTCATTTAGAAACACATTTAACTCTGACTTTATCACTGATCAGACAATGAGGAATAAATGTTTTAAACAAAATAAACAAGAACTAAAAGTGTAATTTAACTTAAGAGTCTTTTATCCAAAATGACAGACCAAGCTACACGTCAGCTAAAGTTCCTGATGCAGCAACACAGCTGGGTCAGAACAGAGTCAACCAGATAATCAAACACACTAAAGAAGTGTGATTTAGTCTTCTACTGGCAAAAACATTACTCGGATCTAAAAAAAATACTAGCATATAGTTGCTAAATGGCAGAAAAACAACTCAGTGTTAGTAATCACTTCAAATTCTAGTCAGGCCATTCTCCTCTTTGATGTAAAAAGAATTCTGCTTCAGAAAAAGAATGCTGGAATGCAAAATGACAGAAAGCCTTGAGATGAAGTTAAACTAAAACTCTGCTGTGTTTAATGTGAAAACTGGAAAACATTTCTCAAAGCGCCAAATAGAAAAGCTTTCAAAATCAGGCTTAGTCAGATATCGGAAACTCCCCCCAAAATTGAAAAGAGCCATAAATCAGAAGATAAATTAATAAGTCTGTGTGCCAAGGAGCTGCGTTGGCAGAGAGTGTGAAAATACCCAAACTGCCAACATACGCACATGTGCAGCAATTTGAACAAATGGTTTTGTTGTTATAGTCCTCAGACCTGCAAGTTGTCATTAGCTGCTGTGTAAGCACCCGGTTCCCAAAGTCCCCCCAAAATCCTGAACGCATCAAAACCAGAATAAACGAGGGAAATCAAAGCAGTGGGAGTTTCCTCTGGAGGGAAAAACTCCTCCAAACACTTTGAGATATGACTTCAGGTACTACTGGTCCACATTGTGCTTTTCAGGAAATTTCTGCTTAATAAGCCTTTCATGTTCAAAAATCTAATAAATAGAACCTTATGAAAGCCTGTGTCATTAAAAAGAGACGCTGTAGCTCAGAGAGGAAATTAAAGCCATCCATTAAAATCACAGAACAGAGAACATCAACAGGATTGTTTCTCCCTTCCTCCTCCGCTTTTTTTTTTACTTCCTTGTGATTATTGTTTGACTTTGAGCTCTGACATGACAAGAGGACATTTGCTTTTTTCATCTCCATACTTGTCGTCGCTCCGTCTCGTATTTTTCTGACTCTTTTACATTTCTTTGTATTTGTGTCTCTCGGTTGGATGCCCTTCATATTCCTGTCCCTCATTATTTCTGTCTTCGACTTTCATTTTGTTTGTATCCTCAAACTTAAAAACAAATCCAGATGAGTTATTTTGGGTATGAATTGGATAATTTTACAGATATGAATTTAACGTGTCTGTGTGCATTAACCCTACGCTCATCTGTTTTGCACATAGCCTCTGATCTGGTCTGCTGC
Source organism: Callopanchax toddi (assembly GCA_006937965.1). NCBI lineage: Eukaryota > Metazoa > Chordata > Actinopteri > Cyprinodontiformes > Nothobranchiidae > Callopanchax > Callopanchax toddi. The sequence continues at coordinate 3,158,233 of SSNR01000010.1, read as the reverse complement.
AGACATAAGAACATGCACTTTTAATGTTATGACAAGTCAGTTCATTAAATCCTGACGGCTTACCAGTTAGTTTTTTATCCAAAGTTGGATAATAATGTCTGGAGGTGATTAAAAGGGCAGCAGCTGCTGATAAGGAGTTGTGCTCCAGACATTTTGCTGAGCTAAATTAAATTTTAAGACAGGAAATTATAGAAAGTTACTCCAAACAAAAGCATCAGACATAAATCAAACACATCCAATTGGACCCCTCACCACTTAATTAAAATATATCATAGTTGTTCGCCTTTTATTATCACCACCCCGTCGAAAGATGGAAAGCAGGCGATAAAGTTTTGTTCTGTTTACAAACCAGGAATCTGTTTAGGTTGCAGTAGGACCCAAGGTGCAGGTAAGGACGGCGGCAGGAGGAGGAGGAGGAGGAGTGCCAGCAGAACAGCAACAGGAGGATCGAAAACTGAGGAGATTATATAGAGTGGGAGGTGATCAGTGAAACAAGGTAGTGGATGAGGATCACCTGTGAAGGAGTAGCAGAAGGAGGAACAGAGAGAAAAAGCTAAATACAGGACACACAGGGGCATGGGACATTGTTTTACACATTCATCTACAACTGATTAACTTAAAGTCAACTGCATTAAAGTTGGTGCCTACATTCAGCTGATTTTAGAAAAACAAAACTGTAGTCCGTTTCACAGATACTGGGCTAAACTTTGGTGTTGTGTGATCATCGCCAAAACGCCCTGAGATCTACATGTGATCAAGATCTTAAAAGTTGACATCACCTGTTGGGAGTCATCTCTGCTTAAGCCGGGCATACGCTGTGTGTCAGACTGATTCGGCTGAAACCTCAGTGAGTTTGAGTGTAGCGTGCTTGCTGGCTCAAATGCGGCAGTAATTAGCGCTGAGCGGTAGCGTCGCGTGCTCGTTGATCTCGGAGCAGCCGTGCGGATCTCGATGGGAAGCGAGACCGTTTAGCTGCTCCGTTTGTACGTAGTGGAAACTGACTTACTTGTGGATGGAATGAAGCCTGGAGGCCTGAATGGTTGAACAGCGGCTACGGCGTTGAATAAATGGACCGCTGATTGGAAGACTGGAACGAACCGGAGCGAAGAGCCAGCGCAGGTAATGGCAGACTGGATGGTTCAGGTAGAAGTAGCGGAGTGAACTGGGCCGCTGAGCTGGAATGAACCATAGCGAGCTGGATCGGCGAGCTGGAGCGGCGAGCTGACTCAGCTAGCTGGGTAGCTATCTGGATTGATGTCTGAGCCCCACTTCCTGGGTCAGAGGTCCTTTTATAGCGGAAGTGGAGCCAGAGGGATTATGGGAAATGGAGTTTTAGAGGGAGGAGCGCTCCGGAGGAGAGGAACCGTGACACTCTGCGACTTTAGCCGATTTCCCGCTCTGGGACAATGTTCGTACTCGTGCCGCGTTCAGCATATCGTGCGTTGGTGTTCGTGTAGTATACAGGGGGTAGCGGGGAGCTTCCCATCAGCAATACGCTCACTGGAAAATCAAATGTGTTTGATTTTCTCTTAGCTCCTCTTGGTTCCTCCTCAAGGAAGACCCAGAATTCTCACACTGCGCATGCACCAACCTGAAAGTAGTAGTAGAAGAAGAAGAAGGAGACGACAAATGTCTCCTCACTTCCAGAGTTTCTTCTTTCTTCTTCTCCAAATTTCCGCATTCAAAGGCCCGATGTCGTGTAGCACGTACAGTGTGAGCAGTCTGCTCGCACCAGAGCATCGGGTCGTAGTGTGAGAACATGACTCGTGAGCTGTGACCGATTGAACCCTGAGATGTAATCGGACAGTTTGCGCAGGAGCTCGGAGCCACGACTGAAAACATCGCACAGTGTATGCCCGGTTTATCTGCTAGCAAAACCACTGAATGGATTTTAATAAAATGATCAAAAAAGCCTTTTATGAAATGTATCTACAACTGAAGAACTGACAGATTTTGTGAGTTCTTGGAAGGTGTTGTGAAACTGAAGCTAAAGTAAACAAAACTGCACAATTCCTGAACATGAGCTGGTCTTAGTTCAACAGGCCTTTAATCTTTAAATTCATTTTAATATATTGGTTTCTCTACTGGAAAAGGGCGATCTGCCAACTCCGGGTTGGGAGAGAGTTCCTTCCTGAAGTAAAGAAGTTTGTCTCGAAGAGTTTTGCTCATGAGTGAAGGATGAAACATGAGAACATGAGCTTTGGGTAACGGCTGGAGGAACGAGAACCCAAATACAGCTTTAGAGCTTCAGGAGGAACTCAGAGAAGAAACGCTGCTCCTCCGTGTGAAGAGGGGCATCTGAGGTGGTTTGGTTTGGGATGTCTCCTGGAGGTGTTCGAGCATGTCCTGCCAGCAGCAGTTTGGTGATAACTGCTTGGGGAGAAGACAGACTAGACTTCCAGTGAACTAACACTTATTCAGAGTCAGCCTCATGCTGCATAAAGTTATAATTCTGTTCTCCTGGGCTTCTAAAGATATTAGACTGTGCAGAAAATCACTGCTGTTCAAACAAATGAAAGACCTCAGGACACTAATATTTGATCTTTTCACATCCGCTGGCACGCTGCTTATTATTATTTCCTCTACACATTCCTAACGCCATCGGGAACTGATCTATTGATTTTCGGCGACCCATCCAAATTTAAAAAACATTCTAGTTCAAGGAGTCATTCATTTAGGATGACATTTGTTTTTTATATTCTGCATCTCGGTCTTTAGGATCACAAGTTCAACCACTTCCCGTCAGAAACCTACGTGTACGTTTTTTTTTTTATTTCTAATGCAAAGCAGTTTTTTTTTTCCTGGCCTAAAAAGTTCAATAAAAAAGCTGTGGAGGGAAAAGCCAGAATGATAAAGGGCAAATCCTACTTCGTATATTAATATCAACCCATTCTCTTTGTTCGTGCTTTATATCGATTCGCTTTTCTGTTTTTTTCTTTTTAATTATTCAAGTTTGAATGAAACGATCCTTCCAGGGAGACGTTTTATCACACGGTCCTCTTCCTGTTCTCACCTCTCTCAGCCTAATAAATGTTCTATTAATCAAAGAAACTGTCTTTGTCTTCTTGTTGCACTTTCTTCTTGTATTAGCAGCGCTTTGGTTCTGTTTGCTCAGACTATATTTGAGTGGTTGTGATGTTATTTCTCTGCAACGCTGTACACTCTCACAAAAATGATGTTTGCTAGTTTGCTTTCTGAAGTTAAAAAAGTTTTTCCCCAAACAAATGTCTTATACATTTTTAATGGTTTATGGTCTTCCGCTCTCTCAACAGAAACATAAGTTTTCCTCTCAGATCTTTGGGGGATGCAGAAATGTTTCCATTAATTTGGGTTTTCTGATGCTCATCTATCATTAATGAAGCTTCTCTGTGTGTGATATCTTATTTGGCTTCAGTTTTCCCCATATAGATGTATTTATTCAGTATACCCCAGTGGGATGAGCGACGATGACCTCCCAGTGATCCTCCCAGCAGGATGCACGCCCAAAAAGTCTAGATATTCAAAGCAGGAGAGAAACTTTAAACCGAGTCACTTTTCCCTTGTTTTGGAAAAGTCTGCTTTGTTTTGATTTTCTCTCCTTTCTTCTTCCAGGCAGGACTTTATCTGCTGAACCCAGACGTCTTGCGTCATTTGGAAGCTTGTTAGATGATCAGCATTGGCACCATGTGGCGGTGGAGCTGCACAGCCTTCACATCAACCTCACTGTGGACAAACACACAGAGAGGGTGCAAATCCCCACCGAGCTCCGCCACCTGGACGTAGAGGAGGTTTGGTGAAACACATGAACACAAATGTGCAAAATCTACTTCCATATTTACACTACATAGGTCCAAAACTACAGTATGTGTAGTAAGATGAATCATAAATGAACTCCTGTTAAATATCAAAATATGCAACTAATGCCTCTCATAGACTTTTCAGTTTTGCAGATAAACTAATTCTGTGTTTTTACGTTCTCGTTCAGCTGAGGGTTGGAGCCGTTCAGGGTCTCCCTGCTCAGAAATCCATCATGTCCAGGAGGAACTTTCACGGCTGCCTGGAAAACCTGCAGTTCAACGGCCTCAACCTGATAGAACTGGTTAAACTCAGCGACCACAGAGTTACTGCTGTGGTAAGTTTATTTAGCTCAATGCAACCATCACAAACAGCTGAACAGAGACAGAATCTGCTGAGGGAATTTACATGTGAGCTGTTGATCCCAAATAATGCAAACCTGCAATTAACTAAAAAGCAGAGGGAAATGATTTAATTTGATGTTTTTTTGGAGACGTTCTGCAGGTCTGGATCTCACCGGGCTGCAACTGTTTGTGACCAGTTGGAGAAACAAAATGAAGAGAACATTTTTAGTTAGAATCAGAACAAAGCGGCACCCACTGCACATGTTGAAACTGTAATTAAACAGCAAAGTGTTTTAATTATGCATTTTCCTCTCATTTGATTCCAAATTTGGCCACTCCCCCCCCCCAATGATGCCTCACATCCTTCTTTCTGACTCACTGAGATGGGTTCTAGATGTCCAAGAAAACTATTTGAGTATTTTGACAAAATTTATTTATTTATTTATTTTCAAATTTTTAAACATGTCCAAAATTCCAACACCACGAGGATGGTGCCTTGCAACTCATAGGAGGAATTCTCTTGCCTGGAAGCAATTCACAGAGGCAACAGCTAAAGCAGAGATCCTCAGACCTCCGTCTCCTTCACTTCATCCTCCATCTCATGCAGAGGAACTCCAAGGCCTTCCAGCTGTAAGATATTACGGTATTTCTCCAGAAAGTCTTCGGTCTGTCCCCTGGTCTCCTTATAGTGGGACGTGTTTCAAACAACTCTAATGGAATTTCACCAGAATGCATCCTTACCAGATGCCCAACCCACCTCAGCTGCCTCCTGTTGGTGCAGAGAAGGAGCGTAAATCAACTTAACTTGACCGTCAGGACCTCTAGATGTTTCTACAAACAGTTTGCTTATTTGCTTTGTGTTGGGGGGGATTGAAATAAGACAATTTGATAAAGTAACGTCACAACTTGGCCTCAGATTGAACCTGGTACAGCTGGAGATCACACCACGCGCTCTAGAGAACCAGAACACAAACTCTTGTTGTGAAAGTTGTTCTGTCATTAATTGTGTTTTTAAGGTAACTTTGCTTTTTACTTTTTTATGGAGCAAAAGCCCACTCCAACATGAATTAATGCACATCGATTAAAGTGCAGCTCCTAGCCCTGCTGCAGCCCGAGGAATGGATCCAATCACCACCACTTCAAACAACAACCTGAAACAAACATGTGAGACACTGCAGGGAGCGCTCATTATTTCATTTCATTCTTTATCTTGTTTACCTTCACGTGAGGTGACTTTGGTATTTTCAGCATACCTTTCTAATCTTACCCTGACCTTTGCTGTTATCATTATGGTAATACCGATGTCCTCCTTAAGGAGACTCGCTGATGAGATCACTCTGACATAAGGTCACGTCGACACGCCCTCTGCAGCTGATTAATATTCATGTTTTCTGTTGGTTTATCTCTCCAGTAATCATTTTTCTGTCCCACCCCGTCTCTTTCTCTCTCAGGGCAATGTGACCTTTTTTTGTGCTGAGCCTGTTTCTGTTGCCGTGACGTTCCCCGGCCCACACAGCTTCCTCCAGTTGCCGTGGGCGACGCCCTTCTCATCAGGGGGCGTGTCCGTAGAGTTTCAGTTCAGGACGTGGAACAAAGAGGGGCTTCTGCTCACCTTTGACCTTCCTCGACAAGGGGGTGTGGTCTGGTTGTTCCTGAGCGAGGCCAGACTCAGGGTGCAGGTCCGTAAAGGAGGACGGATTCTGCTGGATCTCGGTGCAGGTCCGTCTAGATCTACTCCCAAATCCACTTGGAACCACAGTTTCTTTCACTTCGCTGCCAGGTTTCATCAGAAAACCTTTAACAAGATATTTGTCACAGTCTCAAGATCAAGTGTACAAATAAAATTAAAGGTCAGGGAAGTCTATCCACAGTTTAAAGAACCCCACAGAGTCCATTCTAATCATAAACTTTTAATCATTTTTGTGCAAGATGAACTTCAAACCACAGGTTCTTTACATAAAATTCCCCTCAACGATTTAATGAAACTAAACTGCTCCCACCTCAGAGAACGTCTGCTTCCCTGATGAGCATCAGCACCATTTTCAACCTGTTCTAGTCACTAACAGATCTGGTTAAATGAGAAAAATGTAGCTGTGTTAAACATTCTGCTGTGAGATGGAGTTGTTGATGGTTTCCAGCCCCGAACAGAGATTCTTGTGTCGTTCTAATTAGTCAAATGAGAGTTTAATCACTGAACTATAACTAATAATTTCAAAAAATAGATAAGAAAAGTTCAGATTTGTCCAGATATCAAGTAAATAATACAACTTACTGTCCATTAATCCTTATCTAGTGACTTTGTCAAATGGATTTTTTTTTCTATTCTTCTTATCGACTCTAGAAACCAAATAAAAGCTTCTTAACAGGAAGTTTTAATAAAGTTTCATCATAAATAAAGCTGAAATCTATTTCCACGTGTAGTTTTAACTTAAGCAGATCAGTAGACATCCCTACATAAAATAGAAATATATCCTTAAAATGTTTTTTTATATTGTTGTTTTATGTTTGGACCAACAAGGACACATTTAGGTAAAGAATAAAGTCTATCTCCTTAACGGTGATATGCTAAGTATATGATCACACAGCTGATTTGCCCTCTGAGCACATTGCCACAGTATTTTTTAATAAAAACAGCCAATTAGATGAAAAATAGAGAAGCAGATAATAAGATATTGATTTATTTCCAACTATACAAAAAGCTGACACAGCCCTGCGTGGTACAAGTCAATCTCACACAGAGGATGGAGCTTGTCTCCTAATGCTGCTTTTTGCAGTCGATTTGTGCAATTACAGTCTTCCTCTGAATGCTGTTTTCACTGTGAGAAGGACGTGATTTATTGCTGATTATACAAAGAACCGTAGTGCACGTCTAGCTGTCTGTGTTTTGACAGAATATCTGATTTGTTCTTTATTATTTAAGTGCAAAAGCTTGACTTTGTGTTTAAATGTGTTGAGAGAATCTAAGTTTGTTGATGGGTATTTATCTGCCAGGTTCTGCTCTCAGCGACGGTCAGTGGCATTTAGTGGAGCTGAACTCCAGACGGGGTCGTCTGATCATCTCTGTGGATAAAGAGGAAGGAGGCAGCGCTCAGGCCAGCCCGTCGTTTCCTGTCGCCGTAGACAGTCAACTCTTCTTTGGTGGTAAGAGGGAAACATTCACCTGATTCCTGGCTTTTAAAACGTGTCAAGCATCAAACTGTTTTGTGGAAATTGCTGAATTTTAAAGAATTTAAATAGTTTTGTTCATATCTTTTGCACAAATTACAGACTTTTTTGACTATTGCAGTACATTTAAAGCTAAAAACAGCGCTGTTTCTCATTTTATCTACTTTCATTTAGTTATTTTTAAAAAGCGTCCACATGAAACGGATGTTTTCTCCTCAGGTTGTCCTGCCGAGGACAGTCAGGAGTGTAGAAACACCTTTAACGCCTTCCAGGGATGCATGCGCTCAATCACGCTGGACGGCAGAGTCGTAGATCTCATCCTGGTGCAGCGAAAGCAGCTGGGGAATTACAGCAACCTGCAGATCAACATGTGTGGAATCACAGACAGGTCTGTCAGCAGAGACTCCTGCAATCAAAATAATCTCATGTATATTTAAACAGAGTCTTTCACAGACGTTGCAGAAAGAATGTGAAGATTACCAGGAGTGGGGTTCGAACCCACGAGGGCTCACGCCCATTGGATCTTAAGTCCAACGCCTTAACCACTCAGCCATCCTGGTGAACACAACTCATGCTCTTGAACTTTAGCACAAAATTTTGTAGGTGATGCACAAACATGGCGACATATTTCTTTTTGTAAATGAATTCCCCATCCTGATTTATTTTATTAGCACACACAACAACAGCATCTTCACAGTTTGAAGTGTTATTTGTCCCATCGTGACTTTTAGTGTATCCTGTTATAGCTTTCGTCTTTTTCTCTGTTGGAGTAGAATCGATAAAAACTCCACTCATCCAAAACGTGTTACATCCAATCTGGGGTTGGGATCTTCAGGCCACCAGAGCCATGAGGTGGATTTGATCATTTTTGCAGTCGTGAAGTGACTGATGAGTTTATCACTGATCTGTAGAGATCTTCTGAAATCCTGTAAAGACCCCAAACGCTTCAGGTTATCAGGAAAAAGTTTGGAGAACAGAATGGCTTCCTATCCAGACAGACTCTAAATCAGTCCTGGCTGTGACTGGTGGCCCAGTGATGGACTGGTGACCTGTCCAGGTGAACTCTGCATCTCCTACAACGAACCTGGAAATGGATGAAGACGTGTTTTTGGTCAAATCAGTGCGTTTGTTTATAATCAGACAGTTCACCTCACATCCAAAAGGCTTCTTCAGACCTCCTCAGAGGGGATTCCAGAATTTTAGGTCGCTCTGGAACAATCGCACTAATAGTTATGACCCAAACGGCTCACATGATGGAGGGGTGGGGCAACAACTCATGTGGCTTTAACAGCCTTTTACAAAACAACCTATAAGCCTTGAATTCCCAAAACATGATCAGAACTGAAGAAGTCTTTTGGATGAGAGGTGAGACGTCTTCCAGCAGCAAGAGAAGAGGACCAGGTGTCTTTTTCACTAATACTTTTTTACTCTAAGGATTACTTTGTCCTGAATGAATGAGAATCTAGAAATATATGTAAATAAATTATTTTCACAGCTTTCATCTCCGAAAATGAGCAACACATCCTGGTGATAATCCTCATTTTTATTTCTTTTTAAAGGTGACTCAATTTTATTTATTTTTTTATTTTTTTAAGTTTTCTCTCTTGTTCTGAGAAGATTTCTCAGTGGGTGTAAAATTGAGTTGAATTTAAAAAGAACTCATTGGATTAGAAGGAAAATGTCACATTTATTTAAAAAACACACAAAAAAACAAACTAAGGATTTACCAGATTAAGAATACACACCAACACCCTGGTGTAGACTCACTGTCAGAAGTAGTGAGGATTAGACGAAGGAAAACTCTTTAAATATCAGATCTTAGGTCTGAAACCATGACCTGTTAGTCCATCTGGTGACGTCAAACTGATAAACACGATAGGTAGATGTTCCCAGTACAAATATGACTAAATACATAGATGAGAACAATCAGGATTATCATAAATAAACAGGAGTCATAGGATTAAAGTAAAGATAAAGCATGGAGAAAGCTGTCATTTACATCAGATTCTGATGAAAATATTTGATAATGAAGAAAGATTCTAGACTGAAAACTAGGGATGTTCGATATTGGCTTTTTTACCGATATCCGATATTGTCTAGCTCTTAATTTCCGATATCGATATAAACCGATACCAAAGACATGTTGGCGGAGTCCTCACGCTACATGTTATGCTGCAAGTAATGTCGCACATCGATGATGTCATCAAAGGTTCGCCGATATATGTTGCGTTCAAGGTTGGCTGGGTCCACACAATGCTGAATCCACATGATTTAATGTAAGGTGTGCCAAATAAACACAAATACCTCAAAAACTATACATCAGATTTGTTATATTTTTACATTTTGAGAAAGAGGAGAATTAGCTGAAGAGTTGATGTATAATATGTGCATAGTATGTAAAGGTTATGTGTGTCATTACAAAAACCGACACCGATGTTTTCCGATATTACATTTTAATGCCGATATTGGCCGATATCGGTCTACCGATAATATCGGACATCCCTACTGAAAACAATTCAGTTATTGCAATAAATATGAACCAAAATGATAAAGACAGAAAAGAAACAATGAGGTGGAAAACAGGTTTAAGATGTTACCAGAGGTGGGTAGAGTACCCAAAAACTGTACTTAAGTAAGAGTAGCACTACTTCAACATATTTTTACTCAAGTAAAAAGTTGCTGTCCAAAAAAAATACTTGAGTATGAGTAAAAAGTATTTGGTAAAAAGTCTACTTGAGTACTGAGTAACATCCATCTGATTTTTTTTAAATGATGTCATCAGACAGACAAATATAAAGTTTGGGGGAAATTCTTGTATCTTAAAGGTTAAAATGAAAAACACTGATAGCTACGTACATAACATGATGTCAAAACAGAAAATTTTAAGCAGAAGAAACACTTTTCAAAGTATTTTAAAAAATATAATACCAACATTTACAGTAGAGCTAGCTACTGTATGTGGCTAAAAATGTATGTAGCTATGTAGCATCTATGTAGCTAACTAGCTATGTCTAACTTTTGTGCAAGCTAGCTAGCTAGATAAAGATGGCTAGCTAGCTAGAAAACAAAGCTAGTGCAGAAACATGTGGTCTCCTTTAATAAAGTGTAGGTGTGTCTGGTGTATTTTTGTTAAAACATGTTTGTTTTTCTGTAAATTTACTTGCAGTAGGTATAGAGGATTCAGAGACTTTACTCAAGTAGGAGTAGCAATACTTAACAAAAATAATACTCAAGTTAGAGTAAAAGTTACAGTGAAGTAAAACTACTCATAAAAGTAAATTTTTTTCAAAAAGTTTCTCAAGTAAATGTAACTGAGTAAATATTAGTTACTACCCGCCTCTGGATGTTATGAGCAAATGTTTGTGATCATAATGAGATAGAAATATCTTCACAGCTGTCAGAAAACATCCAGGATGTAAGAGTTTGAGTTTTTACCTCAAGATGATCATTTCTAATGTTTTCTGCTTCCTGTAAGGTACGGTAAAGTTGAGTCCATCATCTGTGACAGTTCAGACTTCGTTTGAATCTCAGGAGAAACGAGACGCGGCTCTGGGAGGGAGGGGGGGGCGACGAAGGGAGGGAGGGGAGCAGAACTAATCGTTTTTCTGTGTTGGCGTCACACCAAATAGCAACACGATTAATGAGACAATTACAGCAATTATAAACCCGCCTCTGGAGCCCGAGAGGAAACAAGACAGTCACGCACATACTAACACACACACACACACACACACACACACACACACACACACATAAACGTAAACATGAACTCAGACACAAATATTGAACAAACCACAAATCCTTCCCAGATAAGGAGAAACTGCTTGAATGATTTTAATTAAATGTCGCTCTGCCTCCGCATCACTATTCAGCAGACTACAGTTCCTCCAAAGATCTGACTTCTCGCTCGGAACGAACAGAAGGAAAAAAAAAATCTCTTTTTCCAGTAAAGACAGAAAAAAGCCAGCGTGCTGCTTCCTCGCTGTAATCCTGCTGATTGAATATTGGTCCCGTGGGATGTTTGTGCCGTAAAGTCGGGTGGAAAATGGACTTGCAGGCACTGATTCAGTGTGGGGCTCATATTTCTGAGCAGGTTATTACTGTATGTGGGCAGTTGTGTGAGTTTTTGTGTTGCTGCAAACAGCAGAGAGTATTATTAGCCAAAGCAAACAGTCCATTAACGGCACAAATTGAGTGCGCTCCACCGGGAGCTCTACATCAGCTGGGTGTCACAGTCCAGCGTCTCCTGCTTTTTCCAGAGCAGCTCTGAGAAAACCTTCGCTTCTTCTTGATGCTATTCCCTTTATTAGTCATTTCTGATATTTTAAATATTCTGCATAAGCATTACTGTTTACCTTCCATCTCTTTCCTGATATCTGGTTTGTAGCTCCTTCCACACATTTAGAGAAACATTTAGAGAAACCCAACAAGAATACACTTAACCCATTTGATGAATTGTAATCAAAACGAAGCCAGGTTCACTCACCGTGTCTCTATACAACTGATCCTTTTCTCTCAAATCCCTCCAAAAAGTTTGCATCTTTACTATTTTCTTACCTTACCTTTTCTACTTCGTTTGTTCATCTGCGTGGTGGTACAGTGGGGCTGCATGCAGTGCAGTTGCCTTGCAGCAAGAAGGCCACAGGTTCAAATCCCAGCTGCAGCCTTTCTGCATGGAGTTGCATGTTCTCCCCATACATGTGTGGGTTTCCTCCGGGTGCTTTGGCTTCCACCACAGATCATGACATGCCTGATAGTATGCAAGTCACTTTGGATTAAAGCATCTGCTAAATGAATAAATATTTATTATGTTCCCTCTTTATTTTGTGTGTTTTTTAAAATAAATTCCAAAGGATGCATCAGTTTAGCAGGTTTCCGTGTGTTTACAGCGCCAGACTGGCTCTTCCTACGGTTGGATTCTGAGACCAGTTAGTGTATTTTGATGCGGCTGATCTGGTGATTCTGCTCACGTTTCATTGTGAGGTGTTGGGCTGATAGAGCCTGATTTAGTGTGTAAGAGGCTGCTTCCTTTGTGCCTGAGGGATAACTGTGAATATTATGGATGGTTGTGTTATTTTAGATGAGGCTGTTTGCAGCCAGACGGGTCATCCGTCTGTGGTTATCTGACTTTAGTGCTGCAGTTTTTCACTAGAACCGGCAAGAATCTATCAGAGAAATATTTTTTTTAATGATTTACTGTAGGATTGGGTGTGTGTGGTGAGTTTGAATGCATTTAAAATAGAAATATTATGATCTGACCTTTTGACAAAAAGGAAGCCAAGATGTTGTCTCAGTTTCTCAGGGCTCATTTGTTTGGTTTTCTTAAATAAAACTTGACTCACGTCAAATGTGGTGTGAGATACTTTTGTGGAAACTCTCTTGTTTCGTTGTTTGTTGCTGCATTCAGGATATTTTTACTGCAACCATTTAAACACACTGTTCAGGAAAGCTGCAACAAATGGCAGCAACACCGACGTGATACATCAGCAGTGTATTGATGACATCACTGTATCCATGATCATCATTTCCTGTCCTATAGAAGCTGCAGAGGTGCTCCTGATTACTCGATGCTGGCTTCAGAGCAGGCAGTGAGGTCCAGACTGTCTCAGGCCATCAGAGCAGCAAAACATGCACAAAGTCAGAGAATCCACAGCAATTTTCATGGCAGCAGGGTCACAAGGTACACATGACAGTATGACAACAACCGTCTGTGACAGAGACACCTCCCTAACGCTGAACAATTTCTATGTTTGAGGTAAAGAACATCACAGCAGGAACACCCTACATGGAGAAACTAATACTGCCCCAAAATAAAGGACACCCCCCTCTGACCTCAACTAGCATGAACAAATAACAGCATCATTATTGCACTGCATTCAGCCCTCACACATCAAGAAACAGCCAACAGCTACATCAGAATGCTGCTCCTGGACCACAGCTCTGCATTCAACGTTAACCCCCAAAAATCAGTCAACAAACTGCAAACTCCCCCTCTGCTGCTGGATTAAAGACTCCCAGTAACACATCACAGCGTGTTAGAATCAGCCATTATTTCTCCTCAACCATAACGCTAAGCACTGGGGTCCCCCAGGGCTGTGTCCTCAGTCCAGTCCTCTCACTATTCACACGCAACTGCCCAGTTTCTCCAACACCAAACTCACAGATGACACAACCAGTGTGGGATCCATAGCAGACAATCTGCCATCTCTGAGAGGAGGTCCAGACACCGACCACCTGGTGCAAAGATAACAACCTCTAACCAAACAAAAGAAATCATAATCAACTTCAGAAGGAAAAAAAAAACAGCACAATGGTGGAGAGGATTACAACACAACCTCATCGCACATTAAAAACCACGACCACATATTACAACTTTAAATAAAACCACACTTTAGTTTGGTATTTCAGCTCTTTCTGCATTAAATACATTCATTATATTTAATTAAGACCTTCATCCTGTTGTGCATCAAATCTTTTTTTAACTAATAATCTTCTGTTTAAAGACCTTCTCTTGGAAGCATCAACAGAAAAAATAGTAAAGACCTGGACTTTTACATATACCGGTACCTTTATGATTCTCACAAATAGAACAAAACCTTTTTTAGATTTCTAAACCTCAATGTCAGCTGCCCCTCCGTCCCTCCTGCACAGATTGAACGTTCTGGAGTAAACATGATCTGAAACAGGAAGCTGAATGAAACCGCTTCATAGAAGAGACGCGTTTTGAAATGTTTTTGAGAGCAGGGACTTTTATTTTGCGTTAAGTATCCCCCAAAGAGTTAAAGGTTTAATCCTGACAGGCTGGTTGTGTTTTTAAAACAGCACTCATTGTGCTCACTTCTGGTTAGATAAGTGACTCTGCTTAGAGATAAAAGATGCTTCAAAACAAAGTTTGCATCTCTTGACAATAACAGATGAGAAGTATATTTTGGCTGTGACTGCTTTTGTCCTTTCTGAGAGCTGTTTGGCAGCACAAACCTGGAGAGCTGCTTCCAAGTGTCCAATGTGCCAAAACAAGTAAATGGATTGAGTTTTCAGAACAGCTGTCTGAGTACACAACAAAAGAAAATGTGGGTTTATTTGTTTTTTCTCTCTTCACAGAAAGGGGGGGGGGAAATCCCATCAGGATGCTGAAAACAAACTTTTGTCACGTCTCGTTTTTAGGTGTTCTCCCAGTCGCTGTGAGCACGGCGGACGCTGCAGTCAGTCCTGGACGAACTTCCACTGTAACTGCTCCGACAGCGGCTACAGCGGAGCGACGTGCCACAGCTGTGAGTCACACCACGCGACAAACACACAACCTCAAGCTGCTGCACGCTGACGGAATGAGTTCAGATCTATGCAGATGCTTCAGATTAAAGATATCAGTCATGATTCTAAATATGCACCAGCAGACAGAGTTAGCACAAACTGAGAGGATCAATGACGACGGTGAGGCTCAGTGACCTTTTAAGAAAACAGGTTCAGTGACTCGTGGAGCATCTAAGGTTCCTTTAACATCTCTCAGACAAGCTGCATTACATGGAGGTGACATGTGGGACTCTCTTCCTGCAGAACTAAAACTGAACTGGTATCAGTTCAGGTTAAAGCTGAGGGAGTTGTGTGGTTATCTTTGTGCTGACATGGTGGGTTTTTATGAGTTTTATGGTTTTGTTTTTATCTGTGTTGTTGCATTTAAAAAAAATTTATTTTATGAACCAAAGACTATGCTAATCTTAAGCTATAAGTGGTGAAGTGAGTGGTATTTGTTAGTACTTAACACTGGTCCCTATACAAATACATTTATTTCAATGGATTTCAACATCAAAAACTAAGAAAATAATGATTCAAAAGTCATTTTATTTACGCTGGACATTTTTAAATCTTTCCAATTTTGGGGCGTTTGTCAGATTGTGTGTGTGCATGTGTGTTTTATGTAGCACTATCAAATATGCTATAATCTGACCTCTGACCCCTGTTGACCATCACAACAATAACCCATCTTTTTCCCAATAACTTGGAATAATAATGACTCTTTTATTATGTTTTACCTGGATTAACATTCCCAGATCAAGGTCGTTTTTCCGGAAGACCTCCACTGGACTCTTTAGTTATAATAACTCAAAGACTCTTCAGTGTCTCCTTCTAAAGGACACTACTTTAATTAAACTGTTCAGAAATGTCTTTAATATGATTAATGCATCTTCTTCCACAGTATTTTGAATGTTTGATCCAGCTTCAGTATTATTTCATATACGTATAAAAGGTTAAATCCATATTATTTATGTTCATTCCTTATTAAGATGAACTGTCGTTTTAAGATCTGAGTCACGTGACATTGTTAAACTCTCTGATTGGGCCACGTTCCACTAATGCCCCATCTTAACCTCTCCACTTCCGGAGACACGAGAGTTCTGGTAAAAACACTAACCAGACAAGACTTCAGCTGTCAAACCTCTACACAGCTGACCTCCTCCTGGAGACGGCCTCTCACCCTCACGGCCGATCTCACCTCTGGCTCCGGAGAGAAAACACGCCGTTTTCCCTTCAACTCAACATGAGCCTCACACTCCTGCCATCATGGATCATGGACTGAATCCTCTTGCTACCCCGGATCTCAGGACTATCCCGGTCTGCCCGTTCGGCGAACTACCTCCCCATGCGGACGTCTCTCCTCGGCTGGGGTCGGCTTCCACTTCAACGAGGCGAGTCAGCACCGGCTGGATCCACGGGACCGCTCCGGTACAAGTAAAAACCCATGATCTGATATAAGTCCTACTTTGATAAAAGCTAACACTCCACGTAGCTTACCATCAAGTAACTCCTCCTCTCCAAACCAAACTTTATCTAAATTAAATCCCCTAGTCTCATAACCATCATGAGGCTCAGATCGTTAAAACTTCTTTTAAAGTGATAATATGCAGTTTTGCTTGTTTTGGGCGCCCTCTGGTGTCCGTTTTAAATTACTGCATTAAACAAGTTAGCATACTGTTTCAGCTTCTAAACGCCTAAATCTACCTGTTGAAATGTCTCCTCAGCCTTCATAGTTTTCTACAGGAGCGGTTATTTACTCCTTCAAAGAAATCAGCTGTGTTCAAGCAGGGAGAGATGGAAAAAAATCAGGAACCATGAGCTAAAAACACTCCAGCGCTAGCATAACAGCTAGCCACTTTGGGTTAGCCTAACCCTCGTGAGACACGTGACTTCCTGGGTACCGGGACGGCGACGGAGATCTTGCAATCGTGGTTTTCCGGCTGTAATCACCAGATGGGGCTAAGTGACTTTTCATTAACTTTGTAAAGAGTCATATTAGCACAGACTGGCTCAAGGAAAAGATTTAAAAATATGAAAAAGTTGCATATTATCACTTTAAAGATCAACTTAGAACACTTTAACATCGTGTTGACTAAAGCTTAAACACTTATTACCTCCTGCTTATCTGTTGTACTGTTTGTCCGTGTCTTTTTATAATAAACCTGTAAAGTCTACTTCCTGGACTCAGACTTCTATTCGTCAATATTAAAATACATAATCTACTCCCTGTAATATCAGCAGAATCTAGAGTTCCTGTAAACACTGGTAAGCGAAAGCTTCAGAGAAACTTCTCTGTGTCAGACTGACAAAACTTGCTAGTGGTTCTACAGAAGTGTGTGCCAGTTATAAACTAAAAATAGAGTTTATAAAACGCTACACAAGATATATGATGAACAAATACCTGCATCAGCAGCTTGCATCAGGTTGTGTCACATTACTTCTTTTTAAAGATCCCTGCAGCAGGTTGAGAGTCATGCCAGTTAAATCAAGCTTCGTGTGATTCTAAGACACGTTGAACCATCTGATTAGTAAAGTTGGTTTTATAAAAGAGTGAGAACAGCTCATTCTGTTCAAATTCACTCACTCTCAAGACTGAAACGAGAAGTGTGGTGATGTGTGTGTGTGTGTGTGTGTGTGGTGGGGGGTTGTGTTTATCTAGAGACTTTGAGGAGATATGATGAATGTTGGAACTTTCTGCCTTGAAGCAAAGAGATGAAAAGTTTATAAAGATATGATGGGCTGGAGAACAGAGGACAGGAAGTCTGCAGGAGGCAGAGAGGAAGGTGTGGAGCTGATAACGTTTAATAATTGAGTTTATTAAAGCTGGATCTATGTCATTTAAGACGTTTTGCAGACGACACAACCCCACTCCTCCCCAGTGGGACGCTCGTCCTCGTCACAGCTCCTGTGTGGCAGCGAGATGATGATGTTCTCATTATTTTCCTCCCAGCTGTGCACGAGCAGTCCTGTGAAGCCTACAAACACAACGGCAACGCGTCGGGGTATTTTTATATCGACGTGGACGGCAGCGGACCGATCAAACCACAGCTGGTCTACTGCAACATGACGGGTAAATCACACACACACACTTCCTCCTCCTGTCATTACTTAGCGCTTTGCCTTGTTAGAATTTACTTAACAGTAAATGATGATGCTTCACTCATCACACTCAGATCCACTCTATTTTCTGCCTCCCCTCCTGGTGCTTCATCATCTTTATCATGAATCTGTTGCAGTTTGTTATTTTCTTTCTGTTATTCATCATTCAATCAGCTGACGCATATAAACAAACTGGTGTTTTCTCTTATGTAACGTTTTATTCCGTATCCTCTGTTATTTATTTGGCACATAAAACTTTCCACATTAAAGTTTGTAAAAAAAAAAGAGTTTTAATGTTATCATTAAGCAGAGTCCAAACACCGATAATCGTAAGCTGTTTGTTGTTCTGTCAGAGAGCAACACGTGGATGATCATCCTGCACAACAACACGGAGCTGACCAGAGTCCGGCCGTCTCCTGGTGCGGACCAGCTCTCCGTCCACTTTGAATACTCGTCTGAAGAAGAGCAGCTCCTGGCTGCCATCAGCCAATCAGAACACTGTGAGCAGGAACTGTTCTACCACTGCAGGAAGTCCCGCCTCCTCAACACTCCAGGTGAAAGCTGTCTTATACGAGTCCAGCTGTAAACTGTCAGTCTTATAGGTCACTAATTACCTCGAATGCTGTGCGTTTTGACAAATACATGATTTATGTTCAATTTAAATGTTATTTTTAATCCTTTGTATTATCAAGAAAGAAAACCGTAGCTTGGCTTTTATTGCCTAAAATGTTTTTCTGAGTGTTCATTCTTTATCACTACGAATGAAGACGTTTAGATTGGATTTACTTTAAATAAAACGCCGGCTGTTTGTCTGTGTGTTCTAGAGGGTTCTCCGTTCAGCTGGTGGCTCGGCGGTCCTGGTCCCGGTCGGGTCCAGACCTACTGGGGAGGAGCTCATCCCGGCAGCCAGCAGTGTGCCTGCGGCCTGCAGGGCGACTGTGTGGATCCACAGCACTACTGTAACTGTGACGCCGACCGCGCCGAGTGGCAAGAACCCGTTTTTATTGGATTTTTATACTAAGTGATAAACTCATGAGTGCTGAAACAATCACTTATCAGAATATTGAGACTATTATAGTTATTATAGGTTAAAAACAACGAAACTATAGCAAAATATAGGGATGTACCGATATCAATACCGATACCGGTTAAAGTTACCCGATACCAGGAACCGATACCAGTGGCTTCACTGTCTGTGACTTGTGATTTATGTTGTAGTTTCCTATATTGAACACTAGGGGGAGCTATTGAGCTAAAGAGGAACAGTGTGGGTTGAGAGCTGGAGATGGTGCCAAATAGTTCATTTTATTTGGTTAAAATGTGGAAAACTGCAATAATTTCACTGTGAAATCACAGAAAATGGTTATTTTTCACCTTATATTTTAGTTTTGTGATCATTTTTATTAATATATTTTATTTTTTTATCTAACTCGGTTATTTGTTGTAAAAAGCAGAGAAGAAAAAATAAAACCTGTATTCCAATTTGTTGCATTTTTGTGTGTGGTAGAAGTATCGGTATCGGTACTCGGTATCGGCGAGTACTCGGATTTAAGTATCGGTATCGGATCGGTTTTGTAAAAAGTGGTATCGGTACATCCCTACCAAAATACATTCATACAAATATTTTAAAAATCTAATTTAATATAAAACCATATGTACAATATTGAGCAGAAGTTCATGTTGATAATTCAAAGTTACGTCTTATTCAATCCGACCAGTTAGGACAGATTTCTATGTTTTATTTGTCAAATTTGAAAAAATGCATGTAAAAGATTTATGCAGATTTTAGATCAAATTCCCATCTTTACTTTTGTTCACTTCACTATAAAAGAGTTCCTATCAGTTATTTATTTTTAAATATTCACTCAATCAAATGTGCCAGTGGCCCGTAATATGTAAATATCTGAGAGAAGAGGAGATTATTTCAGTCCAGTTCAACTTTCTGCAGGGACACACTGAGTCCTGACATTCATCTGGGATTAATTGTGGAAATATTTAAACACCGGAGCAAACTACCGGGAAACACGTCTCTCCAACAGCCCCCGCTTCACAGCTCAACCCCCCACGGAAAAGATTAATGATCATATCAGAGAACATGTCAGAAATCAAATTGTCTGAAGTAAGTGGAGCGAGTGCTGAAGCAGAGTTAACGTGCAGAAAATAAACAGACTTCTCACCAATAAACCTTTCACTCCAGGGTAACACACACACACACACACACACACACACACACACACACACACACACACACACACACACACACACACACACACACGTCTGCCTGGCACTGTGAGACGTGTAGCTTCAGCAGTTTAGCAAACATCAAATCAACTGGAATAAATTGACATGAGAAGAAACAGGAACGGTTTTAACCTCTGCTCAGGTTGTAATCCCACCCTGCCCGACTTCCTTCCATCGTTTCACGTTCCAAACTGTTTGTGCACCGCCAGCTCGACTTTTACAGAACAGAGCTGCTGCTGTAGCTGCTGCTGCGCCGCAATATTTCATCAAACCCCCAAAGTCCTCTACACGCTCCCCCTCCAGTCCTGGGTGTTGTTTTAAGACTATTTTTTCTCTGTAAACCTGGAGATGAATGTTGGACTAAGTGAACTCGTGGTTATTTTAAGGAGAACATTTTTTAAAAAGGGACAGAATTTAATCAGGTTTTAAAATAAACTGAATTCACCCACAAACTGCAGCATTTACCAGTCAGAGCATCTAACTGAACTCAAACACAATGTAAAATTTTTAAATGCCAAATCGTTTTATTTTGTCGTTTTTCTTCCAGGTCTGAGGACTCGGGGCTGCTGACTCATAAAGAGAACCTCCCGGTCCGGTCTCTGGTTCTCGGGGATGTCCAGAGGCCGGGGTCAGAGGCAGCTTACAGGGTGGGGCCAGTGCGTTGCCATGGAGACAGTAAGTTCCCCAAACTTAAGCTGTTGCCTTTTTACACATTTTCAAGAAATGAATGCATAAAATCCAAATTTATCAACAGCTACTGTAATTCTGTGCATGAGACGTGAGGACCAGTTAGTTGTTTTGTGAAGAATAATGACATAAACACTGGTAATTTAGCTAAACACCCCCCAAAAGGCTTGAATTTAATCATCATCATCATTATAGCACTTCTACGTACAAAGTGCTTCACATAATTATGGCTATTCACGTCCAAACAGGACGCTATTGAAATAACAAAAGCTAAAAATAGCAAAGTAAACAGACAAGCTGAACATTAAATAGCATTAAATGTAGAAAAACGCCCCAATAGAGAAATAAACCTGAGGTGAAAACCGTTTCTATTTGCCCGTGAACCTGTGAGCTGCAGGTGTTCTGTCACCTCTCGTTTATTTAGTCCTGAATCAGGTTACAACAAGACGCTCTGATAAACAAGAGGCCATGAAGAGCCTCAAAGTCAAAAAGTGTTTTTAAATCACTGCAAACTGGGAGCCAATAAAAGTGAGTTTCAGTCAGAATAACAGCTAATCTTAAAGGTGACTTTATTTTTTATTTTCAGAGAATTTCTGGAACGCTGCGTTTTTCGACAAAGAGACGTCGTACCTTCACTTTCCCACGTTCCACGGGGAGCTGAGCGCCGACGTCTCCTTCCTGTTTAAAACCACCGCGTCCTCCGGAGTGTTCCTGGAAAACCTGGGAATCAAAGACTTCATCCGGATCGAACTGAGCTGTGAGTTAGAAGATAATCCTGAGAAGATAATTTTTGTTTCATAGACGTTCTGGTTTATGTTTCCTAGTGATGCTGCCTATTAAGCTATGTTTTCTAAACACCAGCATCAAACAAATCACGGTTTCAGTCCTCCACCCCCACAAACAGCACAAGCCGACTCACGTTGTTTTAATCACCAAAACACAAAAGTGTGAACGTGATTAAAACCATAAAAACAAAGCTATAATTACAGCAGCCCCTGGTTTTCATTTTACTGTTGTTTTATGAACTCTCTGGAGCATTTTTACCCAGACACACCATTAATTACTCCCCCTTGTGTAATACACACATTTATGGGCCCAACATGGGATCGTTTATATCATGACAGTCATAATCAGCAGGACGGTGTTTGGTTTACGAGGGACGTAGAGCTGCAGCTGGGTGTTAGATCGTTATTTTAAAAGTCCTCTGTAAATAATCTAATTTAGATTAAAGCTTTAAAAAAACATGTTTTTGTATAAACACATAAAAACAACTCATCTTGAGGAACTTTACGGAGAAATTTTGTAAAATTAGTGCTTAGATTTTGTCAAATTCCCACATCAAGACCAGTTTGATCCCATTTTAATCCATTACAACCTCTATTTACATCTTTTTAAAAAAATTTTATTTATGTATTTAATGTTTTGCCCATTCAGACAATCTCAGTGGAGTAATTAGAAAGTATAAAATAAGGAGCATTAACGGCTACAACTCCTGGTCTTGACCTACTATAATAAGCATATTAAATACTAATAAATCAGGTTATTATTAGTGGAGAAACATGGCTCATCTGAAGTAGGGTGGATGCTGTCTCTAAAAACCTGAACAAGTTTTCTCCAAAACATTTTACAGCCATCCATAAAGTTGATGTTATTCCTGGACACCACTTAGTCAGCTGTTGAAGAACGAAATGCCTCTAAACATTTCACCAGTGGTCGGATTGAGCAGGAGACCATTACAATCTGACATCGTTTTGACAAGAAACACATCCTGATGCAACACTAATCTAAGTGATGTAACCAGGTATCAAGTTGCTGACATAAATAAAAACATTTCCCAATTACAGAGAGCTACAATATATGAGTTTCGCTTTCTGAACAGACTGACTAAAAATAAGGAACTTTTTCCACAATATTTAATGTTTCTGAGATGTGTCTGTATATTAAGCGCATCATGATGCACAGCAGCGGGTGTCATCCACACACCCTCCAGTCCTCAGTCATCCGTGGTTATGTTTTCAGCTCAGGTTAGTTGTTGTGTTCCATTTTGGAGAATGTTGCGGGGTTTTAAGAACACACACAGGAATCCAGCTCAGGAAAAGCCACCCCGACGTCTCTCTCTGGGGAAATCATTGTCTGTGTGGTTGTTCCAGCTCTGTGTACCGCTGCTCTGTTTCCATCAACCTCAGATTGCGCCAACGTTGTAGCTGGGACTGAGAACAAATTTCTAAATAAGTTACCACTGGATGTTGAGGGTATTTTTTTCTTCATCTCGTTTTGAGCTCCCAGTGCAATACATCCCTGCCTCCCTTCCACCAGCAGCAACATAAAGGATGGTGGTTTGCTTCCTCTGCACTCTCTTAAATCTTTTTTGGGCTGATGGAGAGAACAAATAGAGCAAACAGCCTGGAGGAAGGAAGTAAAGATGTTCAGCACAGAGGAGCTGTCCGTGGTGCTGAAGCAGGGCTACAGAACAGCTCTGAAGCTGTCCGTGGTCCTGAAACAAGACTGAAAATATAGATCCCATTTCCCCAATGACAGCTCTCTTAGGACAGTTTTAATGGTTTTAAATATGTTTCTTTAACCATCTGATGCTGGATTGTTGGTTCTATGAGGATTTTAAGACTTATAAATCAGTCAATAAAAGAACCGTTTCTGTCCTTGGTGCCACTTTTTACATCCAGGTGTCATGTTTACAGACTGTTTGATGTTGGTTCAGCTTGACCTCAACACTTGTCTTAGCTGAATTTTAACTTTAGCTTATATTTATCCAATGATCCTTATTCAATTACATCTCCAAGTCCAAAAATTGTAGATTTGTTGCTGACTTAAAATAGTTATAATTGTTGTTGTTCAACAACATGTTACAGTCCAGTCTAAATGAATTAATGCATGGATCACGGCGATCCTGGCTCAGAGGTTTTTAATCTCAATGGAACATTATGATTAAACAACAGTTTAAAAATAAATAGCTACTCAATTGTGTGCCAGAAGGAACAAAGGTGAATAGTCGGGTGTGAGGCTCTGGTTCTGAATCTGCCTCTAGAGAACGGAGATTGCTGTCTATTGTTTTGTGTGCTACTTTCTTGTTTTATTACTTTTTACTGACGCTTTGATTCGGTTTTTGTTTTCTTCTCTAGTTGGTAAATCTCTAGCGATCTTTGATTGCAGACTATGAGCTTCTTGTCTCTCATTTCAACGGTTGTTTGTGTTTCTGTTGTGCTTTTTAAATTGTGCTAAATTACCAGGTACTTAGTGTGTACTCGTTTTCAAACTAATCTTTATAGTTTAGCCTCTCAGCACATTTGATTCTCTAACAGCGAGGAATCTGATTTGTTACGATGGTTCCCGACCCTTTTCGCTTCAATCATTCAGTTTCACCTTTTCTCACATGGAGTAAATGAAAAGTGACAACTTCCTGTCCTTAAACATGAAATCAATGGGTTTTTGGGAGTTAATCATTTTGCAAACTACCAGAAATAATATAAAATATCTAAGTTTAAGACAAGACAAAAAAACCTTTACATGAATTTCCATCAATTAACAAAATCACAGGAGGGTACACACATATATATATATTAGATATGGATCGAGAGTTGTCTGCTCACCTGTTTTCTCTGCCTGTTTGTTGCCACTTTGCTTCCTTTACTCTTCCTTTACTCTGACGTGTCACCATTGTATTTTCCTGCAGTCTTAAGCTTAATTAACCCTAAATTAAAGATTTTGTTGTTTTTTTTCTACCTCTCCATCCGTTTTCCTTTGTCCTGAGTTTGGGCCCATCAAGAACTGAACCCTAAAATTATGCTCAGCAGAATGCAACGAGAGAATGAAAGCAGCCTGGAAATAATGAGCCTATGCGCCGTGTTCCCATGTAATCAGCGTGCAGCCCCAATTTTCTCTGCTTTTTGTTTGTTAACCTGTGAGAACTGTTCCCAGTCTGCTTAGTTAGAACCCCTGTTGGCTTTATTGTTGGTTGTTTTGTTGCGATAGAGTAATTAAATTTCATTCCAGAGAGCCTTACATCCCTCTGCCTGCCTGCTTTGTCTCCATACATTTGAGTCAAACCAACCTGCTTGTTAGAGCTCCTGTTTTGATTCCCAGCTCGTGGCGTTGGCACATTTGAAACTTGCTGTGGGAGCAGTTTGGAAACATGAGAGAGGATTTATTCCAGCTGCACTTGGCAAACAACATCTGCCTCCTACAACTGAATGAGAAGACGTCCGTTTCTCATTAAAGGACATGAATGTTCTGTGTTTGGATGAATTAAATTCTAATTTTCAGTCTGAAATGATCTTCTGAACAAATGATGAGCAACAACTTCATTTTGTTGTTTTCTAAAGTGAAACTCAGAACAAACAAACTTGCAATTTGAACCATTTGGTCTCCATTGTGTTTGGTTTTGTGAGAATTTAATCTTAAATGTTTAGAAATAACACAAATTTTTTATTATTTTAGTTTAAAAAAATGTTCTCAGTGTGTGTCTTAAATTGAAGATTTACTAAACAAGTGTTCACTGTTTCTGGACTCATTTGATTTATTATGTAATATATTTTGGGATTATTTTTAGGGATGTACCGATACCACTTTTTTCAAAACCAATCCGATACCGATACTTAAATCTGAGTACTTGCCGATACCGAGTACCGATACCGATACTTCTACCACACAAAAATATGCAACAAATTGGAATACAGGTTTTATTTTTTCTTCTCTTCTTTTTACAACTAATAACTGAGTTAGATTTTAAAAATTTAAATATATTAAAAAATGATCACAAAACTAAAATATAAGGTGAAAAATAACCATTTTCTGTGATTTCACAGTGAAATTATTGCAGTTTTCCACATTTTAACCAAATAAAATGAACTATTTGGCACCGTCTCCAGCTCTCAGCCCACACTGTTCCTCTTTAGCTCAATAGCTCCCCCTAGTGTTCAGTATAGGAAACTACAACAGAAATCACAAGTCACAGACAGTGAAGCCACTGGTATCGGTTCCTGGTATCGGGTAACTTTAACCGATACCGGTGTCGATATCGGGCCGATACCTGTATAGATATCGGTATCGGGCCGATACCAGTATAGATATTGGTATCGGGCCGATATCGGTATCGGATCGGTGCATCCCTAATTATTTTTTAAATGACATGATGCTAATCTCCTCTTCCCGCATCCTCTCATTTCATCCTTCTTCATGAAGCGTCCTCTCAGGTGGTTTTCTCCTTCGACGTCGGTAACGGTCCTCTGGAGGTCCAAGTGGAGGCGGGGGTCCCGTTGAACGACGACCGGTGGCATCGAGTCCGAGCTGAGCGGAACATCAAGGAGGCGTCTCTTCAGCTGGACGAGCTGCCCGTCGCCACGCAGCAGGCGCCGACTGACGGACACGTCCACCTGCAGCTCAACAGCCAGCTCTTTATAGGTGAGGAGGGATGATTCTATTAATGCCCCTTAAAATAAAGAATAGTCATATTTTCTTACTGCCTAAACTAAAATTTTATGCATTTTTATTTATTTTTTTGCTTTGTTTTTTAATTGTTTTTTAGGTAAGGGTTAAGAATTAATTCAAATATCAGCCTGATGACTTACTGTAATGATTTTCTTAATTAAAGATAAAGGTATGTTGATATGGTTTATAAATGTTTTAATCTTTTTTCATAGGGTATTAAACTTCATTGACCCTTTATGTGAATCTGACATCAGAACCAGGACTCTCTGAAAGCAGAAAAGTTTTATTATTGTGAACTTTGTTGGAGTTAAATCATTTTAATGCAGAAATACACGCTCTGTCTTCCTGTTTACTTCCAGTTTTTATTCCCATTCCCCACATCACTTATCAGCTGGCTTAATGTAGGGTTATTTATCTTCATTGTTTCTTTTATTTGTTCCTAAACCATGTTGTATGACATCTCTTAGCTTCAGAGACAAATATCCTCTGAGAATGGATTAAAAAAAGCTCTGTTTTTATTTTATTTAAAAGTCAATAAACCTGCATGAGGTTATTATATGGAATTGGATCATAAACACTTGAGTCATACTTCTGTTTTATCCAAAAAGATAAATTTGGATTACCACGACCTGGATGACTGAGAACCTTCCGTTTGATCTTTCTTTAAGAGAGGAGCTACGCTACGGTGGTCATCAACAAAAAGTTAAACTTTGATAACTTCATGAACTCAGACCTTCATGACACAATGTGTTTTGTTGAGTTCATAAAATGTCAGAACCTTTAAATCACTTTCTTTATTTGGTGTTTCAGTAAATTATCTACAAGGATGCAAATAATCCCAAAACAATGTCAGTTCTGTTATCAGCTTCACTCCTGACTTTATTTGCTCTTTGAGTCTGTTGGGATTGGAACAAAGGCAAGCCATCATTCATCATCAGGTTTAATCAGTCTGTAAATATTGTGTCACTTCATATCAGTAAACTCAAACTAGAAGGAAAACAAACGCAGCAGGAAAAGTTTTGATTCACTCAAATCAAATGGTTGAGTTTTATAATCCAGTCTGGTTAGCCAGCAGGTTGAGTTAAACTGTTAAAAATAAAATAGGATTATATATTAACTATCTCTAGTTAGAGTCTTAGATTAGAATTGATGTATTATTATGTGTTATTTAGAACACTAATATTTGGTGATGGGTTCTCATATGAGAAAAAAAAGACAACTGGATTTATTTAGATTCTTCACTTTGTTGAGGAGATTTCCTTTTTCAGACAGAAAAATTCAGCATACACTGTAAAAACAAACGGTTGAAATTTAACCAAAAAAATTAGTCTAACAATTTGCACTCAATTTATTTGATTACATTTTACCCAAAACTTTTTATTACATTTTACCCAATTTTCACAGTTAAAAAATAACTAAAAGTATTTGTTAAATTCAAACATCTTTGTCACATTTATATTTAATGTAACATTTAATTATGGTTGGATTGGACCAGGGATTGAACCCACACTCTAAGATACAGGCGTCAATGTCACTAACCACTAGGCCACGGCATCTGTTAGAACAGCACTGAAGTTTAAGTTGTTATAAGCTTTTCAGTAGTGCTTAACTTTTATGTTTGGTTAAGTTTTAAACATTATATTTGAATTCCATTTGTTAATTTAAATTAACTTCTTTAAATTAACGTATTTAACCAATATATTTAATTAGATTTTAAATATTTTTATTGGATAATATTTAACTTTCAAAAAAATCTGTTTTTTCAGTGTAGGTTTTAGTTTTTTATTGTAATTCCATCTTATGCATCTGAAGAGGACTGGAAGTAAAGAGGTCCTTTTATCTTATCCATAGGGATGTTCGATATTATCGGTCTACCGATATTATGGGCCGATATCGTCATTAAAATGTAATATCGGTAAATATCGGTATCGGTTTTTGTAATGATGACACACGACCTTTACATACCGTGCACATATTATACATGAAACTGTTCGGCTACTTCTCCTCTCTCCCAAAATGTCAAAATATAACAAATCTAATGTATAGTTTTTGAGATATTTTTATTTATTTGGCACACCTTGCATTAAATACTGTGTTTGTCTTTTTCTTAATGAGGGCTACCCCGCTTATATCGGTATCGGTTTATATCGGTATCGGAAATTAAGAGTTAGACAATATCGGATATCGGATATTGGTAAAAGAAAAAAAAGCCAATATCGAGCATCCCTACTTATCCAGTAGATTCAAAAAGACTCTAAATATGTAGCTTTATCACTACATCCACTCATTCCTACTGTTAAAGAATCAGGTTTAGAATTAAGGTAATGAACTCACAACCCACCAGCTGAGAACCACTGTTTTATGGTACCACTACAAGACGTTTTACCTCTTAAGGTACGTTTGTGTTTAGTTTTGAGAGTTGGGATCAAACCATCTCACCTGTGGACCAGGAAGCCCCTCATAGGGGCAGAAGGAGGATCAGGTGGGTCCTTTATTGAAGCTCATCAGTTTAACAGCCTGTTACACTTTTCTGTTTGAACTCAGGATCCTTGGATGAGTGGTGAAAAGTCTTTAAGGAAAAATAAATGTAAACATTAAAGACATCCATATCTAACACTGCTCTTAAATAGGTAAACAATAATACATCTATTATTCAAGCAGCATAATTATGCTTTTAAAAATTCATAACGGTGATAAACTTTGTAGCACATTAACCGACCTGGAAACCCACTGGTCAGAAGGATTCCTATTGCTTTGTTCTTCTAAGTACTTCATTACTACATGTTGTGTACTGATTAGTTTAAGAGTTGTCCCTCTTAAATTTGAGTCATAATTCCATAAACACTGCAGACTTCCTCACCAATTGTGTGAATTCATAAATCAACAAATGACACCGTTTTAAATAATAATCTTTGTGACTTTATAGGATAAGGAGGCAGTTTGACAAATCACTGCCGGTTTATAAAACATTCAGACGCGTGAAAGATTTAGCCATTTATTGCTTGTTACTCGTTGCAGAGTCTGGTTTGGAGAGATAAGCTGTTAAAGGTTTTTATTTGTCGGCAAACGCTGGTGGTTTCTGAGGCAAAAGGCCCAACGAGACGTTCGTTTTAGAAGTAAACTAAATTCATATCAAATATTGAGACGTTTGCTTGTTTTTAGTTTGATGTTTTCTTCTGTTGCTCAAACTTAAGATGAATATATTTAGACTGGAGATGACTGATGTAGCATCAACCATGTATGACCTGGTTGTGGTTTCCTGCAGGCCTGGCGGCGAGGCATCCTGTTTGTTATGGTTCACCAAGGTCTTTGACTCCCTCTTTATCTAAGCCTGATGCCAGTTTGTCATCCGAGACCAGGGGCTGGTGTCCGAGACAACACAGCCTCCAGGACCATGACATGGTCTTCCTCTAGGGTGGCCAGATATCCGAGGTGAGCTCTGAGTAAAACCAGGTCGTTCAGCCATCACGTCACTGGGAGTCGACCCCAGTGGAGACACAGGCTCTGCTGGAGGAATGAAATCCTCCTGGAGGAGCTGAACGTGTCTCATAGAGGAGTCTGGACCTCCTCCCTGAACCTCAGACAAGCACCTGGATGGATAACATACTGTGTTATATATAAATATATAGAGTCTGTGGTGTGTAACCTCAACAGAGACAAGGTATTTTGTACAATTTGCTTCTTATTAATCCTTAAAAATGTTTTTCTAATTGGACAATTTGCTCAGGAGTTGCATTTGTTTTAACAAACTTCTGATTTTTGTCTTTATTTCTTCACTTTCTGAACCTGCAGGTTGAGGTTCTCTGTATCTGCAGTCCCTCTGGTGATCAATCACCATTTTACTAATTGTTTTATGTATTCTGATGTTACAGTAACAGAGTGAACTCTGAGCTGGTGGTCTTGGTCTCACTGAGGGTCAGACGTGGAGTTACTCACGGCGGGTTTTGAGCTTTGCTTTGATCTGACCTCCTCAAACATTTTTCAAAGAGACGCTTCACGTCTAAAGATGACTCTTGTTCTGCTTCAGCTGCTGATTAAACACGTTGGACTTGTTTGAAGTGACGCTGTGGAGATGTGGTTGAAATGATTCACCAATCAGCTGCAGCTTTAAATTCTACCGTTTTTATTTGACATCGTTCAAAGTCTCAAGATTCTGAAACAACAACAAAAGAAGATGTTTCAAATTTTATTTGTTCTTTTTTTGTTTGTTTTTTCTAGGGAAGTCCCGATATTGATATCGATATTGGAATTTCGGATATCTGCTCCAAAAATACGATATCGGATTATATCGGACTTCATCAAAAATCTCCGATATCAGCAGTCTGTATTAAAAGCAGGAATTGTAGTCATCCTTTTAGTTAACCAACTATTATTTGTTTTCGGCTTGTTATTAAAGTTAAGTTTATTTTGTTTGTACTGTTTTTTATGGTCACTAAGAGCAATGATCTCATTCTTTTGGGCAGTGGATGAAACTCTGAACACTCAAATTGAAGCAGTTGGTCATTTTTTCTTATGTTTTTTTCTTATGTATTATATCGGATTGATATCGGTATCGGTCAGTACTGAAGGCTGTAATATCGGTATCGTATCGGAAGTGAAAAAGTTGTATCGGGACATCCCTAGTTTTTTCTTTTAAAATCAGTTTGGAATTACAACCAAACCCCCTAAATAACACACAGTTTTATTGATTCTACAGAATCTTTACAGGTTGCGACTTATTTTTAAAAAAAAATCTAAATCCTTCTTTATGGTGTTAAATGTTTTAAATGTTAAAAAATATATTTTTTAACTAAATAGGGAGGGAATGAAAAATTAAATAAAAAATAGCTGCATTATTTAAGAAATTATGAAAGGATGAATGAGCAAGCAGTAATGGTATAAAGTATATAAAATTAGTAGTGTCTTTTTATTTCAGGTCATTTAAATTATGAAAACTAACAGATTTTCAGCTCTTAATTATTTTTATGCATATTTTGTATCATGTTTCTATTTCTAGATCTATTCAACATTTATATGCTGCACCAAACTGCATTTTTGCATTAAAAAAAAAAAGATTTAAATGAAACATTCTACATTCTGAGATACCTAAAGTCTAAAATTGAGGAGCAAAAAACCAGGATATTGTTGTAAAAACCAACAGATCTCTTCCTCCTCCTCAGACAGATGTTTGACCAGACTCCGGTAATAATTCATCATGGCTGCCAGGTACCTAATAAAGCGATCTGCGGCTGGAATGACGCTGCGCAGACATACAGAAAGCTGATTAATGTCATGCCTCTCCACCTACAGCTCATTGCTTTCTCGTTGTGTTTATCTCATCTGAGTGTTGACAATTTGAAGCTTCAGAGGAGCGGATGTGACAGGTGGATTTGTTGTAAATGTCAGGTGGAAAAATAGAAATACACAGAAAAAGAAAAACGCAGACTTGTCAGTTTAAATGACAATAATTGAGAATCTCCGGCCGAGACGACAGACACGGGCGAAGCTGCTCGGATGAGTCCTGATTTTCTCATTTCACACAGATTTGCCACCGGAAACCGTTTTTATCTTGTTCCCAGGAGGCACGGCGTCCAGGCAGAGGGGTTTCCGGGGATGTATTCGCTCTCTGCAGCTGAACGGCGTCACTCTGGACCTGGAGGAGAGGGCGAAGATCACCCCCGGGGTTCAGCCCGGATGCCCGGGTCACTGCAGCAGCTACGGGTCGCTCTGTCAGAACCAGGGCCGCTGTGTGGAGAAACCCAAGAGCTTCCAGTGTGACTGCAGCTCGTCTGCTTACACTGGAGTCTTCTGCCACACAGGTAAACACACCTACTGCTGATCGAATCTGGAACAAATACTAATAAACACAAATGAAATGCATAAATGCCACTAAAAAACAGGAAAACGTGAAAATAGTTGCTTCTGAAACAACTTTAGAAGTTATTTTTGCACTACTGTGCTTTAAAAAGGCCAAACTTATTTACTCTATACTTAATTTTGCATTATTTTTATAGAGATGTCTGCCAATTTAACATGTCTCAGTCATCAGCTCACAGAGCGTGACTATAGCTAAAGCTGAGGTTAAATAGATTTATTATCTACTGATGTTTAGGATCATTTTACACAATTAAACTGACTTATGTGCATCATAGGTCTTTTATTTATCCAACTTTAAAAAACACAATTTAGTTTAAAGTGATAATATGCAGTTTTGCTTGTTTTGGGCGCCCTCTGGTGTCCGTTTTAAATCACTGCATTACACAAGTTAGCATATTGTTTCAGCTTCTAAACGCCTAAATCTACCTGTTGAAATGTCTCCTCAGCCTTCATAGCTTTCTACAGGAGCGGTTATTTACTCCTTCAAAGAAATCAGCTGTGTTCAAGCAGGGAGAGATTGAAAAAAATCAGGAATCATGAGCTAAAAACACTCCAGCGCTAGCATAACAGCTAGCCACTTTGGGTTAGCCTAACCCTTGTGAGACACGTGACTTCCTGGGTACCGTGACGGCGACGGAGATCTTGCAATCGTGGTATTCCGGATCTAATCACCAGATGGGGCTAAGTGACTTTTCATTAACTCTGTAAAGGGTCACATTAGCACAGACTGGCTCAAGGAAAAGATTTAAAAATATGAAAAAGTTGCATATTATCACTTTAACAAAAACTGAAAGAGACTTGAATTGATTTCTAACCATTTCACTGGCAGATTCTAAAAAATATGCTGGGATGTTTAAAAGTTCAAATCCCGGACGAGCCCCCAAATGTAAATGTTACAACCAGTTTAGGAATACTGGTGCATCACGAAACATTAAAAATGTCTTCAAGCAGGTCCTCACTGCCAGTCACTAAAAGTCCTGCACTCAAAGATCCTTCGTCGAAACTAACTCGTAATAATATAATATGGACAGAATTAAAACTACAAATCTGCATCAATACAGACATCATTTAGTCAAATCTGTACGAGAAAATGTGACGTAAAGTCTTTAAAATGATTCAACTTAAAGGATGGAGTTGGAATAGAAAATGGTTTAAAGGAAGTTCAGGCTGATCCTGTGTGTGGGCGTTCTAAAGGTTAAGAATCTATACGTCTCTTCTGCGTTTGCTGCACTTAGCGCTCATTAAACAGCACTTGGATTCCACATGTAATCAAAGTTCGACACATCTTAAGTCGGTTTAATGTGTTGAACTTTGTTCAGGTTCAACAGCTTCAGTCGGTTCTGTAGATTCAAGAAGACTCTCGTTCTACCAGCTGCTCTGAGCTAATACATTACATCAGCAGGCTGAAGCACAGGGGGAGTTTTATGATGAGTTACAAAAATATTGTAAAAGTTTGAATAAAACAGGAGAATGTGAAATGCTTTTATCTGTAATTAGTGTTTAATTTTCTGCTGTTTGGAGGACAGGTCTGTTTTTATGACGGCGGAATGAGGTTTAGCTGGTTTGTTGCAGCAAAACAACCTTGAGTTATTTATTAGAATATTCAATATGAAATGTTACCTTAAACATAAGAATATTTCTCCACAAGGGAGACTATCATTTCTTAGAAATACTAAAGAACTGTTTTACAGCAGAAAAATCTCAAAATCTGTTCATTCAAAAGAGAAGAAAAGTTTTATTTTCTTTTTCAAATTGTTGTATTTAAAGTTCCTGTTGTAGAAATTGTCCTGGTAGAGGTTTAAATCAATGAGTTGGTTTGGGCTTTTACTTTTTTAGGTTAAAATAACTTTAAAGCAGAAAATCAGACCCTTTTTCACAAGTTTATATCCAATTTTGTCATCATTTTAATCGTCGTAAACACAAACGATTCTCACACCTTGATTTTTGCTACACTGAAAAAAGTAGACATTGGTCTAACCTACACTCTAAAAAGTAAAACCGTCATTTACTTAAATTTTTTGGTGTAACATTTTACACTCAAGGATTTTGAGTAGATTGGAGACAATTATATTAAGTAAAAGCCAACTTTATCAGTATAATTGTCTCCAATCTACTAAAAATTATTGAGTGTAAAAATGTTACACCAAAAAATTTAAGTAAATGATGGTTTTACTTTTTAGAGTGTAAAAAAACATTGGTCTAACTTTAAAAAATGGAAGTAATCGGTCACAAGTAATTTAATTAGGTTTATCCAAGTTAATCTTTTTAAGTTTACTTTGAACAAACTTAATAAATTAACTTTGACAGGACTTAATTTAATTAGTTGACACATTACTTCAATTTTATTAAGTTAGACCCCTGTTTTCTTTTTTTCAGTGTATATTTAAAAAAAAACATTTGCACATTTTATTACAATAAATGTTATAAAATAATAACAAAATGTAAAATAATAGTTTGAAGGTAAGAATAATGTGAGGTTATGTTTCTGATTTTCTCTTTAGTTTTTTTAGTTTGGGGGCTTTTTTAAAGTTCAGTTCTTTAATAACAGAACTAAAACATTCTCTAAACGTTTGACTTTCCAGGTTCATCAAATCCTAAAACGTTTAAATATCCACCACGAACTAAACTTTACTAATGTCACTAGGGATGTACCGATACCACTTTTTTCAAAACCGATCCGATACCAATACTTAAATCTGAGTACTCGCCAATACCGAGTACCGATACCGATACTTCTACCACACAAAAAATGCAACAAATTGGAATACAGGTTTTATTTTTTCTTCTCTGCTTTTTACAACAAATAACTGAGTTAGATTTAAAAAAAAAATTTTTTAAATGATCACAAAACTAAAATATAAGGTGAAAAATAACCATTTTCTGTGATTTCACAGTGAAATTATTGCAGTTTTCCACATTTTAACCAAATAAAATGAACTATTTGGCACCATCTCCAGCTCTCAACCCACACTGTTCCTCTTTAGCTCAATCGCTCCCCCTGGTGTTCAATATAGGAAACTACAACAGAAATCACAAGTCACAGTGAAGCCACTGGTATCGGGTACCGATACCAGTATCGGTATCGGTGCATCCCTAAATGTCACTGAATTAAAAAGTGCATTTACTATTAAAAATAAATATATTTAGTGACTGAGGTCAAAAATCATTTTCCTGACACTAAAACGACTCTTTATTTCTGGATTGTGTTCGTTTCTATACCGATGATAGAGTGTTTTCTTTCAGAGTTGTCGGCCAGCTTTAAGTCAGGAACGTCCGTCAGGTACACCTTCACCGATCCGTACGAGCTGAGCAGAAACAGCAGCGCTCTGCCCTCCTCCATCTACTCCGACATGACGCTGAGAGGAGAGGACGTCTCTCTGAGCTTCAGGACCACTCAGAGTCCGGCTCTGCTGCTTTACGTCACCTCGTTCTACAGAGAATACCTGGCTCTGCTCATCAACAAGCACGGTGAGACGGGCTCTCTGCTTCTGTAAAATCATCTCCTACTGAAGTCAACATTCTCAGTGTCTCTGCTTTCCCAGATCTTTACAGACCCCCAGTGGGTGCTTTGTTATGTTTTGACTTTATTATAGAATCTGCAGAACTGAGTCTTTATTCTAACAAGCGATACATCGGTGAAACGCTGGAATAAAATAGCTTCAAGCTTTGTTAAATAATTAAGCCGTGGCTTTTAAGAGTTGTAGCAGAGAAACTTTGAACCCAGAATTACTTCTTCAGCTTCCAGGAGTCTGAAAATTGCCACTTTGCAGCGAGATTGGCTTTAAATAGACTCTTTTTCTGGTTTTAATGACTCTGTGAAAGCTAATGGGAAGCAGGACATTAAGGCTTTGTGCTGGCCGTGGAGTCGTCACGTAAAAGCTGTAAAAACGCTGTCCAAAGAAATCCCAGAGTTTCCTTTTGTTCCTCTAATTTCCTCTGGCCTTGGTAAACCTTTTAAGTCCAACTAAAAGAAAGTCTCTTTTTTTTTCCCCTCCCAAGAAGTCCTGTGATTAAAATCTCATAAACACGGGTTTTTATTCAAGGAAAAAGTGACAGGATCATAATTATGAAATGTTCAATTATAACAGCGATAAAGTAAACATGCATGAAATCCAAGGACAATATGAAATTCATCCTTTCTAATCTTATAAGGCCTCAAGTAATGATGCTTTCATAAATCCACTTAATGTTTGGAAAATTAATTAGATTTTGAGTTTTGTTATAAATAGGGCATTATCTACTAATCCTCTTAGCATGAAAAGCTTTATTAACTCAGATGCTCATCGCTCGGATTCATCTCGAAGGTGAAAAAGGTCTCGGAGCAGAGATTAGAGAACAAAGGCAAGGATGTTTTCATCAAAAAGAATAAAGTTTAACTTGGAACAAAAACAACCTGTGTGTTCAGATAAGCTGGAGGTGAGATACAAGCTGGACGGCGGTCGAGACGCTGAGGTGTTGAGGAGCAGCGTGAGGGGCGTGGCCAAAGGGCAGCTACACACCGTGAGAGTCTGGAGACAAACACACTCCGTCTCTCTGCAGGTAACTCCGGGGTTTGTTTTCTCCAAAATTCCCTCCATGTTCTCAACATTTTAAATAAAGACGTGACCCAATAAATCATTGTGGACATGTCTTGTTATCGCTCTGTGATGAAGGAGCATCCACTGCCCTTTAACTCAGATCTACTTATTAATCTGCATCTGCACAATCTGAAGAGACGAGGACCCATTCTCATTTTTACGTCTGTAAAAAAGATTTCTTTAAAATGCCAAATGTGCTCCATTATGAGTAACTTCTGCAGAAAATAGTCTGAGGACATGTTGCTTTTCCTCCAAGTTTTAATAAAAGTATTCTATTATTCATCTCCATGCATCACACAACCATCACATCCTTCTTTTTTCAATCCACCAGCTCCATTAAGGGCACAAAAAAAATTTTAAATGTTCAATATGTTTTTAAAATTCTCTAAAATGTTTGTTTCCAAAATTTCTGTTGATCACTTTTCCTTTGCAACCCAAAAAAATGCACTAAAAGTCAGTGAAGATGCAAGAAAAGATACTAGTTTGCTTTTTCGTGAACATGTTTCATTATTTTGTGACAGGTTGACGATAAACTTAAGCTAGCCGTATGCATTTGAACCCCCAAAACGATGTATTGGTACTTTAATATTTGGGTCTGGGGTTGGGATTACTACAGGAAACTAAAGTGAGTTTCGTTTTATAGAAAACAGAAATGTGTTTGTTACATTAAACCAGTACGTCACTGCTGCAGAAAAATAGATGCAAAAGTGCAAAAATTGACCAATTAGGACACTGTGCTGTGGCCAGGTCACATTTGACTGATGATGCAACTGAAAATGAATTGCAACCATCGTGCAGATTTTCTTGATGTGATTTGTCACAACCTCCACTCTAAAGTGTCTCAGATTTCTTGCATTCTGACTCACAGAAGCTAAATTTAAAAAGAGGTTGAGAACGATTTCAGATGCAGCAACAACTGTGGTTTGGGTTGCTGACGTTTAGAGGAGTGGGAAATATCAAACTGTCATTTTCTCTTTTTATTTGGCACCATGAAACATAAACCCAGACTTAATTATCGCCTTTTGTTTAGCATCTAGTCAAACACTAAATTCACAGCAGCTTGGCAAAACTGATGAGGTCATCAATTCAACAAAGCATCAGCCTATTGGGAAACCAGCTGATTCTCAAGTTGACATCATCCAGAAATTTTTTTTTATAACAGGTTGAAGAAACCAGAGCGTATTTAAACAGCGAGGAGTGATCAGAGGGTGACAGATGATGGAGCACAGGTGTGAGCGATGATCTGAGGTCAAAGAAACCTCAGAGAGGCAATGAGCACCAACGTACCAAAAAATTAAAAAAAAAAAAAGAAAGACTAACAAGGAAGCTACTCTAGATGAACAAATGACAAAATAAAAACACAAAAACTCTAATACAAAGAGGGTTAGAAGTGCATGAAGGGGTGACAAATACTGAAAATACACTTTCCAACATCTGGTTTTATTTTTGTCTGTGGATTCCTGATGAAGGAACATCATCAAAGTCAGGGTTTGATCTATTAAAAAAAAAAAATCATAAAGAGTGATTAAACTCTAAACGTCAGAAACTGGATCATAAAAACTATTATGTTCTCAGAACCAGAAACAAGCTGGATGTAAACTCTTGTTTTCATCATACAGATTAGAGCAAGAGGCAAATACAGATCAATTAAACCTAACAGCTTAAATGTGAGACTTTTTCATCTTCACTGCATCCACTGAAGCTCTTAACTGGGTCACAGCAGCTGATGATGTATGAGGTGAGCTCCTCTGACCTGGAGTCAGCAGCCTGAAAGTCCCTTTAATTATAAACAAGGTGAGATGAAAACACAAGGTGACCTCATCTGGTTCTCTGCGTTCAGCTGCAGTGAAATATGATGCGTTTCATCCAGCTGGTTCCCTTCATCCTGAATCATTAGCTACCTCCTCCTCGGACATCAGGTGAGCTGCTTTCAGATGGTCAGCAGCCTCACAGGCGGTCAGAACCTCATCATCTCTCCCAGTCCGATGAAGGATGGTGCAGTGAGGTCCAGATCACTCAGACCCAGCAGCGTGTTTGTGTGTTAACAGAGTGGCTGTGGTGTCCTGTACCTTCAGGTTCCTTCACAGCTTTAGTTCACAGGACTGTTCCAGAGGCAGAAACACAAAGATCTGGACTAAATGAATGATGCATTTCAGGTCCTGGACTCTAAAAACAGTTACCAAAACAGAAATGGTAAATATGATTCTATACAAAAAAATCAAACCACATTTCCAAAGTTGACTTTTAGGCTACAATCAGATACATTAATGACAAAATACAAAATCATTTAATAAATGTATTTACATTTATTTCAGTCAGATTGTAGAAAATTTACCACTATTTTATTGTTTTTATCATTTTTTTGACACATTTTCTGAGTCTTTAATAAAACTTTGTGGTTTTTTGTTGTTTTCTTACAGCTTTATGTGCAGCACTTTGCTAGTAGCCATTTTTTTTATCGTGCTTTAAACATTAACTTAAATGCAAGAACAAAAAGTACACAAAGTTACTTCAGTCAAGAAAGTCAGTTCAATCAGTTTCACTCACTGAAAACCTGCAAATGTCAAGTTTGGACCATTGAGTTCTATTGGTGATTAATAAAAAGACATTTAACTTTTTCAAAAAGGTGTTACTTTGCCTTTTTTATACAACCTTTTAAAG
Source organism: Callopanchax toddi (assembly GCA_006937965.1). NCBI lineage: Eukaryota > Metazoa > Chordata > Actinopteri > Cyprinodontiformes > Nothobranchiidae > Callopanchax > Callopanchax toddi. The sequence continues at coordinate 3,119,094 of SSNR01000010.1, read as the reverse complement.
TTTCATGTTCTGAGTGTTTTTGTATTTTTTATTTAAAATTTATGATTGCTGGCCCTATGAAGGCCTAAAGGTTAAAAATAGTTTTGTTAACTGAACGTGTCACAAAGCAGAATCCAAGTTGGAGGCTTAAACTCAGAGAACTGTAGAAATTAAACAGTTTAACATAAAAAATAAAAGCTGAAAGTGCAACAACTAAACTGACAAGAGCACAGAGAGCATGTCATTATGGAAGAGACAGCAGTCAGATCTGAGGAAACAGGAATATATAAAAACAGGATGAGGTCATCAGCAGAACGAGGAGCAGCTGAGTGGATTAACAGATGAAATGCAATCAGAGAGATGAGGGAAACAATAGTTAAAAAACGTATCACAGAAACAAAAACAAGGAAATCCAAACCATGGAAGTGATCCAGGACTCAAGAAATGAAGATAAATAAATAAAACTGAAATACATGCAAAACTAAGAAGGCTAAAAAACAAAAATAAACCCTAAGAAGGTTAAACAAACAAATATTAGAAATAAGACCTGAACACACCATGGCAGAGCCCTCTTACATTATGTTTTATTTGCGTCTTTCTCCAAATGTTCACATGATCTGAAACGTTACCCTGAGTTTCACTAAACCGAACATTCTGTTCTGTTTTTATTTGATTTCAGCATTCAACTCCATTTGTTCAGCACCTAAAACAAAAAAGTAATAGTGAACAAACAAAACTATTTTTAAATTTGAAAAGCAAAAATGAATTATTTTTTCACATATCTGAGAGAGAAAAACACAGGAGCAGCTCAAAAAAGTTTGAATATTGTGAAAAAGTTCAATAGTTCTAGTAATACAGAACGGGTGAAATGTTTCAAGCTTCTATTTCTTGTCATTTTGATGATTGTGGCTGACAGAAAACATTAGAATGGTATGAAAACAGTAAATAACGTGTGATTGGCTTCTGAAGAGGTGATTCAGTCACTAAATCAGGTGTGTTGGGAAACAACTAAAACATGCAGGATGTTCATTAAATGGTGCCTTTCTGGAGTTTCCCTGACAAAGATGGCTTTACCTCACAGTACTTTTCTTAGTATGTGTGTAATTTTAATCCTTGAACACATTACTGCTAAATCCCAGAATTATTCAAAACATTAAAATGCATAAAAAGACAAAAATTGAGGATCACCTCTACAGCAACAACTCAAAGCAGGTGTGGCTGGGGGTCCAGAAATTTACAAACTCAGGCCCAGTGCTGTGCATGGTGAACAAAAAACACCCGTTACAACCACATCACGCCCGCCTGTGAACGCCACCCATATCCTTGTGGAGGGAGCATCACATGAGCGGCGTGCTACAGGCAGTAAACCTCAGGAAGGACCTACAGGAAGAGCGCTGAAGGACCTGTGGTTCGCCAACTGCGCTGCTCAGGAGAGGATTGCACCCCAGAGGATCATCAACGCAGCAGATGATCATCAGCTGCGTTGCTCTCGTCTCCTTAGAGGAGCTGAACTGGTCCCACAGCCACAGTAACGCCTGCAGCATCCTGAAGGAAACGTCCCACCTGCCACATCACCTGTTCCCGCCTCAGGATGGAGAAACGGGACAATAAAACCAAAATAAACAGGCTGAAAAACAGCACATGTCCACGGGCTGCTGCGGTAGGGAACGAGCACTGAAAGGACAAATTCTCTGTTAACGGCTGCATAAAGATTTACCAGGTGAGAGGAATATTGTGCAATGTTTTCACTTTTTGAAGGGTTTTGTCTTTTACTTTTTACCTTTTGCACTGTGAGGTGACTGAACTATTTCATCCTGTTTACTGACAATTTAAACTGATGGGATCCTGAGAAGAAGAAAAAAAGATTTCTTATTCATTTTTGCTATTTATTCTAAAAGTGAAAAACTCAAAAAGGAAACTGGACTTTTTCTCGTGTTGCTTGAAGACGTTTCCCCTCTAATCCAAAAGGCTTTTTCAGTTCTGATCACAGGTTGGGAATTCAGTCTTTGTAGAACAATCACACTAATTAGGACCACAAGTCACTGACCCACCCCTCCATCGTCTCCCAGGCTCGATGCTGTAGAGCTCTGATGACTGAGCAGGTCCCCACATGGACAGAAGGACAGGACAAAGAACACATAACACATCAAAGAAGCACTTAGAACCTACAGGTGTTCTCTAATTGGGCTGATGTTCAGGCATCCAAGAAAGGAAGGAGGGAAGAAAGAGAAGCAGAACAGTCATTCTGTGTGTTTGGAGTTTCAGAGAAACTTTTTTTTCCAAGAATAAAATGTATACGTTGGGACACGTGTGCATCGTTAAGGAGTATTCATCAAGTAACGACTCACTTGATGGGACAGGTGGGTCAGCAGTTCACGGGACTTTAACGCTCGTATTTCTGTGATTGTTCCATCTCAAATTCCCAACCTGTGATCAGAACTGAAGAAGTCTTTTGGATGAAAGGTGAAAAGTCTTTAAGGGTCAAAAGCCCAGTTGTCTTTGAGTTTTTTACTCTTAATGAATGAAAGAGAATTCACGCCAACGTGTTCCGGCTTTTATTTTATAATCGGACAGATTTGATTTGATGCATTTCATCAAAGCAATAATGGACATTTTCTATTAAAACCCCAGGTAAACGTTCACTATAAGTGAAAACAACGTAGGCCCCGCCCTTTTTTATCTTTACACGCCGCCATGAAGAAACATCGTTAAAGGACATTTTAACTGCATCATTAAACATTAAGACAGAATATGTTTTTCAGCTCAGTCAGGACAAAAAAGACGTTTTGTTAATTGATGCTAATAAACACTCTGAGCTCTGGCAGTGAATCCTTGGCATAAATTTGAATCTATCTTAAGTTTTAACCACCACATCTAAAATATCACAAAGGCAGCATGTCATCACCTGAAAAACACGACTAGAGTTTGTCTATTTGTCCAGTGCAGAGACTTTATTCCATGCCTATTATAACTCTCTGATTTCTCGTCGTTCTGTAGATTTTGTTGCAGCTGCAGTTGCAAGAATGTCGACAAACACCAAGAACCAAAGAGAGCTCCCCTATTTTAAAGTCTTTGCATTGGTTACCTAGAATCCTTCTACTGTTTAAGGCCGTTTATGGTTGTAGTCCTACTTATTTATGAGACCTGCTTTTATCCTATGAACCCTCCAGACTCATCAGGTCTTTGGGAAAAGGTCTCCTGATCCATCAGTTAGACCTCATCCCCACAGCGAGGAGCCTTCTAGACTAGAGGGCCTGAGATCAGCTGAGACTGTTGAGGTTTTTAAAAGGAAAATAAAAACTTTCCTGTTCAGTTTTACTTGTGGCAACTTTCAACAAGTCTTCTGTCTTTTGCTTTACTGTGCTTGACTTTATATTAGTTTTGAAGTTACGATAGAAATATTTTATTACATTTGAATTGCTTTGTTATTCAGTTAAAGCATTTAGAATCCATGTTTCATTTTACCCTACTTAGTGTTTCATCATTAATGAGATAATTAAATGACATCACTTCAGTTCCTTTAGCCCCACATTGGTTTAATCCTCTACAACTTCCTGTTTGAAACGATCTTGGTTGTGGTTCTTGTCTGGTTTTGTTGTAAAGCACTGTGTTTAACACACCTGTTAGGTTTAAAATGTTTATCATGTTTTGAAACTGAACTCAAGGATTCTGGTGAAAGCTATCAGATGTTTTGCCCAGTGAGAATCTTTTGTTTAAATCCTCCTGTCTCTCCTCAAGGTTGGGAAATGGAGCCATCTGAACTCCAGTTCTTGTAAATCATGCCTTATCTCAGGGACGATTTTAGCCCATTTTGGGGGGAAGGGGGGGGGGGGTGCTGCAGCACCCCTAAATTGAATCATAGCACCCCTAAAAGTTGAGATTTTAACTTTTTTTCATGTTCTTTTTAAAACCCTAGTAAATACAGTTAAAAAACCATACAGTAAATGGTTGAAACGTTATATTTTAACAACTAAAACGCAGCAAACCTCCCCCGCCTGGGAAATGGTTTGTTCCGTTCCCAGACTCGCTGTTCTGCAGGAAGCATGTGAGCCGGGAGCGATTGACTCCGCTGTCCGGTTCGGTTTCAGATGCACGCTGCTCTCCAAGCTGATCCGGCACCTCGGTGACCAGATGTTAGGGATGGGCAATAACTTATCGTTTGCAATATATTGTTGAAAATTCTCTTCACAATAAAAATGTGTCTTATCGCGATAATAACGATAAGTCTAGTCGATGACGTAGTTTTGTGCGCTCCCGATTCACGTGCAGAGTGAAAACAATCATGGCGGAAGGCGGACATGAGGCTGACGAGGAGCTTGTTTTAAAGCGAGGAGCTACACTGAACTTCTATCAGGTTACTTTGAACATGTTTGTTATTTTACCAGGATTTATTTGCAGTTGTACTCCCTTGTTTACGTTTTTTACGAAAGTTTGCGTCGTGGACAGAACCGGACTTGGATCAGCAGGATCCGAACCGCTGTGCGTTTTCACAGACGAATCCAAATCCCCCTCCCTGCATTTTTCACAAATCGCTCACTGCACTCTTTTATGACAATTTGGCCTTTAGAAACCGAGGTATTTCTTAGTTAGACCAGTGTAATTTATTTGAATTATTGTGTAATTGTTGTATGATGTTTTTCAGGACAGTCACTGGAACACAATTTAAACATAACAATCTGCTATTTTACAGAAAAAAATACACATTATAGTCAATTATCGTTATTTATCGTTATTGCAATAAATACCTGAAATTATTGCGATAAATTTTTTAAGCTATATCACCCATCCCTACCAGATGTCCCGTTTTTGTGAAGGACTGTCCCGCATTTACCTTAATCTTCATACGCCACAGAAATTGGGACACTGTCCGCCTGGCATTAACACCAAGCGCTTCCTCTTTGAAGCATTTCTGCTCTCCGCAATGATTTGTGCTGTAAAAAAATAGTTCAAACAGTTTTTGAAATAAGAGAAGTTTCTCTTTCAGGTTAGTATATTGTTATTATGATTACTTCTACATACGGTTACATTGGACCCGAGGAGAAGAAATAAGTTAGAGAGGACAAAAAGCAAATCAAAGTTAAACTGGGTCTGTGGCCCAGTGCTAAAAAGTCAGTCTCCTGCATTGGAGGTGTGGGTTCAAAGCCCAGCCTGGGTGGGAAATAAAATTATTATTTTTCCTTAAGAAGATAAATAATTGATTTAATATTAATTATTTATTTATTCAAACCCATTTCACTTTTGCTATGGCTCAGCATTTAAATAAACTAAAATTCAGATTTGAAATTGTGTTAAAATTTGAAAAACAGTGAAATTTAATGCGCCTGGCTGCGCAGCTCTCTGGGTGCTTAGCTCCCCTAAATCTCTAATCCTAGAACCGTCCCTGCCTCATCTTGTCTGTTTCACTCTGTGTCTTGTAATTAAAAAGCACCCAGAACTGAGAGAGGGCAGAACGGTTTTGGTGGTTGTGACCTGCTGGGCACGTTGCTGAATCTTGACTGCCTTTCTCCGGTTCCGGATCGTGATCAAACGAGAGAAGTTGTTGATTCGTTTCTTGGGAAGCCTGAGTTTTTATCATGTTAGAAGTTTGAACCTGACAACACCGCTGTATGAAAGAAGCACTAAAATAAAGTTTGATTGATTGGAAAAAGGACAAACAAGACTTCCCAGACAATTAAATATTGATGACGTCTGGAAAAAAAAGTTTTAATCAAATTATTTTGTATGACTAGCCACAAGTTTAAATGCCAAATACAAATTTAAACAGGAAAAAAGACCACATCTAATACAATAAATGTTTTTTTTTTCTCTCAGGTTGATCAAAATGCCAGAGAAGACTTCAACCTTACTTTTGATGGAGAGTTTAATGCCATCAAGACGCTGGTGTTAGGCAGAGTGCACGGTAAGTGAAGAGGCGGTAAAAACGAGGGGGAAGCCTTTTTGGATTGAGAGCACTTAGACTCTGAGGCTGTTCAGACTCCTCTGACACTCAGCATGTGTCTCCTAAGGAAATAAATGTAGCCAGATCCAGTCTGACTTCACTTAAAGTAAAACATTTGTTTAATGCAGCTTATGGTGAAAAATACTTGAAGAAATAAAGAAAAAATCTTTCATTCACAATGATTTTTAGAGTGAAAAGTTTTGCTGGAGTTTCTCAGAAGTCTCTGGTCTGAACAGGAGGATTAGTTGTTATATGTAAAGTGTCATGTCTGCCAGACGTGGTGCATCTGAGTCTAGTGGCAGGTGGGGGGGTGACAAGAGCAGGACATTTGTCAAACGAGTCTAAAGACCTGAGCATCCGATAAGGTCTGTACGATGGAATGAGCCGAGAAGATTTAACAGCAGCGCCGACCGTGACAACTTGGAGAGCTGGTTGATGCAGCCTGAGGGGTTCTTTCAACTGGAACCTCAAGTCAAGAGCTTAAAAATTCACTCTAAGCAGAGAAAAGAAGGGAGAAGTGGAGAGGAGGTAAATGCAAACGTTAAGGATGTTCACTATAAAGCCCTAAAATAGAATCACCTCTCAGCAGCTGGAACAGGAAGAAAAAACAAGTCTGGGTCACAAAAGTCCTCTTAGCCCAGCCGAGGGTACGTTCACTTATAAAAACATAGAGGCCAGATGGAAATCTGTGCATTTTTAAAAGTGAGAAAATGTACAAAATGTGCAGCAGATTTTAAAGCTGTGCAAACACACATTTCTCTTTAGTAAATCCTAAAGTTTATCATTACTAGAGGATTTCTACCAATGAGGACCAACAAGATCACCTAGTTGTTGGTGGTTTAGTAAAATGCATTAAAAGAAAGGAAAGTCATTCCGATCAAACAGCAGGATCAAAAATCCTCTTTTATCTAGATTAGACATTAGATCAGCAGCAGTGCCACTGCAAAAACTGATTTCTTAGAAAGTACACTCTAAAAAGTAAAATCATCATTTACTTAAAGTTTTTGGTGTAACATTTTTACACTCAAGAATTTTGAGTAGATTGGAGACAATTATATTGATAAAGTTGGTTTTTACTTAATATAATTGTCTCCAATCTACTCAAAATTCTTGAGTGTAAAATGTTACACCAAAAAATTTAAGTAAATGATGGTTTTACTTTTTAGAGTGTAAAATGCCTTGTTTTTAGACATATTGTCTTATTTTTGTCTAAAAAGAAAATCTATTCTTACAGCCCTACTTGAAATAGGCCAAATCTTCTTAAATATGGTCCAATTTTCTAGATTTGAGCAAAAAAATCTGCCAATGGGGTAAGCTAAATTTACTTGGCTACACTCTAAAAAATAAAATCATCATTTACTTAAATTTTTTGGTGTAACATTTTACACTCAAGAATTTGAGTAGATTGGAGACAAATATATTAAGTAAAAGCCAACTTTATCAATATAATTTTCTCCAATCCAATCTGGGGGTTTTTTAGAGTGTAGATTGCTTAAAACTATTATTTAGAACAATTCGCTAGTTTTAAGGAATCTAGCCAAGCAAATTTTGCTTACCCCATTGGCAGATTTCTTTTTTTTTTTTTTTGCTCAAATCTAGAAAATTGGACCATATTTAAGAAGATTTGTCCTATTTCAAGTAGGGCTGTAAGAATATATTTTCTTTTTAGACAAAAATAAGTCAAAATGTCTAAAAACAAGACTATTTTACTTCCTTAGAAATCAGTTTTTGCAGTGAGAGCAAAGAAACTTGTCTGAATGTTTATAAGTTCTTGTTTTTAAATCCTAAATAGATGCTATGCATGTAGGTGACTGTGAAAGTAATGGAGCGTCACACACTAACTGGTGGAGTGAAAAAAGGAAAGTAGTCTTATAGGGCAGACATGAGAAAATGAGCTGATTTAATATGTTTATTAGCATAAAGTCTCAGCTGTAGATCACCGTGACAGGCTGCTCTGGACTGTTCTTGATGCGTTATGGTTAATATGAGCGTTTAGTTTGAATTAAATACATTAATACTGAAAAAAACTATCTGGTCTGGGAGCCTCAGGATCTCATGGCCTCCTTTTTGCAGATGATGCGACTGTTAGTGTTGTGACCCTCAGTGTGTACGTGTGCAGTTTGTTAAATCATGAACAAAAGATCTGGGTACCAGCAGTAGGGATAATGTGAGGAGCTCAGAGTTGAGCTTCTACCCTCTCATCAAAAGCATCTGAGATGGTTTAGGTGTCATGACTCCTCCTGATTGCCCCCTTCTGGAGGTTTTCCAGACCCAGAACTCACTGCAGAGATTATATATTCTCTCAGGTTTGGGAACGCCTCAAATCAGGATTTCTGGGGAGAGGAATGTCTGGGTTTCCCTCCTGGATCTGTTACTGATGGGATCCAACTTTTAAAAAATGTTTGTTTAGTTCTAATTCATGCATTCTCCCTGATTGAGCACTATATGTAGACCTTCTGCACAGGCACACTAGTTGGTGGTTGGATGTTGTATTTAAGTGCTAGTTTCTGTGAAGCACCATCTGGCATCTTGTCCTCATCACCTGAACATTAGAGTCCATTTCTTTGCATTATTGCAAAGAGTTGCCAACATCTGGGTCTTTCGGTGCCATGATTTATCCACTTAAGTTCTCATTTCTGGACAGGGAATTGTAAAAGTGTCATGGTGACAAGAGTAATTGGTTCTGCCATGATTTATTCATGTTGCCTCTGAGCGCCTCCATCAAAGGCTTTCTGAAATATAAGCTGTGGCTAACACAGGGGGCTGAAAGGCTGCAGGCTGCGGTCACAGCTCAGGCTGTACAGGAGACACGCCTCGTTCGAAAGGAATCACTTTGTCATTTAGAGGGAAATGAATCATTTTACTCCAGCTTTCATCAGAAATGACTGTCAGGGCTATTATTTTTTATTAGGTGTTATGCAGCTCGCTGTTTTTGAGTCAAATTTAAACTTGTGATTTGAAATCACTGAGTTTTTTTTAGACTTCTTTGGAAAAATAAGGTTTTCACATTAAATTTGATGAATGTTTTAGACATGAATTCAACACAATAACTCCAAATCATAATTAATAAGCCATATTTAAAGAGCATATTTTAAGTTAGACACTCCCTTAAACAAATGTTTAGAGAAATATAATAGAAACTTTTTCTGAATAAAAATTTACACAAATTCAGCTTATTTAGGCTCTTGGATTCGTTTTTGTGAGAATTGTCAATTTTTTCACCAAACCGGAAGTGACGACAGTTCAGGGAGACCGTTAGTTCTCTATATAGAAAACTGATCCACTTATCACTACTTGTGACGAGCAAAACAAACCCCCAGAGTGCCGTTATTTTATTACTTTATTACTATAGTGAGCAGTTATTTTATTAAGATTAAAAAATTTAAAAAAAGATAAAACCAATCAGTCCTGTAAGGCTGTACCCTGTCGGTCCAGCTGTAGACCGTGACCCACCTCCTCACTTGGGTCTGGGTAAAATACCAGCGTTTAGCACCAGGTTTGATCATCAGAGCTCCAAACATTGAGCTGCGTTCAGGTGGATTGTTAAGAAATGAAAGAGTTTATAAAAAGTTTCACAGGATGCAGCTAAACGGTTCGAGGCTGACCGAAACAGTGTCGGGTCAGGCTGGAAACCCCGCCGTGAAGACCCTCTTGGTAGCCCCGCTGGGAACGGGAAGCCCCTCTGGAGAGCATCGCGGCATGGATTTACTGTACCCCGCCAGCCAGGTGAGGGTCAGACACCTGAAGGAAATGCTCTCATGAAATCGCGGACCGGTACCGGATAACGACCCACCACGAACCGTACCAAACTTGGCATGGAAACGAGACTCAAATCTCCCCGTTAGCTCCTGTTAGCTGCTGCATACTAACAGCGGTTAGCTCCTGTTAGCTGCTGCGTGCTAACAGCGGTTCCGGTGAATGGATCGAAGTAACGGCGCCTGTTTAGAGTCACACTGAATGTTTTTCGTCGGTAAGTGGGACTCCATCACATCCAGTCCTGGACTAGACCAGGACCACCGGGGTTTTTCGTCTCCAAACAGAAGTCACCGTACCGGTAAGGAAGCCGTCCCGTTGTTGACTCAGTGTCCTGACAGACTGGCGATTGGCATTCATAAACATAATAATTTAGCATTTTTTATTAAAATGAATTCACACCGACTGGATTAAAGAGCGCTCTAACCTAAAACTAACAACTCATCGCCGACAGCGAGCAGGCAGCTGGCAGACTAGAGCGGTGCCAGTCTGAGATGTTAAAGTAGTTTAGCTTTAAAAAATCTAACACAATGATTAAAACAAGCATCTGTTACACAAACTCCACACAACAAAGGGCTCAAATGATCATATTTATGGGATTATTGATCGTACAGAGTGTTAAATTATCCTACAAATACTTTATTTATCTACATCTGACAACACTGTAAGCAGCGCCACCTAGCTAGGAGCTCCCTCTGGTGACGTCACAGGTCCACATATGAAAAAAAAAAGCGTTTTTAGAAGCTTTGCAAAAAGGGGCACTTTGGACTAGAAAAATGGTTTTAAAAAATGTATTGTAAAACAAAATACCCTCAATAAACATTTCAAATAGTATTTTTGGACAGAGTTTTATCAGAATAATAAAAAAAAAAGAACTTAAAATATGCTCTTTAAGTCTACCTCTTTAACAAAAGGTTAGTACTTTCCTCAAAATACCTGATGTATCTAATTCTATACATATTTTCTGCTCTCTAGTGGACAATCCAAGTACTGCATGTGGCAAATGCCCATTTTTAAAATTATATAATGTATTATTTTTATTATTTTATATAATTTTGTAACTAATGTTTCATGCTTCAGGCTTTAAATGATCAAAACTCCAGATTTAAGTCATTTATAATTACAGTCTAAGCAGCTGTTTTGTGGTAAATAAATCCACATTTGGATTCAGTTTGGTGTAAAGGTCTGAGAGCTCAACCCGGTGCTGTCAGCGTGTGACCCATCATCCCCTCTGCCAAACCCAAAAGATGGCAGAGAGTCAGATCAGGATCAGAAAAACAGCAGCAAAGTGGATTTTCTGTCGTTTCCTCCCCACCTCCTCATCCATCAGTCTAACTAATGGACACAGAAGGAGAGCAGAGAGACTGAAAGAGGGAGAGACGTGATGCAGAGAGGAGTGTGTCAGCTGAGAGGAGCTCACAGGCTGCAGTAATGTTTCCTGCTGCTCTCATCAACATGCAGATGTGTTCAGGTGAAAAACCACAGTCAGCTCTCAGTCGTCGGATCAGACACTGATGCAGCTGTTTACGGCGCCGATGTCGGTTTTAGCAGCTGCTGTGAAGGAGTGTGGATGAACAATGGAGAGCGTTAAGTCAGTAAAGAGAACAGATAAAGGTGGAGAGCGCTAATTTGTCTTATTTGGAGTGATGGATGTGGACAGGAAGTTTTACAGCTGACAGTCTGGAGGTTTGTGAATATGAGGAGCGTCATATGGTGGAGCTAAGGCTCTTCTCCTGAGGCTCTTAAGACGAACTCACATCAGACATGTGGTTCTGGAAAATTCCCCAAACAAAGATGGACAATAAAACAAACAACGGAGGGAGGATTTATTTGATCTCTTTGGGGCATAAAAACTGACCAGAAAATGAATAGAAATTAGAGTTTGGTTGATTGTTTCTTTACTTGTTGGCAATAATTTTTATATTAAAGTCTGATTAATCGTCTTTATTATGACGGTACAACTTGAACCATTGTGCATTTACGTTGTGGCTGTGTGGATCTTTACTGAGACCCCTGATAGAAGAAAATGAAGGAAGAATAAATTTACAAAATGTGTTGTTTTATATTTCTGCAAGAAAATGAAATCAACGAATCGACAGTGGAATATTACAGGAGTTTGACACATTTGGGCGCCTTAACTGGTTTAGTCATTTTGCTCATTCCAAGCAGCGAGTTGAGGTGGTTCGGGCATCTCATCAGGATGTCTCCCTCGTGTTTTGGGCTTGTCCTGCTGGCAGGAGGCCTCCAGGTCGACCCAAGACAACATGGAGGAAGTACATCTCTAGAACGCCTGGGAGTCCCACCAGAGGAGCTGGTGGAGGTGGTCAGCAAGAGAACACTCCAGGATTCCCTACTTGGGATGCTGCCCCCACAACTTGGGCCCAGATAGAGGAAAGTGAGGCGAGGCTCATTCCATGCACGACTCTTACATGTTCTACCGCTTTAAAAGGTGTCTAACCAGGCTGTTCAATGATTTATTGCTAAAAGGCATACAGAAATAAAACTTTTAGCAATCAATGTGCAAAGTTAATCGTTATCGGCAATCTGGGATCCATTACCTTTTGAATTCAACCCAATTCAAGATGGCTGCCACACATAATCAACCTTATAGCAAACACAAAAATGTCTTAAACTCAGTTTTATAGATGTTAAGCTACAATTCCATGTAGCTGAGAGTCATATTTGACCAAAACCATCATTGCTCCATTATTTCTCACCATAAAGTGATCTATGGGATAAATGCATTCACTCAAGGAGTTCTAGGCCTTTAATTTTACATGTTAACACCAAAAAGACCAAGTTATTGCTGCAACTTTTGCAAAAGAGGAATGTTAAAGGTAATAAATCAACCTAAACATGAGCCCATTGATCCTCAGCTTACAAGTGTTTTTATTTTTTAGAAGATTCATAACTTTAAGCTGAAGTGCCTTACAGTAAGATCAGCCTCAGGTCATAAAATGTAGATTTCTGCACGATAATATGACATCGTTATGATAAATCCATGCATTAGTATTGTTTTTGTAAAATGTGTTGCAGTGCATTTAACGTGACAGGCACACACAGCTCGCTGCACTGCTAACGATTCCTCGTTTCACCACTTGTTGAAGTGCCCTTGGGCAAGACGTTGAAGTTCCCACATCGCTCCCAATTTGCTCAACGTGGTTGTCGAGAATAAAAGGGTTTTATCATAAGAAGCGATGCGAGTGTTTGTGTGAATTAATGAAAATCATTTCGCTCTTCACAGAAACCAGATTAACTTTAGGTGTTAATGAAACTGATGCAGAATTTCAATCAGTCTGAGGATTTAATTAGTGCACAACAGAAACATCAGCATCAAATTATTTTTTATTATTCTTTTTTCCTCTGCAGACTCCGATGACTTGGATCCTCGTCTGACCCAGGTAGCGTCTCTTGGTTTTACTGGCTGTCTCTCAGTGGTCCAGTTTAACTCCGTCAACCCTCTGAAGGCCGCCCTGCTCCACCCGGACACCAGCCCCGTCGTCATCTCCGGACCTTTGGTTCAGTCCAACTGTGGCTCTGCAGCTTCAGCCAATCCACACACAACCGAAACCACTCACCACCTATCAGGTCCGTTAGAACAGTTTTATTCAAACTTACAAGATCTCCATCTTTAACCAGGAAGATTTCATTGTATTTGGGTTATCTTTTCTCACCTGTTTGTTTTACTGTCACCTCCACACCAGCTTTAACTGTGTTACTCATAGCGACTGAATGAATATCTAGTGCCAAGTTTCGTTTTCTTCAAATCTTTTTTCTTGCAATATTTTCATTGTGCCCCACAGTGGCAGTTCTAGACCAAAATTAGAGGGGGGGGCCAGCTGCTTTTTTAAAGGGGAACATTCTAATGGTGCATTCGATTTGTCCTTGGAGGTCAGAACTCGGAACTGGGAATGACGTCACACCCGAGTTACAGTGTTCTGTTTGCAAAGTTGGAAAAGTCAGGAAACCAAAGTATAAAGTAATTTATGGTTGTATTTCTTTACGTGTTTGGTTCACACACAAACACGTTGCCATTGTTAGCGGCACGCATCCAAAACATTGTTTTAGACTTTAAATTTGCTCATGCAAACACTCTGAATTTGTTTAGAGTCAGAAGATACAAAACACATGTAATTCTGAACTTAGATACATCCGAACAAGCAGAAATAAATGTGTTTTCACAGCATTTTAACTGTTCTTGTGAGGAGTCGCCATCTTTTTTCCCAAAGTCGGGACACAAAAGAATCTCCAACTTTCCGAGTGGGAAGTCCGACTTCAGGGGGCGTTCTAGTTGGTTTCTCCCACTCAGACCTCGGAATTTCCAACTTCCGAGTACAAATCGAACGCACCATAAAACACTAAGCACTTAGCAGGGGGCCACGCTTGTTGTCAGAGGGGCCCTGGCCCCCCTCTAGATCCGCCCCTGGTGCCCCAAAACTTCTATCTGTTTCCAGATTATTCTTGTCCGTCTGTCTGCCGAGTCTCCACCATTAATACTCATTCATTTACTGCTCCACCTGTTTAGGTTTGACAGTCTTTTGATTTAGGCTGCTTGCACATGGGAAGTGACGTTATGTTCACCCAGAACATGGGAGAAAAATCCTTACATAAGTGTTCCCAGTAATCGTTGCTGGGAGACAGAAAATAAAACCAGTAAATAGTTTTTACAGCTGTAGCCTGAAAGCAAATGATCTGTGTGACACTTTCTGATGATGCATCAAAGTATTTTTGCAAGTTGAAATGTTTTTTCGTTAGGTTCAGTATACTTGACAGTATTAATAATTGTAATATTATGGTAATATTAATGCTGTTTAAACGTCTCCATATCGTTATCAGTTCTTTTAGTTTAGTTTATTTAAGTTCAGTGGATGCATCAATACAATATAGGGACAAAAAAGTACTCCACCTGCAAGTACTATGAGTACATTATACTTACAGAAGTCTTGTCATTGTTGATTTCTTCTTTAATAAAAACACAGGCTCTTAGTTTGGACCAGTTCTGATCCAGTCAGTCATCCGGAGGCCGATGTGTCTGAAAACTTCTTTCACTTTCTATAACCGTCTCCTCTTCTTGTTTTTGCTCCCCTCTGTACAAGATTTCTGGTTTTTATCTTTTCATTTGAATCCTTCCTGTTTCTTTTCCTGCTCTTATAAATATTCTTTTCCTCTCTGCCGTAGACCAGTCTGACTCCGAGGGTTCGGGTCAACCTTTAGTCAATGCCATCAGGACCGACTCGGCTCTGATCGGAGGTAGTAAACCTTTCTCTCTTTCACTCACCTGCTCCTGTTTTTGTCCCATCGCTTTACCTTTCATCTGTTAGATAGGAAGGTTTTTGTTTTTAAAAAAAAAGAAGTTTAGAGGAGGACTTCACAGCGACGTTCAAAGCAGGAGTTCATTTAAAACTCATTTAAAGTTTGAGGCTTTGCCAGATTGATTTAACGTGGAGGCTGAAAAGGTTCAGTCTATAATTGTGTAGATAAAAAATAAAAAAGGTAAAACTCTGACAAAAGAATAAGTCATTTCAAACTGTCCATTAAAGCTTTTAGGGTAACCTAAATTAAACCCATACAGACGTTCTCTGATGGAAAGATGGTTAAAGAGAGAAAACACACCGTAGCTTTATAATGTCTTTCCAATTCCATCTGAAATAAAGCATATAAAGCTTGTTTTGTAAATCACTCAGAATAAATGTGAACTATAAGTGTGTTAATAAATGAGCTCCAGATGATTTAAAACCAGTCCTTCTGTTTTCCAGGTCTGATTGCTGTGGTCATCTTTGTGATGGTGACCGGTCTGGCCGTCACAGCTCGATGTCTCTACCGGAGGAAAGACACGTATCGAAACCAGGAGGGGAAGAGAGTCAAGCAGGAGGACAGTCCGGATTTTCCTTTCAACACCCAGACGGACTCCCAGAACCTCTCCACTGGAAACCCAAAGGAGTATTTTATCTGACTGACGACCCGCCGGCGGTTCGGCGATGGAGGAGCGTCCTGATGCCCCTCAGGACTTTAAAGGAGCCACTCAGACTCTCCTCTAGCAGAAGAGGCTCCTCAGTGACAGACGAAACATTCAGTGTCGTGTTCCTGTTGCTTTACTATAATGTGTGAATCTGATACGGACAGGCAGCAGACTCCAGGACAGTCGCTTCAAAAACTGTGAATATTCAAAATTGTAATGTTGGATTTGTGTGTTTTCAACCATGTCTGACTGTCTCTTTGTGATACGGAGATTTTTAAATATTTCAGTGAGTGGGAGGGAATCCGGGTCTCAGTCAGGGAGAGGGTTTCCTGTCAGGCAGCGCAGCGTGGGAACGTTTTCACAGATTTTCACAACAAAACTCACCAACTATCCACTGGAATTGTATCTTTAGTTTTTTATATCATTTTTCAGGGGTTTTTTTTCCATGTGACTAAATTATATCAAAATCTGAGAATTAGTCAGTTTTGTTGATATTTGTTGAATCAGAATGATCATTTTACTGAGGACTGATTGAAGTATTCAATATCCTAAAAGTCAGATATTTCCTCCAGGAGACTAAAACCATCAGAGAAACCATTACAGGTCCATAATGTCTCATTCTGGGTTTGTTTTATTGACAGATTGAGCTTTTTGTTCATTTTGGATCAGGGGTCTGCAGTAGGGATGTACCAATACCACTTTTTTCAAAACCGATCCGATACCGATACTTAAATCTGAGTACTCGCCGATACCGAGTACCGATACTTCTACCACACAAAAAAATGCAATAAATTGGAATACAGGTTTTATTTTTTCTTCTCTGCTTTTTACAACAAATAACTGAGTTAGATTAAAACAAATTAATAAAAATGATCACAAAACTAAAATATAAGGTGAAAAATAACCATTTTCTGTGATTTCACAGTGAAATTATTGCAGTTTTCCACATTTTAACCAAATAAAATGAACTATTTGGCACCATCTCCAGCTCTCAACCCACACTGTTCCTCTTTAGCTCGATAGCTCCCCCTAGTGTTCAATATAGGAAACTACAAAAGAAATCACAAGTCACAGACAGTGAAGCCACTGGTATTGGGTAACTTTAATTGATACCAGTATATCGATATCGGTACATCCCTAGTCTGCAGCATTTACAACCAAAAGAGTCATTTTTACCAACTCCTACTAAAAATCTTTCATATAGAGCCAAAAAATCGAAGTGACCATGTTCTGATTTGATTTATTTTTAATGTTTAGTTAATAATACGGATTAAACTATATAAGAATATGATTAACTCTTTATTTGTAACTGATCTGATTTAGGAACTGACTGATGTCACTGCAGCACTTGTTCCATTTTATTGACATTTTCTTGTTTTTTCCTGTCAATTCTTTTTTTTTTTTACTACAGATATGAAAAGATCCACTCATGGTCTTTTTGCTAAGCTTGATTTACTTCTTTAAAATTAAAATAAAAACATTAAAAGTCAAACGTTACAAAGGGAACACAGTCTCATTATCTTTTAATGGCAGGTTGAATTTTAATGTTCTCTAATGGGTTGAACTGAGTTCTTCACATTATTTGTAGAAATAAAAGTAAAAGTAGTTTCTCAGTTAGAGATTTTTTTTAAAAGCATTAAGTTTCATCCTAATATCTTAAAAACAAATGCTTCTGGTTGTTATCTTTTTATTTTATACAACCAAAAATAACCCAACAACAATAACATATTGAAGCTATCAGTCACTAATATGTCAATATCTGATGTTTTACAATGTAGTGAATTCAAATGCTGCAGTTTTTATCAGCAGTTTGGTTTAAATATGTGGATAAATCGTCGTTTTCTGGTGGATTGAGCAGGTTAAACCGTTAACTCGATGGTAAAATGAGCCGTTTTTAGTGAATTTGGTACCAAAATGTTAAAAAGAAACCTATTTGTATTATTCTCTTGTGAAAACTTAAACCTCTTATTGTTTAATTTTGGATTCAAAAGCTGCTAAAACGATCCTTTCCTATTGTGAGCGTAGACGTAAACATTCCTCAGGTCACAGGGAGCTTCTTCAGACACACGAGGCTCCAGAGGCTGCAGAGCTCTGCTCTGAATGCTGCGTCAGAAACGGGATGTTTCTAATCCCACAGATTCGACCGCTGCACCAAGTCCAGACTTCTTGGAAACCAGTGGTGATGCAGAACATCTAAACAGCTACCAAGAAAAATACTTTTAGATAAAAAGCAGAAGACGATTAGCTGGAGAAGTTGAATTAAATAGAGCTTGTAAAGATGAATGGTTCTGAAGAAGTGACTCAAACCTTCTTGTTCCCACACAGGCGATAAGTAGCATCTGATTTAGTTTTTGCTTTTTTTAAATCCACATTTATAGAGTATACTAATGGTTGCACCAATTATCTTGAAGTTATTTGTTTTCTAAGTCGCAGATTTCTGCTTTTAGGACGTTCCAGCTAATGGTCAAACATCAACATTTTTCACTTATTTCCAAGCTGATGGATAGTTTACATCATAAGAACCCTAAGACTGAAGGTTATGAGACATCTAGGTCATAAAATACTTTTATTTTTGTCCTTAAACTTTGATCTATGTAAACCACCTGCTCTCTCTAAGGGTTTGGGTTCTTATGGGAGGCCCCGAGAAGAACTTCTTACATTCCTGTGTTTCGTTAAGAGGCGATCAGGTGCAGTTAGCTGAAAATCCTTTCCATCCACTTCACTTTGCATCTCCATTTAGAAGTTTCCTCCTCCCCGCTGCACGCTGCCTGCAGGAAACTTCCTGTTCCTGATCCTTTAATGCGTTCAGCAGCGAGGCTTTTAGACGCTGACAGCAGCACACACTCTACAACGCCGCCGCTGCCTGTCACCCTGCACACTAATCTTCAGTCTGACAGGTGGAGTGTGATTCAACGGGGAGCACAGGGGGATGATGGGGACGAGACAAAAAAATCATTAAAGGGACTTTGTGGAGCAGTAATGAAAACACACTGATATTAGCACTGAAAGTTAAATATTTCACTTTTCGAATGTGCAAACAAGGCTGCTGATTAAAAGGAGGCTGAGAAGATTGATGGCTATTTATCAGCAGACATCATCGCCTCTCTGCAAAACCCCAAAGCTCATTTTAATCACAAAAGTTGTTCAGTCCTCAAAGTGAATGTTTGAAGTTTGCAGCTTTCTGCAGCGTCGGCCTCCTTCTCACTGAGGGCTGAACGTCATCACCAGGAGGAGGGAACCCCAAATCCTTCACAGAAATGACAAGTTGACCTTTTATTTTAAACGTCTTCTGATGGAAGCTGCTGAACATTTTACAGAAATGAGAAAAACGTTGTTTACAGACACTCGTGATGTTTTTAACCATGTAATCTGTTGTTCTGCCATTTTGGATTACAGTGAAATGACAATAAAACCTTTTGAGATTCACGTTTCCAAGAGGACGGATCCTGCTTTGTGTTTCTGCTGTGACTAAATGTCAGACTTTGTCTCCTGAGCTCAGTTCCTTAATAACCTCACAAAATTAAAAAGTACTTATACTTCTACTGTTCAGTCACTTTAATGGATCCTTATTTTCCATTTGTCAGACACTGAAGCAGAAAGTTACCTTAAATGTTACAAACGTTTATAGCTCCCAAGGCAAAAACCAAAGAAAGAGTCAGAACCAACCTATTAGGAAACTTGATTTGAGGAAATTAAAACACTACAGGTGACTCAAGTCATATTTTATTAGTACAGCATGATTTTTTTTTGTCTATCCTCTGCATGGTGCTGGTTTCTTCCTGTTAAAACACTGCAAAAACTGATTTCTAAGAAAGCAAAATAGTCTTGTTTTTAGCTATTTTGTATTATTTTTGTCTAAAAAGAAAATCTATTCTTACAGCCCTACTTGAAATAGGCCAAATCTTCTTAAATATGGTCAAATATTTTAGATTTGAGCAAGACAATCTGCCAATGGGGTAAGCAAAATTTGCTTGGCTAGATTCCTTAAAACTAGCGAATTGTTCTAAAATGAGAAAATGTTGCTATTTTTAAGGAGCCAAGCAAATTTTGCTTACCCCATTGGCAGATTGTCTTGCTCAAATCTAAAATATTTGACCATATTTAAGAAGATTTGGCCTATTTCAAGTAGGGCTGTAAGAATAGATTTTATTTTTAGACAAAAATAAAACAAAATGGCTAAAAACAAGGCATTTTTTTAAAACTGTCTTATAAATCAGTTTTTGCAGTGAAGGTTTTCTTTCCACCATCATCCTGTGCTTTGTCAGGATGGAGGAAGTTCAGATTTGATCTGCTGGTTTCTTTATTCAGAGCAAACTTTTACTAATTGGTCTTTTAAAATGTAGCCAATCTGATTTTATGACAACTGGTCTGAACTAAGTCAATCTGGACCTGTTCTGTTCAGACTGCTTAATGCTTCGAGGAGACCAGAATAGGGTGTCTTGCTAACTCCAGGTCAGGAGGGGGGTGGGGAGGTGTTTCGGGCATGTCCTGCTGACAGGAGGCCCCCGGGTCGACCCAGGACACGTTAAAGAACATCTGACCTGGGAACCTGGGAGCTGGTGGACGTGGCCAGAGAGAGGACGATGGGACTCCATGGGATGCTGCCTCCTCGACCCAGATAAGAGGAGGAAGGCGAGGCTTCAAGGTGACCAAACTGAAGTTTTGAGCCTGTCGGCTTTGAGGTTGTTGAAGGACCCAGGTACAGGAGGAGCAGCAGAGTCAGGAGGCAGCAGGTGAACTATAAAAAAATATTTATTTCAGAAAAACCCAGGGAGGGATAGGAGTTAACAACAGGAGGATTGAATGAACTGAGGAGTTTTTATAGGCAGGAAGGTGATCAAGGAAATGAGGAGCAGGTGGTTTGAATGCTGACAGTACACCTGTGGAGGAGTGGTAAGGGAGACAGGAGGAGGAACAGAGGAAAAAAGGCCAAAACTAAACTAACCGGTCATAAAGGAGAAGCCATCATGACAGACTGAGAAAAGCTCAGCTCCTAACATCAGATCTCCATCAGAACAAAGCAAGTCCCTTCAGTAACAAAACACAAAAAGCTAAAACAATTCCTTTTTTTTGTTCTTTTATGAACCTTGGCTCACAGTACATTTGTAGCAGAAACTAAAACAAGCTGCATGTTTCTGTTTGCTTTCCCTGAGCTGTGAGACATCTGAGATTAGTTTTTGCTCTCTGAGCCCTGAAGCTCGCTCGTTGCTTGGAGATTCATTACAGTTCCACCTGAGCGACTCGCTTTGCATACGAACATCGATTAGACATCCAGTTAAATGTAGAGGTGGCGTCTGCAGGAGGGCAGGAATCAGTCAGACTGAAGCAGACACGGAGCTCAGGGACGAGCTGAACTCAGAGGACCAGCTGGCAGAGCCTCGGCGCTTCTCCCCGCATGGCTGCTTTAACGACAGGCAGCAAACTCATTCAACAGGACAAACAAACGAGTGGAATAAACCTCAGCAGTAATCTGCCTCACACCGCCCCCCCGCTGTGAAATCTATGAGCTCAGCACAGAGTCTCTGAGGGGGGAAAGGAAACGCGTTCATAAAATGAGTTGAGTCAATTAAAGATGTATTACTGCTGAGGAGAAAAGGGTCACACACATAGTAACACAAACATTATGTTATAAAAATATGAAGAATGTCGGTTTATTGAGGTTTTATTGCTCAGGGGTTCGTTTTATTGTTGAACTTTGAGGGGTTTTTTTTAAGTGAAATGAAGTTATTCAACAGTAATGATGCATTAAAGTGTGATTTCCTATAATATTCCTGTCAGATATGATCTGTTTAACCCATTTTATAGATTCTAATTTTTTAGGGAATTCACGTTGTCATGTTCAACATTAACCCTGATGATATTTAGACATAGATGCTGTCACTGACGACTTGAGAAACTTAAGAAATCAGTCACATCTTGTTATTGTCTGAACGTATTAAACTTTAGAGTCCATTCAGGTTTTAAATGTTCTGAGTAATGATTCATTCCAGCTGACAGTAGGGGTGTGTGATAACAGGAATATGTCAGTGTATAATATTCAGGAGACATGATATGATATAATGTGATGCTAGAAACCAAGTGATATATTTAAGGGTTAGTAAACCTGTCGCAGCATAATAAACCAGAACAAAAGGAGCTACATTTCACTACAGAAGAAATAAAAACACTTGCTTTTTATGAGCAAGCAGAACAAAGACATTGGAATCTGCTTTATGATCTCAAATAGTTATTTAAAAAATACTCAGGGTAGCATCAAACATCACTATAGTCAATCTTTAGCTTCAAATCTAGAAATATAAGTGTTAACAAAACAATCAGAATATATATATAGAGGGGTGTACCCCGAACACCAGCACCCGGTACTCTCTCAACTCGAGTACTTCAATGATGCCCCTTCAGTATTAGATACTGATTTTAGTTTTTTGCAACATTTATAAAAGTAAATATTTGTGTTTTGTAAAGAAGTTAAATGTTTAATTTCTTCACTTAAAGACTTTTCTGTGGTTGTAAGAAAAGCCTATTTTGAAATTGTAATGTCACTAGTTTGCCACAAGAGGGCAACATCTGACTGTAAGAAAAGCTTAGTTTTAAGTTTGTTGTAATGTCACTAAATCACCACAAGAGGGCAACATCTGATTGTAAGAAAAGCCTCGTTTTAAGTTTGTTGTAATGTCACTGGTTCGCCACAAGAGGGCAGCATTTGATTGTAAGAAAAGGTTAGTTTGAAATTTGTTGTAATGTCACTATTTTGCCACAAGAGGGCAACATTTGACTGTAAGAAAAGCTTAGTTTTAAGTTTGTTGTAATGTCACTATTTTGCCACAAGAGGGCAACATCTGATTATAAGAAAAGCATAGTTTTAAGTTTGTTGTAATGTCACTATTTTGCCACAAGAGGGACAACATCTGATTATAAGAAAAGCTTAGTTTTAAGTTTGTTGTAATGTCACTATTTTGCCACAAGAGGGCAACATTTGACTGTAAGAAAAGCTTAGTTTTAAGTTTGTTGTAATGTCACTATTTTGCCACAAGAGGGCAACATCTGATTATAAGAAAAGTGTAGTTTTAAGTTTGTTGTAATGTCACTATTTTGCCACAAGAGGGCAACATTTGACTGTAAGAAAAGCTTAGTTTTAAATTTGTTGTAATGTCACTAAATCACCACAAGAGGGCAGCAGCTGTCCAGTGAAAGCAGAAGCCAAAGATCATACAATCACAAGATGTTTCACTGCTTCTGTTGCTTGTATCACTTGAACAGCTCAGCTGTTCTTATATGTGAGCTTCACCTTCACCCCAAAGCAAACTTAAGAACAAGATGATAATAATTTATTGTGTCTGATGTTTGAATAAATCATAATATTGGGTTAGAGTTTTTTGAGGGAGGCTCCAATCGGAGCTCGGCCCTACTGAAAAAATAAACAATAAATTAAAAAACACTAATTCTGTTATGTAAAACCATTACTAAACTATACTTAGGATATGTTAAAATACTGTGATTTGTAAAGAAGCTCATAATAAATCAAGGTAGTAATGTTCATAAACAACTAGCTAAAGAAGTGAGGTGTATTTAGCAAGGAAGAAAGTACAAAGCAGTGAACTATCTTCACTACACTCGCCCTCTTGTGGCGGTATCCTGACATTACAACTTTAGTAATTTACTGCACATTCTGTTGGACAAATAACACAAACGATCAAAGAATGTAATTAAATAAAATATATTATAATTGACTTCAGTGTTATTCCACCTTATATTCATAAAAAGTAAAATTACAACATTATTTACAGCACTTCTAGTTATAAAACCTTGGAAAAATAAACATGATGTTTGATTTTTCACAGTTTCTTTAATAATTGCAGTATTTTAACATATCCTAAGTATGGTTGAATAACGTTTTTAAAAGAGAAAATTTGTGTTCTTTAATTTACTGTTTATTTTTCAAGGTTTTTTTTGTTTGTTTTTTACTAGAAGTGCTGTAAAATAATGTTTGTTGTAAATTCACCTTATTGCCACAAGATTGCTAAAATCACCTACCTCAGTTTTTCAAAGATATTTTCAAATTTGAAGTGATTTTATGTGTATTAATAATGGGGAATAACACTATAGTAAATTATTATATTTTTTATTTCATTAGATTTAATCATTCTTGTTATTTGTCCAACAGAACGTGATGTAAATTAATTATGTTGTAATGTCAAGAAACCGCCACAAGAGGGCGAGTGTTTTCAGCAGAAGCAGAAACCAAAGACCAAAAGAAGATACTAGCATCCTTGCTAAATACACCTCACTTCCTTAGCTAGTTGTTCTCAAACATTACTGCCTTGATCTATAATGAGTTTTTTATCCGTTTTACTTTCTACTCTTATACAGGGGGGACTCATCCTGACGGCTGTGCGTCAGATACTGTTTTGAGGACGATTCAGAAAAAGCCCTGCCGATTTGGTGAGGGAGCACATCTAGACGGGGGGACTCATATCAATGTAACACCTGGTAGTTAACCTGAGTAATTAAATATTAAAATCAAATTCGTTCTTCAATTTCCTTCTGACTCTTTTTATATTATGTTTTAATTTGAATCTAACATGTTTTTTTTTTAAATTCAATAATTTTAACTGAATTTTTAATATACCTCTGCATAACTCTCTGGAATAAAATGTTTTTTTAAGTACTAATAAACATAAAAGTCCATCAGACAAAACGTAGCAACTTAACAGCTGATTCTTTTTCCCACTACTAATAAAACTAAACTGATTTGGGAGGAAATCTGTTTTCCCTGCAGCGTCGCTCCAGTTAATTGTACTTTTTTTAAATTTTTTATCTGAATTGAAATGTCTGACATGCTGTTTTAAAGTGTGGATTAGAAATTTGTCATAAAACACATCCATTAACTGCTACTTCAGCTTCATTAGCCTCGGTGCTGCTGACCGCCGCAGACAGTAAGGTTGTGCATGATTGACAGATGTGATATGCTTAAGAGCTGCCCAATTAATTTTGACAAATGGCTCGACGTATTCAGCATCACGATGTGCAGCAGCATGAAATGAGCTTTAATTACTGCCAGTCATCACAGGTCTGATGTTACTGGTGCTCCGCTGCGCTTCAGCAGGCAGCGACACGTTTGTTTTGTAGATGAGCTCAAAGTGGAGCTGCTGCAGCAGGATGGGAGTCAATGCACGACGTGGAGACGCTCCCAGTCAGCTTTGATTTCTAGGACTTTGTAGATTATGAGTATTTATTTGAGCTGATGTAAGAGATTCTTTTGCAAACACCTTTTGTAAAAGTGGAAGCAAAATGTAGGTGGATAAAACCATAATAGCTGATTATTTAATGTCTTAACATCAGATTTTATCCTGGTTTTATTCTTTATTTTATAAATCTGTGTAGTTTTACGTTCTGTAATTGTTTAATTTTCCTAAGTGAATGAAAAAATACTATAAAATTAAATGAATCAAGGTCATTCCAGTCCAGTTAAGATGTTTAAGTTAAGATTTTAAAACCATTAAGACAAAAAAAGATCAACCATGGAGGTCATTTCATGGAATTAAGAGGTTGTTTCAAATGTGTGTCTGATAGAAAAGGATTTATTTAGTTGTAGAAAACAAAGATCTGATCATTCTCTACACTCATACATAAACTTTTCTTTTTTTTTTATTCTAGTTTGTTTATTTTAAAAAAACTCATTTGAGGCATGTTGATTGAAGGATGTCAAACTCAGCAATACTCATAAAGGAAAGAGCTCTACTGCCACCCAGTGGTCATGGTAGGACATGCAGCTTAAATCTAAGCAGGTTGAGGATCAGCTGATGGATTCATTAACAGACTGGGATGGATTCAGGAGTTGAGTTTATTTATTAGAAACTAAAAAATAAACTTTTAAAGGAAAATCAGAATACAAAAAACACAAAACTCAGCATTATGAGGTTAAAAAAATGGATGTAGACGCATTTTATTCCCCAGTGGTGGTTTTATATTTGGTAAATTGAAAGTTAGTTTGTGGAAGCTTTAATTCAGGCGTGTCCAAAGTGCGGCCCGGGGGCCAAATGCGGCCCTCAGAGTGATTTTGTGTGGCCCTCAGCTGCATTTTAAAAGTTCTATAATTTAGTTTTCCTGCAGGATTTTGATGCAGAGAGACGCTTTATGACATTTTTTTAGATTTTTACTAACATAAAACCCTCGCCTCCTCGCCTCGCCTTCCTCCGCTTATCCGGGTCCGGGTCGCGGGGGCAGCATTCTAAGTCGGGCAGCCCAGGCCACCTTCTCCCCGGCCAAGTCCACCAGCTCCTCAGCTGGGACGCCCAGGCGTTCCCAGGCCAAACTGAAGATGTATTTCTTAACATAAAACATAAAACCCAATAACATAAAACCCAACAAACAAAAAAATCCAAGTAAATTCAAATCTTTTTAAATGCAAAATTTTCCATTCTATCAAAATATTCAAAAATTGTTAGACAATTCAAGAGATATTGAGATTTCCGACTTTATTTTCTGGTAAAAAGAACCACAAATCCTCACTGACTTTTACCAGAATAGTGAGCTCTGTTCATAAAGCCTGACTAAATCCAGCAACAGGACTGGAGAAAGACCCAGATCCTGGTCTTGTTGCTGAGGATGGAACAAAATGTAGAAACCTAAAAACAGTCGACCAATCAGATCCAGTGAATTTGATGCTTTTTATTATTGAGTCAAACGTACGAGATCCCTGCGTCGTATTAAAGACTGTTCATTAAAATGTTGCATTTATAATGAATTTTTGAGCAGAACAAAATATTTTTGGCTCATTTCCTTTAAGAAATATTCTAACTTTTGTGGCCCTCGAGGACTTGACTTTTGGTGATTTTGGCCCTCATGTTGAAAAGTTTGGACACCCCTGCTTTAATTATTTGAACCAAAGGCTGACTGATCTGTTAAACACAACCCCAAAGATAGCTGACAAAATAAGTTAGAGAACAAACAGAAAAATGCTCTTACATATGTCAAACAAAATGCTACTCACATAAAGTGAGTCATTCAAATGAAACGTTAGAGTAAAACACTGCTCATGAGGTGAACTTTTTGCAGGCGTTCCACAGATGGAGTGGCCTGCAGTGTCTCCAGACCTGAATCCCATAGAGATCCTCTGGGATCAGCTGTAGAGAGTCGTAACCCCAGAACCTGAATGACCAGAGGGCAGCTTTTAAAAAGGAGGGATGCCATGAATCAGCTGACAATAAGCAGAAAGTATCCCATGCTTCTACTTAAGTATCCTGCTTTCACAATATATCACTGTAGCATGAACTCTACATTTTCTATCATTTCCACCTGAAAATTGAATATCCCAAACCGCTTGTGTAAACAGCCAATTAAAAAACAGAAACATTTTTTTCCTTTTTAGGTAATGAGTAATTATTTCAGTGTTATGGCTGGTTTTTCCATGTAAAATCTGCTGCTTTTTGTTGCTTTTGTAATGTTATAGAACCTGGGGTTTATTATACATCCTCCGTAAGGTCACTAGCTGAGTGTTGTCGGTCGTAAACGAAGCTGTGTGCTAGATGCCTTCGCTCACTAGTACTTTGTACGGGAATATTTCTCTAGATTCTTTAATTGCAGGGAGTTCGTTACAAACCTTTTTATTGACGAATAGAAGTCTGAGTCCGAGTAAGACTTTACAAGCTTATTATCAAAAGAGCGACGGACAACAGTTATAAACAGTTAGCAGTGAGGTAGCAGGGTTTAAGCTTTGTCAACACGATGTTAAAGTGTTCTAAGTTGATCTTTAAAAGAAGTTTTAATGACTTGAGTCTCATGATGATTAAGACTAGGGAGTTCTAATTTAGATTAAGGGTTAAATGGAGGAGTGGCTGGTTGAATAAGTTACGTGGAGTGTAGCGCTTATCAACAAAGTAGGCCTCAGCTTTACCAGATTGGGTACCTGACTGAGGCCGCTCCGTGGATCACCTCGGTGAGGATGGACGATCGTTTGAGGGTGGTAGTCCCCGACGACCGTCTGGTTCCTCCAGGGGCAGGTTGAGCCCCCTCGGGCCGAGTCGATGTCCGGGATACGAGCTAGCGGTCCCATTTCCAGCAGGGAGCATCGGAGGCTGGCATTCCCATGATAGAGCGTCAGACTGAAGGTGTCGGACCTCAGAGGGAAGCGGGTTTCTTCGGCCCCACGGGGCTTTTACCCGTAC
Organism: Callopanchax toddi; assembly: GCA_006937965.1. Lineage (NCBI taxonomy): Eukaryota > Metazoa > Chordata > Actinopteri > Cyprinodontiformes > Nothobranchiidae > Callopanchax > Callopanchax toddi. The sequence goes on along the minus strand of SSNR01000010.1, from coordinate 3,091,301 downwards.
AGTTGGACCGGCAGCTTTAGGAAGATAGCTTAGCTGTGTAGAGGTTAACAGCTAAGAAGGTCTGTCTCTGTGTAGGGATGACGGAGAACTACCGCACTTCCGGACGGAAGCCCAGTTAAAGGGGACTTAGTATGATGTGGACCAATGAGGAAGAGTTTACTAAGTCACGTGACTCAAATCCTTAAAGCCATAGTTCACCTTAGTGAAGGGAGCATTAAAAATAATGTTTATTTATCCTTTTTGCAAAGTAAAATATGAAATAATACTGAAGCTGGATCAAACATTCATAATACTGTGGAAGAAAATGCATTAATCATATTAAAGACATTTCTGAGCAGTTTAATTAAAGTAGTGTCGTTTAGAAGGAGACATCAGGAAGTCTTATTTTATAACTAAAGAGAGTCCTGTGGAGTCTTCCGGCACAACCGAACCCTTGGAAGAATGTTGATTCAGGTTAAAACATAATAAAGAGTCATTATTATCCAAGTTATTGGGGAAAAGATGGATTATTGTTTGTGATGGTCAACAAGGGGTCAGAGGTCAGATTACAGCGTATTTGATAACGCTACACTTTCTTGACATTTTATTTTGATCAAATCATCTTTAGCTGTGAAAAAAAAACCTTTTTGACCTAAAACACATCTGAGCCTTGAAACTGCAGCTGCACGGGATAAAAGAAACTTCAGCTAATTCAGTAATGCAAACAGCTTGGATCAGGTGTTTTCATCACGTGGATTTTGATATTTTTGTCCAATCTTTTGGTCTTGTCCTTAATGTTAAGAGACGATGGCGGCAAAAATGTAAAAAGTGAGTTTATCGCAACCGAATTCTAAGTCAGAATAACATCACAATTCTATTACTTAGTTCTAATTTTAAATCAAGAGGCAGAAATGAAGCCACTCACAGTTGCTGTCTTACATTTTATTGTGATGGGGAGTCATAAAAATGGAGCAAACCTAAAATAAAAACAATACAAAAAGACAGTGGATTTACAAAGGGTCGTATAGACAAACATTATGCAGCCTTCAACAGTACAATGGAAAATACAAAGTTGGCACAGAACAGAAGACGGAGCGGCGGGACGATGCAAAATTTGGCTTCAAAAACAAAACAAACAAAAAAAGGGAGAAGAAACGACTTCATAACAAGATCCTTCATTAAAAACAGCGACGACTCATGCTTTAAAAGTCACACAATTCAGTAGCTTCATAACGACGCAGAGAGCAGATGCACATGTAACGGTTTGTTTCTCACTTCATTCCAATGTTTTTCTTTATTTTCTCAGCTTAAAACAGAAGTTTACAGAGTTACACATTTCAGCTTTTTTTTTTTTTTTTTAATCTTTTTTATGGATGTTTCGTTAAAACAAACGTTAGCTCCCAGAACCACATGTTGGGATTTCTGTTTGTCTCCAGAGTATTTTTCATACTAAAATATATTATTGTATCAATTCAAACTACAGTAATGTACACTACAATATGTAATAAATAACCTTAAAAGAAAATATAAAAATAAGACACATAAATATAAAAAAGTGTTCTAGAAACTAAACCGGAATTCTTTTTTTCTTCTTTTTGTTCCTGTGAAAAGGGCTCTAATAATACTGCTATTAATGAAACAAACAAACAGAGGAAACAAGAAAACAAATAGAAACACTGTTTGGTAAAAAACAAACTCCTCAGGAACCGCGTTCACCAACGTTTGTTACTTGAAGTGCGAAACAGCTCGCCGCCGTTCGGGTCACGGATACAAGTGCACGAGTCAGAATGAGGTTTGACTTGATGTTCGATAATACGGTTTCAGTTTTATTCCTCTGTAGTGAAACTATCAGGTCGCAGACACGAAACATAAGCAAGTCATTTCAAACAGGAAGCTCAGTCTGGACTGAGGGTCTCCAGAATTTAATCGGATTTAAAATTATTCAAACATTTAGTTTCACCCATTAAGACCAGACGCAGGAAGTGTGCACGGATCACTAGAGCACATTTCTCTCCTCGTGTCTTAAATCTTCACCTGATGTGTGAGAACTGGACCTCCTTGATCCCAAGAAGACATTATATTTGCTTTTTCAGTAATATTTGCATTATTTGGTGTAATATATGCACTATTTATCTAATTTATATTGTAAAATTAGGATGTTTGGGTCTTTTTTAGGGATCAAAAATACTAAAACTATTAGTACAGGTCTGATCCGAACCCCCGTTTTTCCTCCAACAGGTTCATTTTCAGAGCTGATATTTTCCTCAGATCAGCTTTTACTGTTTGGAAATAAAACGTGAAGTTCTGTGAAACCAACAGCCTCTAAAGCTGCGTGCACGCTGTGTTGCGTCAGGTCTGAATGGATGAAGCAGCTCAGTGATTCAGTTTCAAATGATTAAAAAAACGACAGTTTAAAAGATGAAACAAACACATTGGATTCTGGAAATTCATGTCCTGTGTTTAGCTTTAGCAGATAAAATATTGAGCATATTGTCTTGTAAAGTTCTTTAAAAAGGCTGCAGATTTAGTCGATCACAGAAAAAGAAAAAAAAGATCCTTCTGTTGTGACGACTTTTGCTGTTCTGTGCAAGTAAACAAACCTTAACCAACGTGGCCCTGCGTTAGTAATACTGGCTACATGTGAAGAAGAAATAACACTGTTCAATGGCACTTTAACAGCACACAGGTCTTGCATAAGGCTGGAGGCATCGGGGTGGAGCAGGAGACAGCCCTGATCCTTCACATACAGTATGACTTCATGTATAAGCTAATAACACTGGAAACTAAAGGACGAGCCTGGTGGGTTGAAGCGTGTGAGTTTTGGACCTGAAGCCGAGCCCGGAGGTCAGAATCCGCCCGTCCGAGCTGCGCTGGGTTGCAAAACAAAAGCGCCTGATGCTGGCTTTGAGGTTGTGACCTTTTCTTCCCTGATAGGACAAATTTGGTTATGGCATTTAGAAGTCGCCTTCTCATCCTGGACTCCTCGTCCCGCCCACAACCCGCCCCAGGAATACTTTGTTTTTCTTAAGGCTAACAGTCAAACTGAAAACAAAATTAATGCTAGCTAGCAAAGACTAATACTAACACAAACATGTGGCTAGCTAGTGTACATGTATAACACTGAAGGGCTTACAATGCATGAGGCATGTATCCGTAGGTAAACTAGGAATACTGTAGTGCAGAGGTTTTTGTTCGTAGAACTCAATAAAATACTGATTTTAGGAAAATTCATTGGCAATAAAAAGGTATAGAAATCTTTCTCTTTACATGTTAAAATGTTTTCAAACAATAACAAGATTAGTAACACTGACTGGTTGAGTGAAAAGAAACTAAACTCCAAGTCTCAGTAACAAGTCTAACAAGCTGATGGGTTGGTACTACTTCAAAATCTGTACTTCTATAAACAGTTTTAAACACCGATGTTTCTTTTTTCACAAATAAAAGTCACTGTCTTGTTTTTTTTCTAAGTTCAGGCACACCTGGGTTTTGTACACAGTAGTGGACCGTTAAGATTAGGCAACTTCCGAGACTTGCTTCTGACGTGGTTTCGTCTAAAAAAAGCTTTGATGGCCGACGAATGGGAACTGTTCTTTCCTTCAGTCGTTTGTCACCGTTTCCTCTGGCGGTGCGGCGCCATCACAACCCTCCCTGATGCTTTTGTCCGTATCGTCTTCACAGTCTGTCTTTTTCTCTCCGCCGCCACTTGCTGATTCCTCCTTTTCTTCTCTTTTTTCCTCCGGCACGCCGTCCTCCAGGTGATTATTCCCCAGCTCCACCTCGACTACATCGTAAGCAAACTCCTCGTGAGCTCTCGTGTGTTGAGATTCTTCCTCTATCTCTTCCTCCTCGTCCTCGTCCTCATCAAAGTTACCTTCATAGATCTCGCACTCGCCATCGTCCACTTGCACCACCCTGATGTCATCCATGCACATGGCTTCGTCGTCCTCATCCATCTCTTCCTCGCTCTCTCTCTCGTCCGAGTCCATCTGAGAAGGTGGGGTCGTGGTCCGGCTGTCCGACTGGAGGCCGGCGCCGGGGCTGCCGAGTTCTAACTGGATCCTATGCGGTCCCAAGACGGAGCTCAGGCTCGACCCGTCCTTTTTGCAATAGGAGTATCGGTGGTTCATGTGCTGGGAGTAGGAGCCCGAGTGAGAAAACCGCTTCCCGCACTTGTCACACTGGTAGGGTTTCTCTCCGGAGTGCAGCCTCGAGTGTTCGATCAGGTGGTGTTTGTGTTTGAAAGCTTTATTGCAGATGCTGCATTCATGGGGCCGTTTTCCTGCAGGACAAACAAGAAAAGGAGTCAAAACAAAAAAACAACCACACAATGCAAACAGTGGTGCCTTTTTTTTAGATAGAACATGCCTGACAGTCGTATCCAGAGACAGCCCTTAATCAAGGTTCGTTTAGGAGTTTTGACGTGCATGTAAATCACAAACCTGTGTGTTCATATTTGTGTCTGAGCAGCGAGCTGCCCTTCTGGAAGACCTTGGAGCACAAATCACAGGGATAGACTCCGTTTTCCAGCCGCCTCTTCTTGGACTCCTGCTCCTCTGCAGTGGAAACGGCGTCTATGTTGCTCTCTGAACGCTTCTCCTATTGAACAGGACAGAACAGGTTTAGATCCCCGCAGATCAAATGTTCAGACATGAAACAATACCTCGAAGCGAAGCGAAACCCACCTTATGGCCATTGAGTACAACAGTCTTGGCCCCGGTGGCGTTGCCGGCTGTAGTGGCGTAGGTGTAGGTGAGCTGGGGGATGAGGATGGTGCGTTTTGTGGTGGTGTTGATGGCACTGAGGCAGCCCATCGTTCCCTGACCAGCAATGGCCACCAAGGTGGGCAGCTGAGCGGCGGTGACGATGTTGACAGAGTTTCCAGTCTGAGGCGTGGTGACGTAGATGGTTCGCCCGTCGAGCGACTCCTTCCTTAAGCAGGTCAGGTTCAAAGGCTGCTCCTGCTGTTTCACTGGAGGGGGCATGGTTTTGCTTTCTGATGGTGAAGTGTTTTGTTTGGGGAGAGAGAGGTCCAGGGGTTCTGCCTGGGAGTCTATGGCCTCTGGGTCCTCAGGCTCGCTTTTAACGATAACGAGATCCCCGTTGTTGAGACTGAGGGACGTAGAGTCTGTAGGGGAGGCGCTGCCTGACGCAGCGTTGATAAACTCGTCCTGTTTGGCGTCATGGTCTTCTTCAACTTGACTCAAAGTGTCCTCTAAGCTGGAGTTTGTAGTTTCAGAAGCATCTGAAGCTTCAATGTGGCATTTATTCACATTTTTCCCAGAGTTCATTTTGACAAACCACTTCCTGACCACCTCCACTGGAATACTGATGGAATCGGAGATCTTGGTCAGCTCTTCCTCGCTGGGATTGGCATTGGAGGCGAAGTAGGTCTTGAGGAGGGAGAGCAGGTCGTCCACAGGCGGCTCCTCCAGCGTCACCCCCGCTTCGCTAAGCAGAGCAGCGAATGATGGGTCCAAAGCGGCGGAGTCCACAGCCTCGCCGTTGGCTGCTTTGTGATGCTGGAGGAGATGCAGCGCCTCCAGATTGTCAGGACAGTCGTCACATAGTAAACACAAAGTGGAGCTGCTGGCTTTTGGGATCGGAGCTGATTCTGACGTCTCAGCAGACGTTAACGCTCTCTCTGATTCCTCAGCCTCCGCGTCTTTGACGGGTTCTGCTTCTGGGTCTTTCTTGACAGAGAGGTCGGTCGCCTCTGGGGTTGGGGATTGATCGGTTTTAGTTGGGGTGGGGGGTGCAGCAGTTGCCGTGGTGACTGTGGGAGCATGCGGGGTGTTGTTTTTGATAACGAGCGGTGTAGCGGCAGTGGCGGCTGCGGGGCTGATGCTGTAGTTGATGATGATCTTTGTGGTACCGTCGTGATCCACAAAGGCCGGCAGGCTGATGATCTGCTGCTGCGGCTGCTGGACTACGATTCCCTGTTTCCCCTGTGCCACCACACCATTGGCTGAGCCCAACACCTGCCTGAGCACGTTACCGTCCATTGCCACCTTGAGCACATTCTGCAAGTCATTTAGATTGATGCTGACCGGTGACATCAAGCCGACTGTTGGTACAACCATAGCCACACCCTGAGGAAGAGCTGCAGCAGGGGCCACGGCCGGCTGTGCCGTCCCTCCGTTCACAACAACCTTACTACCAGTTGAAGTTGCTGGTGCTGCTGTTACAGGCTTACACTCGTACTCCACAGGTTCAGATTTGATCTGGGTGATGGGCAGCTGCTCCTGGAGGGGTTTACTTTCAGTCTTTTCCTTATGGATCATGCGGGCTGGAGCTATTGTCACAGGTTTGGTCTGTGCAGACGGAGATGAGGATTTAACCACCGTTAGAGTCACGCCATTGGGGGGAGCTGCACCCACACACTTCTTGCTACTGATGTGGGAGCTGTAGGAGCCTGAGTGGGAGAAGCGCTTCTTGCAGTTTGAACATTCGTATGGTTTCTCACCTGGAAAAGTGAGAAAAGGGCAAAATTAAGAGTAAAGACAAAAAAAAATCTCATAAGTTTAGTGCTTGAATCTTTAACTCAATTTTTTTTTTTAAAGTAAACAAATTAGAGTTAAATGGATCATTCACGTCATTTACAGCTGTTTCAAACATGAGATTAGATGAGTCACAGACAGTATAGTGAAGCGCTCTCACCACTGTGAATGCGCAGGTGCTCCTTTAGATGGTGTTTGTATTTGAAGGCCTTGGAACATTCGTTACACTTGAACTTGCGGGTTCCACCTGTTCCTCCTGATCCTCCTGTTGACTGGGAAACGTGACGCTGAGACACAGAACAGGACAGTCTTACTAGATGATTAGAGCTGATTTCAGTAACACATCGGTGCACTGCGGTCTTGTCAGAACATGCGAGGTGACGCCTTCAGGCTCCGAGGTGTTACCTGCTCCCTGTTGCCTCGGTGGTGGCTCATGTGCCTCTCCAGCTGCGAGCGGTAGGTGAAGGTGTAGCTGCAGTGTGAGCAGCTGTAGTTATCCTCGCTGGTCTCGTGGCGATACTTAATGTGCTCCTTTAGCGAGGCGTTGCGTTTGTAGCCCCGAGAGCAGTACGGGCAAGTGTGTAACTGGGAGAAGAGGTCAGGTGTTCCTGTGAAGGGGAAAAGTTCAGGATGGATGACGCTTCATCTGATTAAAGTTGACAGAAATTTTTGGTGGAGTCAGATTAATTAAAAGCTTCTGATAAGATCAGATCCTACAGGGGAGTCTGCATTAATTTAATCTAACATCTTCACTGAATTCAAAGACTTTTAAAGCATTTTCTAGGATAGAATGATGAGAATTTCCATCACTTTGCAGAGAATTTCTCTTTTAGGACTTCTTTCTATATTTTGACACCATTGGTGGCCCCTAGAGACAAAACACATGCAAAACAGAAAAATAACAAAAACACATGCAAAAAACCCCAAAACACATGCAAATCAGAAAACATGCAAAACCCAAAGCACATGCAAAACAAAAAGCATGCAAAAAGCAAAAACACATGCAAAAAAAAAAAAAACACATGCAAATGAGAAAACATGCAAAATCCAAAGCACATGCAAAACAAAAAGCATGCAAAAAGCAAAAACACATGCAAAAAAACCCAAAACACATGCAAATGAGAAAACATGCAAAATCCAAAGCACATGCAAAACAAAAAAGCATGCAAAAATAGAAAACACATGCAAATCAGAAAACATGCAAAAACAGAAAACACATTTTGCATGGACTTTTGGGTTTTTGCATGTGTTTTATCTCTAGGGGTCACTGTAATTATCAGAGTTTAAGACGGATCTAACTAAAGCAACAGTCATTAAAGAATTCATTTAATGATCTGGTTTAAATGTCGGGCTGCATGGTGGCGCAGTTGGTTAGCACTGTTGCCTCGCAGCAAGGAGGTCGTGGGTTCGCGTCCCGGCTCTGCGGCCTCTCTGCGTGGAGTTTGCATGTTCTCCCCGTGCATGCGTGGGTTTCCTCCGGGTACTCCGGTTTCCTCCCACAGTCCAAAGACATGACTGTCAGGCTAATTGGGCTGGTAAATTGTCCTTAGGTGTGAGTGGGTGTGTGGTTGTTTGTCTCGTTTGTCTCTGTGTGGCCCTGCGATGGACTGGCGACCCATCCAGGGTGTCCCCCGCCTCTCGCCCCTTGACCGCTGGAGATAGGCACCAGCTGCCCCGCGACCCTCTGTGGAGGATTAAGCGGCTACAGAAAATGGATGGATGGATGGTTTAAATGTCACCATATCAGTCTTTACTAAAATGATTTTAAATATATTTATTTGAGTTCTGATGATGCATAGAGGAGAATACTATCTAGAAGGCTACAAATGAACAATCCATTAAGACTAATAATGTGGTTTAACTGACTCACTGGATGAAATAAGAAGCTGTTTTGCTTTAAAGCTCCACAGAATTTTATTTACTCTAAAATCTACTTTGTATGACTTCAATTTCCACTTGTTTTATTTAATAATGAGTCAAATGTAAGTGCATTATTATTAGAATAACCCAGTCCCTCACTTTCTCAATTTAACTGATAAAATATAAAATAAAAAGACTATATGCATTGATTTTATTTGGCAGAAATCTGCAGAAATGAGAGCACTTCTTCTTCTTCTTCTTTTAGACATTTTCCTTCAGTCACAGAGGAGTAGCTGCAATTTATCTGGACTAAATATCAAACTAAACATCTTCGCAGAACAAACTGTAAAGTAAAACCCATGAAATGGTGACGACCTGTAAAACAAACAGCAGTGATTTGTTACCGTTTTCATCAGCGTCTCCTGTCTCTGCTGGACTCTGTTCATCCTCTGGAGCTTCAGGGAAAATGATGGCTGTGTCGCCCTGCTGGAGGATCTCCTCCACTAGAGCATCCTTCACCTCCTCTTCCTCCTCCGACACACACTCCTCCTTTACTAAAAACACAAACACACACACCTCAGTTGTTTTTAATGATGTGATTTTACAATTGTATTTTAGAGCTTCTGTTTTTCCTATGAAACCAATGATAAAAATCAAATGTTTTAAACAGGCACCACCAGGGGGCGACACATGATTTTAAATATGTAACATTTTACAGATTCTCACTTTGTTTCCTCAAAGTTCCAGTGTGATCTTTGGTTGTTTGGGAGCTCCACAAGGTCAGAACACCTTGTTTCTTTAATTCAAGGATTTATTCTATATGTGAAAAAAGACATTTTGAAAACAAAATATAAAAAACATGTCAAATGAAATGCTGTCTACAGAAGCTCATAAATATGATCCCATGAAAAGATGAGTAAACATCTTTTAAATGTTCTGTAATTATTAAGCCGTCTTGATTTCTTGTCCTCAAGAACAAATATCAAAATAAAAGTTCCCAACTTTAAAAACGCTCAGAAACGTCCTCAGATCACAACTTCTCCTCTAACCTTGTAGGAGTGATGAAAAGGTGCTTCTTTTTAAAATACCATCTTTAATTTCACCAACAAGTTTATGTTACTGCAGCAGCTGATCTGATAAGATCAGTTTGGGACGTCTGACAGCTGTGTGACCACTCTAATCATAATCAGCTCTATGGAGAACAGTTACAGCCTTGGGTTGGGTCCAATTGTGGCACTTTGAGGGAAAGTGACCCAAGAACATAGCTGGAATCTCACTGTCCTCTATTTAACTACCAAAGAAAAGTCAGGTCTGAGTGAGACATGGAGCTAAACAGCTCTCAGATTCATCCATTCAGTCATCTCTTTACACCGTCTTCAAAATATCATAAAGAGAAGTGATATAAGTAGCTGTGTTTACAATTATAATAATCTATTTTATTCTATCGAGATTTAGTATAATGACTTTACAGGAACTTATTTCAAAAACCAGCTGATTGCGCGTAACGCGAGACCGTCGTTTATTCCACGTTCCTCCGTGATCACATACAGTTAAACTAGAGGAGCAGACGCAAACGCTTTAATGAGTTAGAATACAAAACCCCTCTACTGGGTTAATGTTTCCTGCACTTCAGCGGTGTTGAGGAATGAAAACGAGTTTACAAAGACAGCGTGACATTTCCATTACTGCTCCAGAACGCTCGACCCTGTTGCTTTTTCCTGGTAAAACTCAACAGAAGTTTGCATTAAAGTCATGTCAACTGCAGCATTTCAACCTGGAAAAGGGCTCTGCTGTCAACATTAATAATCTTTATTTTTCTGTTTAAATCTCTATATTTGTACTTTTGTACAGACGTGTGTATGAGTACTTTCTTGGCAGAGGAACAGCTGATTATTTAGAGGAAGTCATTCCAGATTCTGAACCCGTTTCTTTGATAGGATCTGGGTTCGTTGCAAACTAAAGTCTGACATCAGGTGAAAGGGAACTGGGACAGACATGACTTCACTTTCTGCACATAAACACGCTGATAAGAACAAACAGCGGGGTGAAACTGTGACCAGTGTTGCCATGACGATGAAACATGTTAAATGCAGGCAGGAACGGAGCCAAAGGCCACGCCTCTTCCTGCCGAGTCCGGTCGGGGACAGGTGCAGCTGTGTGTGTGTCTCTGCAGGATCAGCAATCACAGACCCAGTCATAAAAAGAAGAAAGAGCTGGTCTATGCTGAACCGTGTGTGTGTGTGTGTGTGTGTGTGTGTGTGTGTGTGTGTGTGTGTGTGTGTGTGTGTGTGTGTGTGTGTGTGTGTGTGTGCATAGAGAGGTCAAGCCCTGTTAAACCTCATCTCAAAAACAACGATCGGAGCTTCCCATGATCTCACTGCCCTCAGTCCACCTCTCATGTTTCCATCACATCTCGTTATTCCTGATTCTCATTCCTTTTTATCACTTCTTTAATGTATAATTCAAACTTTACACAGCTTACAGACTATTTTTAAATCACTGATATAGATACTAATCCACATTTACACACATGTTCCTTCAGAGTTGACGTGCCTTTGAGCCAGCAGGAGAGGTGGGTCGTGAGCGTGTGAGAGGTGACGCTGTAAATCCTCTGATTCCTCAACATCAGCATCTTCTTCTGGCTTACGCTGCCTTATTTCATCGATGTGACCAAACGAGGAGGTAAAGGTGGAACAGCAAGAGGATTCAAGGTGTTCAAATTCTTATGAAAAAGCATCAATGAATGAATCTTCCTGCAGATGGAACCAAACCAGCATAACTGTGGAGGAATGTTGCATATTCACATGGACACTGGGCCTTTAAATGCACTCCTCCTCCTTTTTCTTGCCTTCTTTACTTCCCTTTCACTCCTCCTTTAAACTAATATCGTCCTCCTCCATCTCTCTTCTCCTTTCTTCACATCCCTCCCTCCTCTGACTCCCCCTCTCTCACTGGATACACCTCTTTACATATTTTCCCACAACACTCCGCAATTACACTTAATGCCTCGCAAAAAAAAAAATCTACACACTAATGGATCCCAGCAGCACACACATGGAATATCAGAACCGAATGAAAACAGGAAATTGTGTGGTGTGCGCACGCACACACACACATACTGTATAAACTTACATTCTTACAGCACGTAAACCAGAAGAGTTATCCAGCGCCGCGCAGTCTCAACACACACACACACTGCACTCGTTGCCAAAACTGTCCGTGGTGAATTTATAAAGCAGGATGGATTGGAGCTGCAGTGCGGCCCAGACTGCAGGGGAACAGAACTCACTAATCTCTCACCAGAGGACCAAGTCAACACCAGCTGCTCTCGCCTCAGACGGGGAGGGAAGAACGAAGTGAAAGTCAAGACAATCCAAAAATACCGGACGTAGCTTTAGAAGGGTTCCCACTGTGGCTCTACAGCACAGCAGCAGCATTTCACGACTTTTCCATGACTCCTCTCCAACACCTTTAGAGCTCCAGCCATAAAAACGTCGCTCCTTCCTGGTTTGTTAATGTTTTTCTAAAAGGAACGAACAGACCGTTTCTTTTTACTGCAGGTGCAGCTCTTCAGGTACTGCAGTGAACACACCACTCAGCATGATTTACTTTAACATGAATGAAGGTTAGATCACCTGAAGGTCCCCAAAGACTAAACCCGCTTCCCTGAATTTATATTTACAAATTTAGCATTTTTCAAGAAGTAAAGCTTTAAGTTCCTCTGGGCATGAGTCGGTGCTTACAGCATTTTGACATTTAAATATAAATGTGGAAATAACTACGATCTGACAGAAGTCCCAGGAACCAGTAGCAGGGTAGGGTCATCATAACAGATGTTTTACTTGACTTTAGATCGAAGCGTAGGTTTGGCATGGACAGAGGTGACGTGTCCCCACCGATAATTCAATCCAAGGGTGCAGAAGTGCTGCATCCCCACTAATAATGCATGCAGCCCAGCAGACCCAGGTGCTGTCCTGCCCACGCCGAGCCGCCCTGCCCCGGTCCAGGTCTGGATGTGGCTGGACCGGCCATGAGGCCCTTTCCCGGCGGGGGTAACTTTGGGCCGGTCCGGACCGTCCTGGATCTGAGCGGCTCCTTTATTCTCTTCCTGTTTAGGTGCATGCTGGAACCCCACCCCAATCCCACCCTGTCCCCACTAATCATGAGCAAATCTACGCCACTGGATCGAAGTAACTATTTCTGTTTTTCTTTAAATACATAAACATAAATGTGACATTTTTACTGCCTGAACAGAAAGAAACTTTATTGGGTGAGTTCGGTTCATTTAATGCCACTGTCTGAGCTTAATGGTTGAACTTAACAGTGATGTTTAGGTGGGTGGAGCATGTTTAAGTAATCTCCAAATTCAAATATATTTTATTTTATTAATTAGTACAAGCTGTTTAAATGATGTCTGTCCTAGAGTTTGTCCCATGCCTTCCATATATTTTCTGCTCATAACCTCTCTGTAATGAGACGATTTCACATTAAAATCATCTATTAGTAAATGTTAGCCTGTTTTATCTGGGATTAATACATTTAATAATTGTTTAAAATAATTAGGTTTCACTTTTAGTTTATTTTGGTCAGAGTTTTATTCTGAAGTCACAATCGTTTGTCATATTCTGCCCCCTTGTGTCCAGTTTGTGCCTGTGTTCCTCCTGTGTCCTGCACTAATCCTCCACAGGTGTGTCTCGTCTCCTTGATTAGCTCCCTCTCTATATATGCTGTTTAGTTCAGTCACTCCCTGTCGGTTCCTTGTGTTGTATGCAGTGTTGCCAGATTGGAAATGTTAAAGTATCGTACCAGGATCTTAAAATTGTCATATTTTAAGAAAAATTATCGTACACTACTAAGTTACAGCCTTAACCCAGGTTTTAATATCAGTATATCAAACACTGTGCAAAATTATAATCTTTAAAGTAGTTTTAGCTTTAAATAATCTAACACAATGATTAAAACAAGCATCTCTTACACAAAGTCCACACCACAAAGGGCTCAAATTGTCGTATTTATGGAATTATTGATCATACAGAGTGCTAAATTATCCTACAAATACAATAATTATCATACAACTGGCAACACTGGTAGTATCCCCAGCATCATGTGTCTCCTGAGTCCTGCCAGCTGTTTTTAGTTTGACCTCACCTGTTCCTGCCTCTGTCCTCCTACGTTTGGGTCCTGCACTACCCCAGTCCTTGACAGTTTACCAACATTTTTATTCATTTAATGTAGCTAAAAGCAAGAAAAAAAGAAGAAAGCTGAAAAGGTTTCTGACACATAGTTGAGCGAGTGATGCTAAGGTTGAGGATTACTGAACAGGATTTGTTAATGCTGATAGAAAACTGTCATTTCAAACACTAAAGCTTTTATTCTAATATTTGCAGTTGGATGCTTAGGGAGACAAAATGAAGGAAAGCAAAAAGGGGAAACAAAGGCACACTGACAAATCCTAGTAGAAGAATGCAGAAAAGTAAAAAGGCCTCAGTGTTTGTAGAGAAGTAGACGGAGGAGAGGGGACTGAGCAAAGTGTTAGAGAGCGAGCGCGGCTCACACCATGTAAGGCTTTATTCGGCAACAATGAAACGAGCACTGAGAGCAGTTTCTCAGTGTCACATTCTGGCTGCCTCCACGGTTTAAGTATTTCCTGCTCGGCTGGAACGAACTGCTGCTGAGATGAAGGCAGATGCTGAGGCGTTAGCAGAGAAATGAGGATGAACGGGGAGCTGCTGTAAACACCAACCAGCCGAGCTCTGCTGCTAAATGCGGACTCGTTCCTGCCCCGGCTCGTTAACACTTCTGCTGTTTTGTTTAAAAATGTCCCAAAACGAGTCACTCGTGCACATATCTGCAGCACAAGGAGTTTTCCCGTGCTGCTGTCTGGAGCAGGAAACACAAACCAGGAAGTAAAAACAAACTCCTGTCCACTCTGTTGGGCCTTTATAGATATGGAGGAGGGACAGCAGGTGTTCAATTGATAAGCAACATGAGGTAGAGGAGCTTTAATTAAAGCAGATGTGATGAATCCTTCATGACTAAACCTGCTCTGTGTTAAGTGGACGTGCAGGAAAGAGAAACCTGTCGACAAAGGCAAACAATAAGCGGCGTAGCTGAGTCAACTCCCCTCAGTCCCACTCCGTCTCAGCAGTGGTAATGAGGAGACTCATTACGGCGTTTCTATCAAACAGGGAGATTTATAGGCAGTAACTTCAAATAGCTTTAAAGTTTCTGCTTTACAAATCTTACCTTTACATTCTGTTTATGAATCTTAACATTTGAACTCATCTTTGACTGAGGCACATATATAATTTTACCTGAGTTAACCCCAACATTCAGAGAGCGGGGCTGATCTGTGGCTTTCTGAAGCGTTTAGTCATCAGGATGTCTCGTGCAACCTGAGGATGTGATGGATGGGGTCAGGGCATCTTTTATTCCATTACTCAAGCTGTTTCTGCAGCTTTGCACAACGCACTGCCCTGCAAGGGGGGCTGCATCCACTTCATCTGTCAGTGGTTTTAACACTCAGGCAAAATATCCAAATATAAACAAGTACAAAACACTTTAAATACAACAAGTCACAGAGAAAAGGTGGAAAACTCAGCCCCGTTTTACACTAGTTGGAAATAAGAATTTGTTTTTTGTCAGATTAGAGAAAGGTTGGACTCTAACGAAGCTTGTGCACGTGTGTCGTAATTTGATTGGCTTTTAGAATGAGGTGATGCAGAGGCAGACCTGAACATCTGGCTCTGCAGGCGAGCAGGTACTCTGAGAGGAGGACGAGGTAATCTGATCAAAGAAAGATCAGAAGAACATGAACAACATCACACCGCTGGGCTCTGAACCAGCTGCAGGTCACATGACCAGATAACGATGCCCTAAATTAACACACACGGGGTGATGATCAGTGAAAGTGTCTTGGTTTTTGTTTTAGGTGTGATGATTGTGACAGAATAACAAGAAATGTTCTGTTTTAACCTTAAGTCTTAACCTCTAATCTCAGTTATAAACCTAACACCAGCTGTGTTTAAACCCTACAGACACACAAAGAGCATCTCTAGTTGTTTTTAACCGCCTCGTGAGCGAAGTGCTGTGTCATTACAGCCTGTCGAGGAGCGTAGAGGATTTATTAAAGTGTGACAGGTGGGGATTAAACAGAAAAACCTCAGGATGACTTCCAGCTGGATTACAGTATTTACTCCTAAGAGGAGCTACTTTCATTCTCATTCAGTTTTTATCGGTCCGTCCTCGTTCCTTTATGAGAAAATCCCAGCCTTCTGCTTGTTCTTTATGTCCGAGTTGTGTAAATATGGAAGCACGCTGAGCCGTGATTGTGTTCAGCTGATAAGTGAAGAAAACGCTGGTCACGGAGACGCTGATCACATAAAGATAAAGAGCTGAGTGAATAATAACAAACCTTTAGGACTAATTTACAGCAGCGATAGGGATCAATTACACAAGACGCTCATCTGGACTCTAACCCTCCTGTCTTCTTGTTTCTTGAAGTCCAGATTTCTAGACCTTTACAGGCTGTGAAAAACTGTTCAGATAAAATGATCAAAACTTCCCTTTTTATTCAAATATTTAACCAAACTGCAGCTGAAGTTGAACTCATTTCCTTCCAGAGGCAGCAGATCTGCACCTGTTAGGGTTCAGTTTGACTAAACCACTAAGCAGGTAGCGTTTCAACATTAGTGGGGTCCTAAAACAGATCACAGATCCACGGTGGCGTCTCACCTCCATTCCAGGAGCCGTTATGGGGTAATACTGCTATGGCGGCATCATGGCTGTCCAGCGGTGTGGGCCCCTCAGCTTCGGCGGCATCAGGCTCCAGCAGGCTGTCCTCCTCCACAATGTGGAGCTTGTCCTCGTCGTCAGAGTCTGAACTGGCCTCCAAGCCATTGTTGAAGTTTGTCACTGGAGGAAGAAAATATTTGGAGATTAACAATAATCTTTGCACTAAATAGAATTAAGTTCTCGTATCAGGTGTTGATTTAAATGCAAAATAAAGGAAATAAACTGAAGTTTGTGATCAGACTGTCAAGTCTCTCTAAACCTGAGTCAGTTACCAGCAGGTTGTTGAGCTGAGTCAGGAGATATTCAACGTTATATAAACTTACCAGCTAAAAGCAATCAGCAATCAATTAGACATCAATGCTAGAACATGCTGTTTTACATTAGCTAGGTTGCAGAAGCTATTCCTCCTTCACTTTAATTTATTCTTATTCTAGAAAGTCTTTTTTTTTTTAGTTTTAGAAAACTCTGATCATTATTTGATTTCTAGAGTTTTGATCTGGCAGAAAAACAAAATCTAATTCACACAAAAACCAGTCCGAATTTCTAAAAAAGCAACCAAAACACTTTAATATTTAGAGCTGTAATTACAGGACAGCAAAAAAAAAAAAAGATTTTTAATCTTAAAAATGAAATAAACTGAATGTTTGTATTACACACAAAACTCTAAATATCACATCAGGCTCAGCGTTAAACCGTCTCAGACTTAAACAGTTTGCTTTTCGGACAATCAGAAGACAAAAAGTCCAAATGACAGCTGGGAGAAAAATAATCACTCATTTCTCCGCCTCAGAGAGCAAATCTATCCTACAGTGAGTCTGTCTGTGGGGCACGACCTCCTAATGGCAGCTCAGAGAGGAAAAATAGAGCAAACTGAACTGGTCTGTGTGTGTGTGTTTAGCACAAAAGCTGTGGATGCTTGGGACATGGAGCTGTACAGGGATTTAAGTGATGATGAGCACTGTGCTTAAATGCTGTTTCATCATCAGCAGGTGTGCAAATCTGTGTGAATGTACAGTATGTGAGGAGGAAAGGTGTGTGTGTGTGTGTGTGTGTGTGTGTGTGTGTGTGTGTGTGTGTGTGTGTGTGTGTGTGTGTGTGTGTGTGTGTGTGTGTGTGTGTGTGTGCAGGAAAGCTGCAGACACCTAATGAGGAGGAAAGCTCAACCTGTTTGTTGCCTTGTGACAGGTGTGCTCACTCACACTCTCTCTCACACATGCACACTGAGAACAGGTAACACACACCTGCTGCCACCAACCCACACACACACACACACACACACACACTGTGACACACCCTGAGCAAACACCGTTCACAGCTGAACGCCTATAAAATATGAAAATGTTAACTGAATGTGTTCATGTCGAATATCAAGGCCACAAATATAATTAAGGTATAATTTATATTCTCCCAAAAGTCTTTTTCTGGTAAACATCCAAACGGTCAGTAGATCAAACAGATTAGATCATCTGCAACCAATGAGGAAGTCGGTAAATTAAATATCCTGTTTTATCCCCTTAGGTCTAATGATAATCTGTTGATATAAGGTTTATTTCTGCCTGCATTGCTCAATGATTAAACACATAAAGTAATCTCTGAAGGTTCATTTTCCCCCCAAAAAATCTGTAATTTGTACTTTAACATATATAGTAACACCTAAACTTTCCTGCTACAGGTTTAAAAAATGAATTCCAATGAACAGCATGTAGAGTATGGAAAGCCCTTTTAGTCAAATTTAAATACATAAATAAATAAATACTGTTATAAGGAAAAAATGTATTAATACTTCATGAAATAAATAAATATTCCCCTTAAATAAATAAAATAATGCTGTTACTGATACATAATTAGTATATAATTCCATTATATAGATTAATGTCCTCTTGAAATAAAAAAAAAGTTTCTAAAAATATATATATAATTTAAGATTTTTTTTTTCTCAGCCAATTAAGTTTATTTCTTTATTACATTTATTTCTGTGTTTTTGTATTTATTTTTTCTTTCTGCATTTATTTATTTCATAATGCTCTTTTGTTTTGTGACACTTTTATTTTGTAACTGCATTTGTTTTTGTTTGTTTTTTCCAACTCCTTTTACATTTCTTGCTGGTTTTACGTTTTGACAGACAATTTTGACTGAGGGGGCGGAGTTTACAGGCAGCCTCCTCCCTCCTCATGCTTGAAGCGAGCTAAAAGACAAATACTTAAACATTACTTACTGATACTTTTTGCATTTTTAATCACCTGATAGTTGCTTTCTTAGTAAGATGATGTCAGTATAATATGAACACCCAATAGAATCTGACCAAAAATCAGAGTGTGACTGAGGTTTAGATGGAGAATTACTTTCTAGATCTGTTGGCCTGAACACAAACCTGCTGCAGGAAGACAGACTCGTGCTTTCTGAATGAACAAGTGACCTGGATTCAGTTTAAGTTTTCCGATATTCTTGCATCATGGAGTTAAATTCACTTCTTTTTGACAAAAACCTTTAAAAAGAAGCACAAATGTAGTTTTGTTAGGATGTAGTTACTGTATCCACAGTCAGGGGGCAGCAGTGTGCAGAACAGGACAGAAGACAATGGAGAAGTTACTCTGTAGCCGTCTACATCATCATGACAATGCATCAAGTGAACTGTTAAGTCTCCATCTGGTCTGTTTGAGACCAGAGAGACTTCTAGACAAAAGCCTTCCTCCCCTTCCAGCCAAGATTAGGAATCTTTCATAACGTCTTCATTATTACTTACAACTGTTTGTTCTACTTATTTCTGCCTTACTCAGTAATTATTATGTTTGCTTGTGCACACTATTATTGCTTGAATGAATTTGATCCCTAATAACAGGCAGAAATCCAGCTTTTATAGTTCCTTCTACTCATTAAGAAATCAAATCCCTATTTGTGGTTTTCTTTGCATTTAAACACATTTTCGTGCAAAACAAAACATTTTCACAAAACCATCTTCTGTTTAGTCATCAAACACAGTGCTGTTTTATTCACTAAGTTCTGATTAGCATGCAGAATGTAAAAATGAGCTTTAATTCCAAGAGAAACTGTTTCCAAGAAGAGTTAAAAAATGTCCCCTTTCATAAAACGAACGGAAGAGTTGCACAAAAAGGGTGAGAGCACAAAGTCAGGAGGCAGAATTTATAATATCCTGCAGCTGAACTTGATTTGACCCAAAAAAGGAAGCGGCACAGAACAAAAATCAGCTTAATAAGCATGTTAAAGACATTATTTCATTACTGTAAAAGCAGCTTTCATTTAATACGCCCGCATCTGTGTCTGCACTACATTCCTCCCCTAAATGGAATCATTTTCTACCTTTAAATAAAAAAAAGGAGGACAGGAATCATTTTTCCAAACAACTCCACACAGACAGAAACAGCAGCAGCATTTAACGAGCTGCAGAACATTAGACAGCCACACCGGGACATGTGACCACAGAGAGGAAGTCATGTGTGTCTCACGCACCACAACACAGCCCCGACTGGACCACATGGGCGGGTATGTGGGTCGAAGGTCAGCTGCTGTGCAGAGATGTGGTTCTCTGAGGGTGTGCAGAATCAGAGCATCATCTTGAGCTCAATGCAGGACGGCTCAGAAAACCCTGTTTTCCCTACTGGTCCAGGAATAAAACCAGGAACAGAATTAGACTCAAAAAGTCACAAAAACTCAACTTTAGGTTCTGTGTCCTTCTGTTTGACGTTTAATTCAGCTAAAAATCTTGAGTAATCCTGTTAAATCGCTCTAATTTAAGAATGACAAAAACGGCAATCTTGGTAGAAAACCTTCTCATTTTGATGTCCAATATACAAAAACCCACCTCATGGTGGTGCTGCAGGGAAAGTATGATCTAAATCAACATGATACATTTTACAAATGTTCATAAAAGTCCAAAACTTGTTGAATAATTTAATCTGGAACACAAACTACTGTAATAGCCACCAGAGCCGTGCGCCTAAACAACTCTATTAGTCACTTTTTGATTCAAATTTAAGACTGAATGAAGTGGGTATAGCTAATCTCCATCAACAGGTAACTAAAGACCTGATCACCTCCTGCAGCTGAGTAAACATCACTTACACTCAGACAAATAAAAACCTTTCTATTTGTGATTTACTTCTGAGAAATCCTGACGACAGACGTGTGAGCCAAACAACAGCTTGTATGATGGGACCACAGTTTCTGGTGTGTGTGTGTGTGTGTGTGTGTTGACCCACTGCAGCTGTGCAGCACGGGACCTCTGCCAAGCCCCTAACAGACAATTACCCCACTGTGTATGTGTGTGTGTGTGTGTGCATGTGCATGTGTGTGAGAGAGAGAGACAGCCCAATAGAGGGGAGTGCATCACTAAAGCTGCCTGTCTGCTAATAGATGTGACCAGACTTTAACATGGTGAGCAGCTGCAGAAATCCGGCCCACTTAAAGGGACAGTCCCCCTTTTTTTTTTTTTTTTATCTTAAACCATAATCTCACTGGGCTGCAACCTGTTGGAAACTAGCTAAAAACACAAAATTGCAAGAAACTGTGAACATTTTCAGTTTGAATCACACTAAATAACACTTGTGATGAGTTTTATTTGTCGGGCACATTTTCGTCTTTTTTCGTGTCCTAATTTTCTTCACAGTTTACCCTGATTTTATTTGTGTTTTGGTCACCAGCTCCCACCACAGACGCCTCATGTTTCTCACACATCTGACTCTGAAGCGGCCGAGGCAGATGAGACACGTTCCTGATGTTTTGCCACGTTCAAAATTCCAGTGACAACATTTTTAAGACTTTTTTGGAATCTCCCTCGAGAATGTTATGCTCAATTTGTCGCCAACAGCTGCAGCCCAGTGACACGCTGTGGATGAGGGGATTTTTTTCAACAGAATTTTCTGAATCAAGAGGCTTCAAAAGATTTCTAGTAATTAATTGTCAAATTTCCCTGATTTCTCTGTAACTTCTAAAGAAAACAAACACTTAAAAATGACATTATAAAATGAAAAGTTGCGTCTCCTTGCTGCTAAATTGTTGTTTCTATTATTTCTGTTCATGAAAATACAAAAACAATCTTATTTTTTCACCTTAGTCTCAAAAAAATGAACCCTCTGCTTTGAAAGCAAAGCATCCTGGTACAAGTTGAGGCTAATTATCTTGTACACAACGGCATAAATACTGAATAAGAAAGATGATTACAAGTTATAAATAAACAATGATATCTTTAGAGATTTAACAGAAGAAAAGCACCTCACTACAAGGCTGGAAGCTGTTAGCTACTGAGTCATTTTCCTGATGTTTCTATTAAAACTGGTCATCATGAGGTAAGACTGAGGCTGGGTCGTCCACACCGACTCAGAGAGGTGTGGTCACTTTCCTTGGTTCGACGCACCGTGTTTCCATGCCCACCTTGCTTTTATAAAGCTGACAACCTCTGAACAATCCCACACTGCAGAGCTGTAAACACGCACACACACACAGACACAGGAAAGCCCCTCTGGTAGCAGCCAGCGATGTAAAACTCAAGCCGGGAACCGTGCCCTGAAACACAGAGGACCTGCCACGTGTTCTCCATGTTCATATGTGTTTCTGTTGCTGTGAGAGTGAATAATCTTCCGTTATTCACCCTGGTAAATCACGAAAGGCTGACCTGTGTGTGAGAGAGGGTGTGTGTCAGAATCCTGATTAATCAGAACTCTCCAGCTGCTTCCTGCTCGGCCCAGGTGCTCAATCAGACCTGTTTCTCTTTTAAAAGACTTCCTCTGCGATTCTGGACAATCTGACAGGCCTCCTTATTCTGCTCCGGCCTCACAACCCTCAAACTGAAAATATCTGAACAACGCATCGAATCAAGGCCACCTAGACTGTGTGTCATGTGATTTAGACATTGTTTACAGTTCTGCAAACACCTCACCTGTCATGTATTTGAAATCCTGACTGGATACCAGACATCTAACGTCACACAAAGAAACTCCTCGGTGAAACCAGAAACAGTCCAGACAACATCAAGGACTCATCTATTAAAATACCGGGATAACTTTCCTTCTGCTTGAAGTCAATTCAAATTCTCAATTCAATAAGTTTATTTCACTCAAAAAAAAATTCTAAAACAGCTTTCTTTTCTTTACAAACAATATCAGAACTAACACATATCAATCCTCTTTCATTCACTTACAAGATCATAGGATTTTATCGTTTTATCTTTATACGTTTTCCTTAATCAGGGTATATGCAGGAATCTTGAAGTTAAATTCAAAACCTTTTCAAGACCGTCTCAATATTTTTAATGCCTCACCTCCATTCTGCGGCAGCGTTCACCGAGATTCTCTTCCATCTTAACATTTCGGTGCGTTTGTAATCCTCACCGGGAACACCAGAGCGTACATTGTGCTTTTGAACTTCTGCACCGCCCGCCCTGGTGCTCTGAGAGAAGGATTACTAACGCACCCTTTGTTTCCCGTTCTTTTTTTTTAATAATAACGACTAAATTCACACACGTTTACAATGTTTCTGGGGCTCAAACTGTTGGGCATCAAATTCAGATTTTTTCGTTCCAAAATGTAAGACTTTATAAAGCCGTGATCAGACTTTTTAATACTTTATAAGGGTCTTGAATTTCCCAGAATTGATTTATCACCTTTTAATGCTTTTCAAGACTCCGCGGATACCCTGTAAACTGATCAATTGTTGAACATTTTTTCAAATCATCATCCAGGTTAGTCCATAATTTTACTCCATATACTGAAATGCACATTTGCTTTAATGTAGTTCGTACAGATATTCTTTTAAACTCAAACTTCTTTCTACTTTTTCCATCATTTGTGATCAAAACAAAAACTTCTGTAACTCTTCTGGCAGTAACTTATTTCTAGCCTTGAACATAATTAGTAAAGTTTTCAAATTAACCAAATCTCTGGATTTCATAATTTCTGACTGAACAAACAGTCTATTACTTTACTATTTACTTTATATAAAATTCTCAAAGCTTTCTTCTGTAACAGAAACAAAGGATTAGTATTTGTTTTATATGTATTGCCCCCAACCTCTATACAATAAGTCAAATATGGAATAATAAATGAGTGTTATAATGTCTGAAGTGTTGATGTTTCTAGAACATTTTTTACTTTATTTAAAAGACCAATACTTTTAGAAAGTTTTTCTTTTATATATTTTATGCGAGATTTCCAATTAAAGTGATAATATGCAGTTTTGCTTGTTTTGGGCGCCCTCTGGTGTCCGTTTTAAATCACTGCCATTAAAAAGTTAGCCCATTGTTTCAGCTTATAAAACACCTAAATCTACCTGTTGAAATGTCTCCTCAGCCTTCATAGTTTTCTACAGGAGCGGTTATTTACTCCTTCAAAGAAATCAGCTGTGTTCAAGCAGGGAGAGATGGAAAAAAATCAGGAATCATGAGCTAAAAACACTCCAGCGCTAGCATAACAGCTAGCCACATTGTGTTAGCCTAACCCTCGTGAGACACGTGACTTCCTGGGTACCGGGACGGAGACGGAGATCTAATCGTGGTATTCTGGATCTAACCACCAGATGGGGCTAAGTGACTTTTCATTAACGCTGTAAAGGGTCAGATTAGCACAGACTGGCTCAAGGAAAAGATTTAAAAATATGAAAAAGTTGCATATTATCACTTTAAGTTTATGATCCAAGACAACCCCTAAGAATCTGACTTCATTTACTCTTTCAACTAAAGTACCGTCAATAGACAACGTGACTGACTCATCAATTTTCCTGTTACCAAAAACCATGAATTTTGTTTTATTCCAATTCTGTATTTAATCCAAACTGTCTTTCTTTTTGCATTTAGGTCAAAAAACTTGAGACTATTTTCTCATCTAACTGAATAATCAGGTCTGTAAAAAAAAAAAAAAGCATTAATGTTTAAATGCTAGCATTTATTTTTAATTAGGTTTTGGTTTCTGAATCCATTCAGAACTAAACACTGAAGCTGAAACAAAGAAAACACGTTCCGCTAATCTAAGTGCAACATTACAATCAATACCATGAGTCGAGTCTCAAACTCAGAAAATAATTCATCAGTTCCAGGAAAAAAGCATAACATATTCATCGGTTTCATATATTATTCATCATTAAATCACTGGGGGTGGAGGAGAGACCACAAAGATTTATTTGTGATTTTTTAGGTTAGTCTTACATAAATCAATGAGCCCCCCTTTTAACCATTTTATATGGACAAAAACTCTACATGAAAAACAAGAATTGGATCAAATATAAGCTAGTGAGAGCAAACTGGAGCCGACATAAAAGCAGGTCTAAATATTACATCAAAGCTCTGTGGTCTTTACTCATATCAGCACAATAATTAGCCATTAAAAAGACGTTTTTTCAAAGGTTGGATATGAGGGAGTTTCTGTTTAGTACGGGATTCTGGTACAAGAAAGACTCGAGGCAGAATGACCTGGAATACAAGAACAACACTAAACCTGCCACCTAATTACAAGTTTTAGGAATAAAAGCAGGGATATGTTTGAAAAATTAACTCAACTACTCAAAGAAATGCTTCCAAACAGCAGCGTTACCAGAGGGGAAAACTCCAATATACGGTAATAAAGTCCCATTTGTCATGAAAAATGTTTTTATTGTTTCCAAGTAACATCGCACCTGGAAATAAGACTAGCAGTTTTTAAGAACCCTGCTGGTCTGGAATGGTTCTCACAGCGTTTTTAATCCTCCCAGATGTCGCTGGATGAGTTGCAGGTAATCCCACGCTATTAAAGACTGAGTGATGTCAATTTTCCCTGAACTCACTATTTACCACATGTGACTGAGCTGTGAGTCACTGAGCTGACGCCTCACCTGACATCACTGCTGAAATGAGTCTGTGCAGGCGTGTAAAACAGTGAAATCTCCTTTAAATTGATATACGGAGGCACAGAGAGACCAAGATGACTGGACACATTGACACATGTAACATTAATTCAAGACTGCATGTTTAAAACAGTCAGAAATTCATGAAACTCATGTTGTGAACTTCAGGAATGAATATATTCAGGTTTTATTTAAAGATCAATTAAAAAATAAAATCAGCTTGTGATTGTAATCAGCCAATAATATTCAGCTTGATTGGTTCAATCAGAGAAAATCCAATCAGTAACTCTATGATGGCGGTTTTTGGTTTGTGAATGCACCATTTAAATTAAACACCAATCCATGCTAGCCGTAACCGACCTTTAGCACCGACGTTTGTTTACAGATTCGTATTTTTCAAGTACAAATCTTTATTTTTCTTAAGAGTTTTACCCTGTGAAAGTACTATACAGTACTATAATCTGTTCGCAGCCATTAAAAACCACAACCCTGAAGCTGCAGTGGGCAGGTAGTAGAATAAACAAGTAAAATGAGCATGTGACTGAAACATTCTGAGGGTTATCTCATGCATCAGACGTACACACAGCTACATGCAGAATTTCTGTGTGTATGTAATGAGTCACGCTCTGCGGGGGGGGGGGGGGGGGG